>JBBDGP010002865.1:1695000-2232445 GCA_037952835.1 Lithobates septentrionalis | reverse complement strand
GGGGAGGGTCAGGGAGAGAGAGAGGGGGTCAGGAGAGAGAGAGAGAGAGAGGAGGGCAGGGAGAGAGAGGGGGTCAGGAGAGAGAGGGGAGAGGGGGGTCAGGAAGAGAGGGAGAGAGGGGGTCAGGAAGAGAGAGGGAGAGGGGGCAGGGAGAGAGAGAGGGGTCAGGAGAGAGAGAGAGAGAGAGAGAGAGAGAGGGGGTCAGGGAGAGAGAGGGGGCCAGGAGAGGGAGAGGGGGTCAGGAGAGAGAGAGGGGGTCAGGGAGAGAGAGGGGATCAGGGAGAGAGAGAGGGGTCAGGAGAGAGAAAGTCAGGGAGAGAGAGGGGCAGGAGAGAGAGAGGGGATCAGGGAGAGAGAGAGAGTGGGGGCCAGGGAGAGAGAGGGGGGGTCAGGGACAGAGAGAGAGGTCAGGGAAAGAGAGAGGGGGTCAGGGAGAGAGAGGGGGTCAGGGGAGAGAGAGAGGGGGTCAGGGAGGGAGAGAGAGGGGTCAGGGAGAGAGAGAGGGGGGTCAGGGAGATAGAGGGGGTCAGGGGGAGAGAGAGAGGGGGTCAGGGAGGGAGAGAGAGGGGTCAGGGAGAGAGAGAGGGGGGTCAGGGAGAGAGAGGGGGGGGTAGGGAGAGAGAGGTCAGAGAGAGAGGGGGTCAGGGAGAGAGAGATGGGGGTCAGGGAGAGAATCAGGGAGAGAGAGGGGGGGTCAGGGAGAGAGAGAGGGGGGTCAGGGAGAGAGAGAGAGGGGGTCAGGGAGAGAGAGAGGGGGTGTCAGGGAGAGAGAGAGGGGGGCCAGGGAGAGAGGGAGAGAGGGGGGTCAGGGAGAGAGAGAGGGGGGTCAGAGAGAGAGAGAGGTCAGAGAGAGAGGGGGTCAGGGAGAGAGAGAGAGGGGGTCAGGGAGAGAGAAAGAGTCAGGGAGAGAGAGAGGGGGTCAGGGAGAGAAAGGGGGTCAGGGAGAGAGAGGGGGGTCAGGGAGAGAGACAGAGGGGGTCAGGGAGAGAGAGAGAGGTCAGGGAGAGAGAGAGGGGGGGTCAGGGAGAGAGAGAA
The DNA here is from genome assembly GCA_037952835.1 of Lithobates septentrionalis. Lineage (NCBI taxonomy): Eukaryota > Metazoa > Chordata > Amphibia > Anura > Ranidae > Lithobates > Lithobates septentrionalis. The sequence continues at coordinate 2,231,410 of JBBDGP010002865.1, read as the reverse complement.
AGGTCAGGGAGAGAATCAGGGAGAGAGAGAGGGGGTCAGGGAGAGAGAGGGGGGTCAGAGAGAGAGGGGGCAGGGAGAGAGAGTGGTGGGCAGGGAGAGAGAGAGAGGGGGTCAGGGAGAGAGAGAGCGAGGTCAGGGAGAGAGAGAGGGGGGTCAGGGAGAGAGAGAGGGGGGTCAGGGAGAGAGAGATGTCTGAGAGAGAGGGGGTCAGGGAGAGAGATAGAGAGGCGGGTCAGAGAGAGAGAGAGGGGGGGTCAGGGAGAAGGAAGAGTCAGGGAGAGAGAGAGGGGTCAGGGGGAGAGAGAGAGGGGGTCAGGGAGAGAGAGAGAGAGAGAGAGAGAGAGAGGGGGGGGGTCATGGAGAGAGAGAGGGGGTCAGGGAGAGAGAGAGGGGGGTTAGGGAGAGAGGGGGGTCAGGGGAGAGGAGAGGGGAGGTCAGGGAGAGGGGGTCAGGGAGAGAGAGAGGGGGTCAAGGAGAGAGAGAGAGGGAGGTTAGGGAGAGAGGGGGGGGTCAGGGAGAGAGATGGGGAGGTCAGGGAGAGGGGGGTCAGGGAGAGAGAGAGGGGGGTCAGGGAGAGAGAGAGGGGGTCAGGGAGAGAGAGAGAGAGGAGGGTCAGGGAGAGAGGGGGTCAGGGAGAGAGAGGGAGAGAGGGGGGTCAGGAAGAGAGAGGGAGAGAGGGGGGTCAGGAAGAGAGAGAGGGGGGTCAGGGAGAGAGAGAGAGAGAGAGAGAGAGAGGGGGGGGTCAGGGAGAGAGAGGGGGCCAGGGAGAGAGAGAGGGGGGTCAGGGAGAGAGAGAGAGGGGGGTCAGGGAGAGAGAGAGGGGATCAGGGAGAGAGAGATGGGGGTCAGGGGAGAGAGAAAGTCAGGGAGAGAGAGAGGGGGGTCAGGGAGAGAGAGAGGGGATCAGGGAGAGAGAGAGATGGGGGCCAGGGAGAGAGAGGGGGGGTCAGGGACAGAGAGAGAGGCAGGGAAAGAGAGAGGGGGTCAGGGAGAGAGAGGGGGTCAGGGGGAGAGAGAGGGGGTCAGGGAGGGAGAGAGAGAGAGAGAGAGAGAGGGGTCAGGGAGAGAGAGAGGGGGGTCAGGGAGAGAGAGAGGGGGGTTAGGGAGAGAGAGGTCAGAGAGAGAGGGGGTCAGGGAGAGAGAGATGGGGGTTAGGGAGAGAGTCAGGAGAGAGAGGGGGTCAGGGAGAGAGAGAGAGAGAGAGAGGGGGGGGGGTCAGGGAGAGAGAGAGGGGGGTCAGGGAGAGAGGGAGAGAGGGGGAGGTCAGGGAGAGAGGGGGGTCAGGGAGAGAGAGAGGGGTCAGAGAGAGAGGGGGTCAGGGAGAGAGAGGGGGGGGGTCAGGGAGAGAGAGGGGGTCAGGGAGTGAGAGAGGGGGGTCAGGGAGAGAGAGAGAGGGGAGGTCAGGGAGATAGAGGGGGTCAGGGAGAGAGAGAGAGAGAGAGAGAAAGAGAAGTCAGGGAGAGAGAGAGGGGCCATGGAGAGAGAGAGGTCAGGGAGAGAGAGGGGGTCAGGGAGAGAGGAGAGAGAGGGGTCAGGGAGGAGAGCGGGGTCAGGGATAGAGAGAGGGGGTCAGGGAGAGAGAGAGGTCAGAGAGAGAGGGGGTCGGGGAGAGGGGGGTCAGGGAGAGAGAGGGGGGGGTCAGGGAGAGAGAAAGAGTCAGGGAGAGAAAGGGGGTCAGGGAGAGAGAGGGGGGGTCAGGGAGAGAGAGAGGGGGGGTCAGGGAGAGAGAGAGGGGGTCAGGGAGAGAGAGAGGTCAGAGAGAGAGGGGGGTCAGGGAGAGAGAGAGGGGGTCAGGGAGAGAGAGAGAGAGAGAGAGAGAGAGAGAGAGAGAGAGAGAGAGAGGGGGGGGGGGGGTCAGGGAGAGAGAGGGGGGGTCAGGGAGAGAGAGAGGGGGGGTCAGGGAGAGAGAGAGGGGGTCAGGGAGAGAGAGATAGGAGGGTCAGGGAGAGAGAGGGGGTCAGGGAGAGAGAGAGGTCAGAGAGAGAGGGGGTCAGGGAGAGAGAGAGGGGGTCAGGAAGAGAGAGAGAGGGGGTCAGGGAGAGAGAGAGAGAGAGAGAGAGAGAGAGAGAGAGAGAGAGAGAGGGGGGGGGGGTCAGGGAGAGAGAGGGGGGTCAGGGAGAGAGAGAGAGGGGGGGGGTCAGGGGAGAGAGAGAGGGGGTCAGGGAGAGAGAGGGGGATCAGGGAGAGAGAGATATGGGGTCAGGGGGAGAGAGAAAGTCAGGGGAGAGAGAGAGGGGGTCAGGGAGAGAGAGAGGGGATCAGGGAGAGAGAGAGAGAATGGGGGCCAGGGAGAGAGAGAGGGGGGTCAGGGACAGAGAGAGAGTCAGGGAGAGAGAGAGGGAACTCAGGGAGAGAGAGGGGGTCAGGGGGAGAGAGAGGGGGTCAGGGAGGGAGAGAGAGGGGTCAGGGAGAGAGAGAGAGAGGGGGGTCAGGGAGAGAGAGGGGGGGTTAGGGAGAGAGAGGTCAGAGAGAGAGGGGGTCAGGGAGAGAGGAGATGGGGGTCAGGGAGAGAATCAGGGAGAGAGAGAGGGGGTCAGGGAGAGAGAGAGGGGGGTCAGGGAGAGAGAGAGGGGGTCAGGGAGAGAGAGAGGGGGTGTCAGGGAGAGAGAGAGGGGGGTCAGGGAGAGAGGGAGAGAGGGGGGTCAGGAGAGAGAGGGGGGGGGTCAGGGAGAGAGAGAGGTCAGAGAGAGAGGGGGGTCAGGGAGAGGGGGAGAGGGGGGTCAGGGAGAGAGAGAGAGGGGGTCAGGGAGAGAGAAAGAGTCAGGGAGAGAGAGAGGGGGTCAGGGGAGAGAAAGGGGGTCAGGGAGAGAGAGGGGGTCAGGGAGAGAGACAGAGGGGGGTCAGGGAGAGAGAGAGAGGTCAGGGAGAGAGAGAGGGGGTCAGGGAGAGAGAGAAAGGTAGGGAGAGAGAGAGTGGGGGTCAGGGAGAGAGAGAGAGAGGGGGGAGGTCAGGGAGAGAGGGGGGGTCAGGGAGAGAGAGAGAGAGAGGAGAGAGAGAGAGAGAGAGAGAGGGGTCAGGGAGAGAGAGGTCAGGGAGAGAGGAGAGAAGGGATCAGGTTCTAGTCAGTGAAGTCCTAGTCTAGTCAGCAGTTTTTCATGTGATGTTCGCTGCTTGTTTTTAATCTTCCGCCCACCTCCCCTTCACAGATGGAGCGCACAGGAGGGACAGGACTCGGGAGAAGTGTGAAGCTGCTGGGGCAGACATGCTGGAGGTGATTGGACAGAGCACACTGGAGGGGCGTGACTCGGGAGAAGCGTGTAGCTGGAGCGTCTTCATGATCTCAGAGCGGAGAGGGGGGATTGCTGGACACACATCAGAGCGTAGAGTACCCCGCTGGGGGGGGGGCGGGGAGCTGGGTGGTTGCTGGACACATGATGTCAGATCGGAGGGGGGAGAGCGGAGAGCCACATGGGGGGTGGAGCGGTGCTGCACACATGTCAGAGCGGCTGCCTGGTGGATACTTGCAACATGCATGCTCTTTGGACAGTGTGGGAGTAGAATAACCAGCGGCCAGGCGCCCTAGGTGGCACTGCGCCCTAGGCGGTTGCCTAGTCCGCCTAGTGGTAGCACCGGCCCTGATTCCAACAGAATATGCACACTCCCCACAAGGGAAGGACCCCCAGGGCCAGGCAGCACCTGCAACACCAAAGGAATTTACATCAAGTATTGCATACAAAAAAAATCCTATGCTAAAGTACTAAATAAATTGTTCAAATATATTTCCATTTACCAAAATATATACGTAATTTGCACTAGAGGTCCCCATAAGGCAACCATTATGTGTAACATATAAAACCTTGGTATATATTGGATTGCAGGTGCCGCATGGCCCTGAGGGTTCCTTCCTTGTAAAAAGGGTGCATAGCCTGTTGGAATTAGTGGGAAATTAGTCAAGCTCATTTATTAGACTTTTTTTTTTTTTTTAGATGGTAAGTCCTCCTCGTGGTTTGTGTGGTTGGAGATCCCCAGGCTCTAGATTTTAATATTGGTGGTAGTAGTATATTAAAGATATATGTTATTACTTAGATGATTATTGGTTTTCAAAATCTGCTCTTTTTGAATGAATATTGACTTATTTTTATAATTTCACAGAACCTGAAAAAGTGGGATATTTGGGACCCACAAGACGTGTCATGACAAATCGTTCAATTTTCCCTGCCAAAGCCATTCTGGGCTTTTACCTAGCAAGTCTGAACAAAGAAGTCAAAGTTACTGTGTAGAGTGGAAAGGGTAATGATTTTCTGTGAAACATACTTGCAGAATTTCTATGTACGATATGTATAAAAAAATGAAGCTTTATGAGTCATAGCACCTTAAACATTTTTTGACCTTATGTGTAATAAACTGATTGAATTTTAAGTGTTGTATATGTTATGCCCCGTACACACGATCGGACATTTATCGGATATTCCGACAACAAAATCCATGGATTTTTTTCTGACGGATGTTGGCTCAAGCTTGTTTTGTCTACACACGGTCGCACAAAGTTGTCGGAATTTCCGAATGCCAAGAATGCAGTCACGTACACCACGTACGACGAGACTATAAAAGGGCAGTTCAATCCCAAGGCGGCACCCTTTTGGGCTCCTTTGGCTAATCTCGTGTTAGTAAAAGTTTGGTGAGAGACGATTTGCGCTTTTTCAGACTCGTGGTTTTCAGATTGTTTTCTGCTGTTCAGTTTGTGCTTGTGGGTTTGTATCTGGTCTTCAGTGCGTGCAGCAATTACCCTTGACTTTGTCATTTGTGTTCTTGTTAGTTCGTTACTGATTTTCAGCTCGCTCTTCACAGGCCTTGCTGTTCTTCAGTGCGTTCTGTTACTTTGTTCTGACCAGCCCACCGTTTTCTAGCCATGTTGCGTGTACGTACTCATCGTAGAGTTCGTGCTGTGCGGGGCTTGGTGTTGGGGTCCTTACTTTGACACAAGCCCAGTCCATGAACAGGGTGGGGAGGGAGTTCATTGACCAAGAATTGGTTGCTCCAGGCGTGAACAGTTTTGTCACATGCCTTTGCTCACTGAGATCCGTGAGAATAATCCTGACGATTTCAGGAACTTTCTCTGGATGATGGACCCCGTATTTCACCGTTTGTTGGCTTTTCTGACCCCTATATCAGCAGGCAGGATACCTGCATGAGGCAAGCCATCACTCCGGAGCAGAGGTTAGTCGCCACCCTGCGGTACTTGGCGAAGGGGAGAAGCCTGCAGGACCCTAAGTTCTCGACAGGCATCTCCCCCAGGCTCTGGGGATCATTATCCCCGGAGACCTGTTCTGCCATCATTCAGGTCCTGCTGAAGGGAGTATATTAGGGTAAGATTTTTATCCTTTAACATGACATTTTATTGTATAGAATGTTTGATAATGTATTGTATTGTATTTCTTTTCTCATTCCCTAATTACCATTATTGTAATAGCTGTGAATGTCCCCGTTGTCCTCATGCATGCTGTAATTTTTTTATATATTTTTTTTGTCCTTCGTACATATTTGCCTTCACTTACCTCCCCAGCATGCTCTCCTGGCCCTATATTCACCTAGTGTAGTCACTTAACAATGTATTTTGTCAGCTCTATAGTAGTGCTTTACCCTAAATACCCCCTAAAATGTTTTAAAATTGTGATTTGTGCTTTAAATTCAGGCAGAGTGCCAGAGGTTTTTTTTTTTTGGGGTTCCAAAATCATTTGGAACCCTCCCTCCCCCAACTGCTAACTCAGCTGATACCAATCCTCTATCTGCTGACTTTACAAAAACCCATACACTGACTTTACAAAAACCCATACACACTATACCCACCTCTTTTGTGGTCAGATTTATGGATGAATTCCCCAAAGCATGTAGTGCAAGGACCTGCCTGAATACTTTCAAATGGTACTTTTTTTTAAGTTTCTGTATCCTATTATTATGTTGATAATAGCAGAATGTAAAAATGTGCTAAAATGTGTACAGTGTGTATTTATCTTTTTGTATTATGACACTTCTTACCTGTCCAGTGGGCTGCCAATAGTGTAAGTAAGGAGGGAATGGCCAAAGTAATATACATTATTTAGGCATTCATCTCTCAATGAAGTGGAGAGGGTTACCTGGCCAAAACAACTCCCTCCCCCCTAAAATTTATAAAATGGCCCATGAGAGGGGGGGTGGAATCTGATAGGTGGAGCTTATATATTTGTCTTTAAAAACTCCCTAAAATAAATGTAATACTGACGTTGGCCAAGAATGTTTGTGTCTTATCTGCTTTCCATGTTTATGTGCAAAATGAATAATTTTTATTTCTTGTTTGACTCCACAGTTTCCTTCAAACCCACAGGAATGGCAGACTGTGGCCTCCCACTTTACCCAGCGGTGGGACTTTCCTAACTGTGGAGGGGCAATTGATGGAAAACACGTCCACGTGGACGTGGGGAAGAATGGCCGGATGTCGGATGGTGGAGTCATCGCCCAGACGGAGTTCTACAGGCATCTCTAGAATGGCAGCTTGGAATTGCCACCTCCAGAAGACAATGTGAAAGGACTCCCATTCGTGTTCGTTGCGGATGAAGCGTTTGCGCACTTGAGACTGCACTGAAACTCCACTTGTAGTGCAAAGTGGATTTTCCCTTAGTAAATAACCCCCATTGTCACAGAAAACACCCATTTTACCACACAAAAAGTTTAGGAGCATTGAAAGAAGAAGCCACACATTGTTGATTATCAATCTTTTTAATACAAGCACAATCATATGTGCATTTAAAAAAGGTTTTTAAAACAAACCAACATGTTTGTTGTATAACAATTTTTTTGGTCACATTAATAAAAGTAGAAATGTCCATTTAAGGTAAAACAGGCATGTTTAAAACCAACAAGAAATACACATATCTGGAACTTACAAAGTTAAACTTTGTTAGAAATTGAAGGCAATATCAGACATTAGTATTTATAAACTGTGTTTGATATTGCGTTCAGCCGATGGGGTGAAGTCACCCCTGGAAAAGCCAAATTTTGAAGATGCCCACAAATTGCCCAATGTCAACATGCGCTAGCTGCCATCACGGGGGATCAAGGGACGTGTTTTGGGGGTGCAACCCCTTCCTCACCCCAGATGATGTCCCTGGAGACGAAACGCGTCGGGAAGGTCCCCACTGCTGCTTATTGATTTTATGCAAAGCGCTTTTGTACCAGATACCCTGTGAGTGTTGTTTCATTTTAATAAATTTTACTGTTTATTACGGAATTACGATATGTGGCCCCTTTCTGTTTTCTCCTCTACCATTCCTGCCCCTACGGATTTCTGAGAGACCATTCCTTGCCCTTATGGAATTTTGAAAGACCATTCAAGTGTGAGCGGGATATCTCCAACCCATAGAAACCAGTATCACCTCCATTCATTACATACAAGCCTGTTTGACACGCAGAGCGTGTGCCCTGGCCTGTTCAAGCGTTTCGGTAAGCCTCCCCTCTGTCTATGGTGGTGGTTTAATCACAGTCACATATATTTTCTCACGGATTTACACGTGCTCTGATTGGAACTGTTTGGTGTCATAATTCACGATTTCACCTTCACATATTTGGATCACGTTCAACTGCATTCTTGCGATTTTATTCACAGCATTTATATATGGACATTGTGTTCACTTTATTGTAATGTCACTTTATTTGTGGCACCATTATTTTTTTTTTTTTCTTTAAATAATCTTTATTAACAATTCTTAATTTACATACACCATATTAAAACATCTGCAAATTCATGTAGACATACTCCGCCATTCAGGAGGCCATGTATCCCTCATCCGCTCCTCCCCACTCCCGTTACGTCTACATATCCCATCCAACAGGTAAGCTTCATACGGTACAATAAGGCGACAGGAAGCTATTTCCCTCCCAACCCTCCCTCCTTTCCCTTACTCTCCTCCCACCCTGAGCCAGATCCTTCCTTTTATTCCTGACACCCTACGCTTACTAACCAAGGGTTCCACATCCTTTCAAATTTTTTAAGATTCCCTCTTCTAATATATAGGGCTCTCTCCTTCCATATTACATCATTCATTGTTTTAACCCACTCGTCGACTGCAGGGGGAAGGGCTGTTTGCCATCTCTGCATAATAAGCTTCTGAGCCTGGTAGAGGCATCTTAAAAATGCTATTTTAGCCACTTCCTCCTCCAGGCTCCATGCCCTATATCCAAGAATGGGGAAATAAAGGGAAGGCCATATTGGGCCGCCTTTCCTCATGGGATTGTGGCATCGGCATTTAAAAAAAAGTATTAGGAATAGGTATTGCAGGTGAGGTTAAATTTGATAGGCTGTTTAGGGTCAGGTGATTCAGGGGTTATAGAAGGTTAATAGACTATTAGGGATTGGGCAGTTAAGGTCAGGTGTCATAGAAGAATCTAGAAGGTTAAATAGTATAGCAATGATTGGGCAATTTTAGTCAGGTGTTTTAGAAGGTTCTGGAAGGTCAAGAGGCCAATTAGGATTGGTCAGTAAAGGTCATATGACCTTTAGAATATTTCAGAAGGGATCCTATAGCCTATTTAAGGGAAATTTCCAGTCAGGATTGTGCCAGTCGCCAGAGAAATTACAGCACTAAGAGCTCAGGCAGAAGTAGCCATAATACTGGTTTCAGTGTTTGCTGGCAGAATGAAGACTCTAATTCGTCAATTATTAGAAAGAGCAGAGGTGGCTGGAGGAGAAGAATGGATTCGTTCTTGCCTTGCCTTACCTGCGGGTCAGGACTCCGGGGAAGCTGAAGGAAGATTAGAAGGAGAAATGAGTAGAAGCGCTGGAGCTGGTGAGAGTCAGCGTCCATGTCGGGTTGCTGTACAGGATGTAATTCCGGCGCATGTAGTTCCGGAGGTCGAACGGCAGGAAGACGTCACTCAAACTGGAGAAGAAGGGCGGAGAGCGAACAAGAGGAAGCGGCTTCCGAGGAGGAGTTTCAGTCCGGCGCCGCCTGTACAGCCTGAAGCAAGAAGAGAGAGGCCTGTGTCGTCATCGGGTAGTCGGCGCGCATGCGCGACTTACGCTACGGAGCACAATGAAAAGGGAGCGAGTCAGGTATCAGCTGCGGCCACAGCGCAGTCGTCTACACAGCGGTTTCTAGCGGAACAGCAGCAGAAGATCAGCAGCCACAATGGAGAGGCAATAGGGGAACCCAGTTTGGTTCCTCTGACTAGTACAGCAGCCGGCATTCCTATCACTGTGCGGTGTGCTTCACCTCTGTTTTCTGAAGAAGTCAACAAAGTTAGTAATAATGATGGTGAGTTGTCAGCTGTCTCAAAGCTTTCTGAATTTTCCTCTTCTTTACAGCAGCTTATTGAAGTTATGCGTGCTCATACAACATCACAGACAAGGATGCCCAGTAGCAGGGATGATAGTACAGCAGAGGTCTGGTCGGCTGTTTTAAATGAAAAAAGCACTATGCCTCAGAAGGCTATTATTTCTCAAGAGGTTGTCAACACAGTGGGCACTGGGCCTGAGAAAGGGTTCAGGGAGTGCATGCCTTGTTTTATCTCTCCTCTGGGTTTTCATCTTTCTTCCTCTTTGCGGGAGAAAATCTGGAGAGAGGAATTTATTGATCTAAATTTAGTTCTTCCTCTTTCTAGAGAATTTCCGAAATATGAAAGGAGGGATGAAAGGCTGGAGGATGATCGCCGTAAACCATTAATTAAATCATTTTACAGCTGGCTGCAAGCATTTTGTATTTATGCCAGTGTTTTATGTGAGAAATGCCCATCCAAAAGCTCTTTACTATTTCAACATATTGACATTATTTTAGAGGCTTACAAAAGTTTTAGTGGGTTTTCATGGTTGGCTTATGATGAGGCTTTCAGACAGAAGTTGGCAGTACATCCCTCTTTGCAATGGGGGTCTAAGGACGTAGGTCTCTGGTTGAATTTATTTTTACCTCAGAGACAGACGTTTTCGCAAAAAAGTGCAATTAATACGGGTTCTAATTCAACTACAAGTACTAATTATAAGAAAGGTTTGTGTTTTGCATACAATGATAGCCATTGTAAATGGTTATCTGCATGCAAATATAAGCATGAATGTGCTTTTTGCTCTGGAAATCACCCAATATCTAAATGTTTTCGAAAGCTTCAAGCAAGCCTAAAGGAAAATTTTTCCAAAAGCAATCACGCCAGTGAAGTTTCCAAGAATTCTTCCTTGGCTTCGGGTTTATCCAAACCTTCAGATGGCAGCTCTGCTAATTGAAGGTTTCTCTGTCGGGTTTTCATTACCAAAGTTTCAAGGTAAAGGTTGTACACAGGTTAAAAATTTGAAATCTGTAAATGATTACCCTCATTTAGTGCGTAAAAAACTATTAAAAGAAGTGGAAGCAGGCAGGATGGAGGGTCCTTTTAATAGCCCCCCTTTTGATGATTTTCGGATTTCTCCATTGGGCTTGATTCCTAAAAAAGAACCGAATGAATTTCGGCTCATACATCACCTGTCATTCCCTTTTGGTAGCTCGTTAAATGATCAAATTGATAGTGATTCAGTGACAGTTTCTTTTTTTTTTTGAAAAATTCTGTTTATTTCTTGTTTTGAAAGACATATAAATACAACATTTGGACGTGTCATTTGGACACCATCCATACTTGGTCAACATGACCATATCCCTATCTAACAGAGGCCTACTAACTAAACATAGTCCCCTCCCCCAACTCCCCCCCCCCCAAACCACAGCTCGACATAAAACGGATCTTCAGTTTTCCACCTTTTCTAGATCAAGAATTTGTGTTTACATTTTTAGATACGTATACTAGTGATAATTTCAACAGGCGTCCCCCTAGTCAAAACCCTCATTTTGCGTATTTCCGCCAAGGGACATGTTATATATAGTACTTCTATATCTATTCAATACTCTCCTCCACTACCCCACCGTGTTGTTAGAATTAAACCACGATTGCCATACCCTATCAAATTTTTTCCTACACCCCCTGGATTCATAAGTAGCTTTATAAAAGGGTAGCATGGAGTTCACTTGGCTTTTCCAGGAGGAGATACTCGGTGCCTCTGGTCTTTTCCATGCCAGCAAGATAGCCTTCCTGCCATAAAAAAACAGAACATTCAGCATTGTGCGCATGGCCCGTGTGGGTACTACCTCATCTACCAGTCCAAGCAGGCAAACCCTGACTGTCAATGGGATCGGTGTTGATATTAATTCCGCTATGCAGGTTGTGATATCAGTCCAGAATCTTTGAATCTGGGGGCATTGCCAAAAGATGTGGTTGGCATCTGCAGGTGAGTGAGAGCATCTCCAACACTCTGCCGAGGCTGTGGGAAAAATCTTTTTTAGTCTAGCTGGTGTGTAATAGCTTCTGTGTAAAAACTTGAACTGAATTAACCTGTCCCTTGCAGACACCAGATGTTTGAATGGTTGAGTCCATAGATCATCCCAGTCCTCACCCTGTATATCTGGAACCTCCACCTCCCACTTTTCCCTGCATCTGGTAATTGCCAGTGGGGTTACTTTGAATAGTTCTTTATATGTGTTTGAATGGGGTTTTGTCAGGTACTCATCGGCTAGCAGCGTTTCCAGAGACGAGGGCAGAGATTCCACCTTCCTCTCTCCAAACTGCGTCTGAAAAGCGTGTCTAACTTGTAAAAAACGAAACAAGTATGAGTTGGGGAGATCGTGTCTCGACTGCATTTGGGAGAAGGTCAGTAATTCACCAAAGGTTGTTATGTCTTTTAATGTCTTGATTCCTCTACTAGCCCAGATCATAGGATCTGGCAAGTTGTAAAATTGGGGTAAAGTCGGGTTCATCCAAATAGGAGTTGAAGGTGACACCCCCCCATAGCTAGGGCACGCCAGTTTTACTGCTGTCTCCCAGGCCTTAATAGTGGCTTTCATCGTTAGCGTTAGGGGCAACTCTGACCTGGTACCCCTAAACAAAGCAAAACGCAGACTGTCGTAGGATCCCAGGTGAGCCGCCTCCAAGAGTGTAGCCGCATCTCCATCATCTGTTACCAACCACCTGTGTGCGAACACCATCTGCCCCGCTATGTAGTACTTGTGCCAATCAGGTAGTGCCAATCCCCCTTGCTCCCCCGGTTCTTGCAGTACTTTGAGTCCTATTCTGGGGGCCTTAGGAGCCCAAATGAAAGATGAGACAATACTGTCTAGCTTCCGGAAAAATGACCGTGGTATCCAGACAGGTGCATGTCTCAAGAAATATAGTACAACCGGTAAAAATTTCATTTTTAGTAAACTGATGCGCCCTATTAAGGATAACGGAAGTTTTGTCCAAGTTTGTACTTTTTGCTTCAATAGCGTTATCAGTGGCAGTAAATTAAGTAGCATATAGTCTTGAACGTTTGGGGTGATCTGTACCCCCAGGTATTTAAGGGACGTGACCCATTGTAGCGGTAAGTGGGGATCTGCTCTTTCCTTGGCCCCTGAGTCTATTGGTAGGATGGATGACTTTCCCCAATTTACTTTTAGACCCGAGAAGGTTGCAAAATGATTTATGATTTCTAGTGCCGCTCTTAAGGAATCTCCCGGATCATCAAGGAATAATAGTAAATCATCTGCGTATAGTGCCAGAGTCTCTTCTATTGTACCCACTCGTATGGATCTAATTGATGGAGAGGATCTAAGTGCTACCGCCAGTGGCTCCAGGGCAAGGGCGAACAGGAAAGGGGACAGCGGGCAGCCTTGCCTGGTTCCCCTACCCACTTCAAAGAAATCCGAGGTGGACGTTCCTAGTCGGACCGCCACTTTCGGACGTCTATAGAGCATGGCCACCCATTTCCTAAAACTTGGGCCGAAACCCATAAACTCCAAGACCTTAAACATGAATGACCAATCTACAGAGTCGAAGGCCTTTTCAAAATCAATAGAGACCACCACTCTAGTGTTGGAAGCCCCTGACTGTATTTGTAAGTGAGTGAACAGTCTCCTTAAGTTAGTATCTGTTGATTTCCCCGGCATAAACCCTGTTTGATCTATGTTAATAATAGAGGGGAGTACCTCCGCCAGTCTAATGGCCAAAATCTTTGTTAAAATTTTTAAGTCTGTATTCAACAGAGCTATCGGCCGGTACGATGCACATTCCTTTGGGTCTTTCCCTGGTTTTAGTAGAAGGACCATGTAGGCCTCTAACATAGAGTCCGGCAGGGCATCATGTTTGTGGCAGTATTCTAAAAGTAAGTTAAGTCTGGGGGCCAAGACTTCCACGTTAGCCTTATAAAAATCAATTGGGAACCCATCTGGCCCAGGGGCCTTGTTCTGAGGGAAAGTGAAAATTGCTGTCTGAATTTCTCACTGTAATTTTAGCCTCTAAATTGTCCATGTCGGTCTCTGATAATTTTGGTAATGTTAGGTCTCCTAAAAGGGAGTCCAATTCAGTTGAGTCATAGGAAGGAATAGGTGAGTATAGAGAAGAATAAAACTTAATAAATTCCTGCATGATACTTTCTGGTTTGTTTAGCAAGTTTCCCCTCTGGTCTTTTATGACTGGGATGTTGGTTAACGGGTGATAATCAGCAACCAACATTGCTAACAGTTTCCCGTTCTTATCCCCCTCCGCAAAGATTGTGTGGTTCCTCTTTGTCATGTCGGCTCGGGCTTGGCTCGTAAAGTGTATGGATAAGGAGCGTCTCGCCTCCAGTAGGGCGTCATACGAGGCCCTCGTGGAAGACTCCGCATGGGCCCTGGCACATTCCCTTTCCCTCTGTTGAAGGAGCTCCGTTTCTTCCCTGTCCTGCTTTTGTGCTGTTTTTATAGCAGATATGTATTCTCCCCTTGTCACTGCCTTAAAAGCATCCCATACTATATGAGGATTTGCTGTGTCGACATTGGATGACCAATAAGACTGGATGGCCTCCGTCACTTGGACGGAGACCTGCTCGTCCTGTATCCATCCAGGGGCGAGACGCCAGCATCTTCCCTTTGCTTCCGCAGTGAATGATAGGGTAACCGCAAGGGGGTTGTGGTCTGTCAGACCACCAGCCATATATACAATATCTTTTATATAAGGTAGCAGTAGATTATTCCCAAATGCTAAATCTATCCTTGCAGAAGACCTATGAGCCGTTGACACATGTGAGAAACATTTACCATCTGGGTGCTTCCATCGCCACAGCTCCGTAAGCTCCGCAACAGTCCTCCAACCATTTAAGTCAGCCGAACCCCCCCTAGCTGGGCTGGAGGCGTCCAACACCGCATCCAAAATGGCATTGAAATCCCCCAACACAGCCACAGGGAGGTGAGCATATGGCGCCAGTTTCGTCAAGAGGTCATATAGCATCTTGACCCGAAAGGGCGGAGGCATATACACGTTCACCAGTATGATAGTTTTGTGACAGATTTCTATAACTATAGCCACATATCTGCCCTCTGGATCAGTAAACACATGATGGATTGTGCACGGTATAGATTTGGAAATTAGAATAGAAACACCTCTAGCAAATGTGGAGTATGTTGAATGTATGGCTTTTTGAACCCATGGTTTACGTAGTGAAAGTATTCTACTGCCATCCATATGTGTCTCCTGTAGAAGTATGATATGCGGCCGGATCTGTTTGAGGTATTGGAATACTGAGGCCCTTTTAAGTTTGTGGTTAAGGCCTCGAACATTCCAAGACACAATCCTAATATCATCCACCATTACAACTTTCATTGTCAAATATTGGCCAGAGCAACGTCCGCCAAGGGGGACTAGCCCCAATTGAAATATCCAGCATATCTGTGGGGAAAACATACTTATAATAATAACCCCTAAGTCGAGCTGTGGCCCTAGAACATCCCACCCTTGCTTTTATACCAGCAACCAACCAAACCATACCGGTACATAGCTTGATCCCTGAACAAAACAACAGCAACAAAAAAATTGCGGTGAATTCCCGCCGCAGTAATCGAAAGTTCGGCAGTTCCTTTTGTAGTCCATGTCCCCTCCACTAGCTCCTGTCAGGAGAAGTGGATGTGCTTATGATATTACATAAGACACTGATTAAGTGAAATTCTCAGGTAATATGTAGACAGAGAAGAGAAAAATCATAAATAAATCAAGGAGAGCTTAAAAAAAACAAAATAGAAAATAAAGAACAGGATTATGATCCCCGTGATAACACAAAAAAAAAGAAAGAAAAAAAAACCCTCGTTGGCCATTGCCACGGTCTGCAGTGTGTGAGGAGAAGGTGTCGGTCATACCACCAAAGTTGTATCCTGGATATTGAGGCTTTCCTCATGTATTGTACCTGCGCTGCAGGGCTCTTAGACAGTGAGGGCTGGGATTCTCTTGCCCCTTCATGGGAGGAGAAAATTTTCCCCCTCACAAAAAAAAAAAAAAAAATAACCCCCAAAAAATTCAAGCAGCCAAAAAAGCAAGAAGAACAAAAACTAAGTTTACCGTAAGGCATCTCCTCTTCACTTGCCTGCCAGCATGTCGTTTGTTAAGACTTTAGAGCTCTTTATCCATCCATTCAGAGGCTTCCTCTGGGTGTTCAAAAAATTTCACCGACCCTTTATGTTGTATTCTGAGCTTGCTGGGATACATCATGCTGTATTTGACTTCCTTCTCTCTCAGGCGTCTACGAACTTCAGTAAACGATCGTCGTTTCTGCTGTGTCGCTGCTGAGAAATCTGGGAACAGCATCACTCTTTCATTTTCATGTCGGAGCTCTTGTATTTTCCTGGCTTGAGACAGAATCATGTCGCGATCTCGGTAATTCAAGAAGCGAACCAGAAAAGGTCTAGGGTATGCTCCTGGGGGTCTGCGGCCTGCTGGAACTCTGTGAGCTCGCTCGACTACGTAGGTAGGAGGCATATCCTGCAGGGACAGAAGTTGCTTGAAAAGCCGTTCCGCAAATTGGGCAGGTTTGTCTCCTTCAGCTCCCTCTGGAAGTCCCACCACGCGGATGTTGTTCCTCCTCTGGCGGTCTTCTGCGTCAATGGCTTTGTTTTGTAGTGACCTAACTTGGTCTCTTAGCTCAGCTATTTGAGCACCATGATCATGAAAGGTATCTTCTATCTCAGAGACACGTGTCTCCACTGTGGTCATCCTGCCTCTGAACTTATCCAGGTCGTGTCTTATTAGGTTAAATTCAGAGGAGAGGTGATCTATGCGCCCCATGAGTTCTGCTTTGCTAGCACCTATCGCCTCTAATATTGGCCTGGTGATCGCTTTTATGTCCACTGATTTTGCCAGTGCATTCTCTGATGTTTCTCCCCCTGTATCTTTAGCCTGTGCCATCTTACCAGCAGCCGTCTTGGCGCGCTGTTCCTTTGGCGGAGAAGACAAGATGGCGGGGCGGGGCTAGGCGCCGTTTCCTTTATGGAGCGAGACTGTCTCTGATCCGACTGTGCCTTAGCAGACTTCTTTGCGGTAGAGGATGGCATCACTAGATTCAGCGTTCTCTCCTCTATCCTGGTAAGCTCGGCGGGTTGCTGTGAACACTCCACTGCCGCGGATTTCATACAGGAGAGACGGAGCTGTGAAGGGAGGCTTGCTGCCGCGATCACATCCGGCCGGAAGTCCCCCCAGTGACAGTTTCTTATACATCTTTTGACACAGCAGTAGCTAAATTGCGTTCATTAGGGGCTAATGCACTAATGGCGAAGGCGGATATAAAATATGCTTTTCGGCTTCTTCCTTTGCATCCTGATTGCTTTAGCTCATTAGGTATTAATTTCGAGGAAAAATTTTATTTCGACAAAGCCCTGCCTATGGGTTGTTCTATTTCATGTTTTTATTTTGAAGCTTTCTCTACCTTTTTAGAATGGGTGGTAAGTAAAGTGACTGCCTCTGACGGTTTTATCCACTACCTGGATGATTTTTTATTCATGGGAAGGGGTGGTGAGAACGATTGTTTGCATTTATTAAAATCGTTTCAAGGAATATGCGATTATTTTGGTATTCCTTTGGCGGTAGAAAAGACCATTTTTCCGACTTGTTGTATTGAGTTTTTGGGGATAACTTTAGACAATATATACATGGAATTTAGATTGCCCAATGAGAAAATTTATAGACTTAATCAACTTTTGAGGTTATTCTTGAGAAAACGTAAAGTAACTTTAAAGGAGATGCAATCGTTGTTAGGTCAGTTAGCATTCGCAACAAGAATTTTACCTATGGGTAGGGTTTTTTCCAGAAGATTGTACACGGCTATTTCTGGTTTAAAGAATCCGTCATCCCATGTTAGAATTACTATGGACATCAAGCAAGATTTGATGGTTTGGTTACAATTTCTGGAAAAGTTTAATGGTAGAGCTCTATGGCAACAGGACTTTATTATAGATAGTGACTTTAAACTATCAACTGATGCTGCTGGATCGGTTGGTTTTGGGTCAATTTGGGGAAATCATTGGTGTTCATCTATCTGGCCAATCAGGTGGATCACGAATGGTTTTTGCAAAAACAGTGTTCTGATAGAGCTTTTTCCTATTATAGTATCGTTAGAACTATGGGGTTATTACTTTAGGAATAAGAGGTTGTTAGTTAGCACTGACAATAAAGGTGTTGCTTTTGCGGTTAACAGCCTTTCTTCCAAATCGCCTTCGGTGGTCGCTTATTTGCGACATTTAGTTTTTCTATGCCTCCGATGGAACATTTGGATAAAGGCTAAGTATATTCCAGGTAAGACTAATATAATTGCCGATGCTCTATCTCGCTTACAGATGGAACGATTTTTCGAATTAATGCCAGAGGCGGATGCGGTGGGGTCACTTTGCCCGTCGCATCTGTGGGATCTGATTTGATATCTCAGAATATTAAGAATTCTGTAGCCCCTTCTACTTGGAAGAATTATACTTCTTCGTGGCTTTTGTGGTCTAATTTCTTATTAGCTTTGAATATTACTGTTTCGGAATATTCCGAAAATATTGTGCTGCTATTTCTTCAATCGTTAATTCAGAAGGAATACTCCTGGTCTCATATTTGCAAAACATTATCGGGAATTTCTTTCTTTTTGCGCCTTTACAGCCTGCCTCCTTGTAATAGTTTTTTCTCGGTGAGACAGGTTTTAAAGGGATATAAGAGGATCAATTTTAAGAAGGATAGTAGATCTCCGATAACACCTGATATGTTGTCAAAACTTTGTATGGCAACGGGGTATGTATGTTCGTCAAATTATGTAGCTGCACTTTTTCTTCGGTTTTTACATTGACGTTTTTTGCTGCGTTTCGGATTTCCGAAGTTTTACCTTGTTCTAAGACGAGTACATCGGGTATGTTATCATCAAATGTTCAGTTTTTATCGGATGGTCTGCGCATTTTCCTGCGTTTTAGTAAAACGGACCCTTTAGGTTTAGGGGCCTGGATAAATTTAAAAGAATGCACGGATGTTAATATTTGTCCAGTTAAAACTTTACGTTTTTATTTTGAATTACGGCCTAAAATTGCCGAATTTTTATTTATTCACGAGGATGGTTCTCCTTTAACTATTTATCAATTTTCGGCAGTTTTAAAAAGATGTTTGGTGTATTTACGTCTGAGTCATTTAAAGATCACATGTCATTCATTTAGGATAGGAGCGGCTACTGAAGCCGCTCGAATCGGTTTACAAGATCATATCATCAAAAAAATAGGAAGATGGAGTTCTAATTCTTTTCAATTATACATTCGTCCTTATTAAATTGTTATTTTGTTTCAGGTCCTCACCGCACAGTGTGGATTGTGGGCCATTCTTTTGTTTTTTGGGCACAACAGAGAGCAGCTCATAGAATATACTCTGAAAATCTAGGACTGGATCCTTCCTCTTTTCGCATTCATTGGTATGGACGGAGGGGTATGTTATGGGAAGATTTGGTTTTCGAGTTAGGTAGATTATATGCTTTATATACTTCTCCGGATATAATCGTAATTCATCTTGGTGGTAATGATATCGGGAAAGTGAAGACTTTAGATTTGATTTCTTCCATGCAGGACACATTTAGATTTTTGCGGATCAATTCACCAAACACGGTTTTGGTCTTTTCAGAAATCATTCCACGTTTATGTTGGTCTAATTCTTTAGTTTTTAAATCTCTAAACAAAGTTAGGAAAAGGATAAATAGGTCTATGGAGAAATTTTTAGTCCCCAATGTAGGTTTGTCGTTTCGTCATATGGAACTGGAAGGAAACTTACCAGGTTTGTATAGATCTGACGGCATTCATTTATCTGAGGTAGGCTTAGATATTTTAAATTCTGATTTGCAAACATGCATAGAGTCGGCCGCGGTCTGGGGTTCTGTGGACATGAGAGTTGATGGTATCAACTCTCCTGTCGTTTGGGAGATTTAAGAAGAAGATTTGATGATAAATGCTGATTCAGCTCGAGTCTCAGTGGCTGGGTTGAGTATGGTTTATGGTTAAAATAACGTTTGGTTGAGAATATGTTTTATGAGAATGGATTTGATGTTATAAATGAATTTGGTTTGGTATTAAAATAAAATAAAACCAATAAATCAGGCCGTGGCCAATTTTATCCAATAAATATAGAATAAAGAATTATTATTATAATGAAATGGGTGTATGGTCTGTTTATTTATTTGCTATGCATGTTTGGTAATTTTGCATGATGCCTACTATCCCATGGGGAAATAAAGGGAAGGCCATATTGGGCCGCCTTTCCTCATGGGATTGTGGCATCGGCATTTAAAAAAAAGTATTAGGAATAGGTATTGCAGGTGAGGTTAAATTTGATAGGCTGTTTAGGGTCAGGTGATTCAGGGGTTATGGAAGGTTAATAGACTATTAGGGATTGGGCAGTTAAGGTCAGGTGTCATAGAAGAATCTAGAAGGTTAAATAGTATAGCAATGATTGGGCAATTTTAGTCAGGTGTTTTAGAAGGTTCTGGAAGGTCAAGAGGCCAATTAGGATTGGTCAGTAAAGGTCATATGACCTTTAGAATATTCCAGAAGGGATCCTATAGCCTATTTAAGGGAAATTTCCAGTCAGGATTGTGCCAGTCGCCAGAGAAATTACAGCACTAAGAGCTCCCCGCCCTAACCCCCCCCCCCCCCCCCCCCCGTCGCGGCCAAAGATTTATGTGGTGGCTCCCTTTGGTGAATAATCAAAGGGGAGATTTAAGAAGAAGATTTGATGATAAATGCTGATTCAGCTCGAGTCTCAGTGGCTGGGTTGAGTATGGTTTATGGTTAAAATAACGTTTGGTTGAGAATATGTTTTATGAGAATGGATTTGATGTTATAAATGAATTTGGTTTGGTATTAAAATAAAATAAAACCAATAAATCAGGCCGTGGCCAATTTTATCCAATAAATATAGAATAAAGAATTATTATTATAATGAAATGGGTGTATGGTCTGTTTATTTATTTGCTATGCATGTTTGGTAATTTTGCATGATGCCTACTATCCCATGCAGAATCTGACGTCTGTCTCCAGGGAAATCCCCCATGTGGCACCATTATTAATTATTTCATTGCAATTTATATATATGGATATGACTTTTATTTATTCACTGTATATTATCAAGGTAAAATTTTTTATTTAAGACAATTTGTGGAAACCACAAAGACACTCTTCCATGAGGACAAGTCGGTGATGAAGGTATAAATTTTTATTAACAACTATCCAAAAGATTAAACATACTACATTTAATTGTATAGATATCACTGAACAACCCTATTTCCCAATTAACATTAAAAAGACCTATTGTCTGGAGAAGGTATGGGTGGCCACCAATTCCTGAATAAATCTCATGCAACATTCATTCTCACATACACACACACTGAAAGATCTAGATTGCTCATAAGATCTGTTTAAATTGTGGATGTGCACATCAGGTGATCAAAAGGTTAATCAGTAAAAAAAGAGACTGATATAGATAGTGTTAATGAGCAGTCCCCATCACAGGATGGTATAGTAACAGTTTATGGCAATCTTGTAGATGATATAAAGTGCGAGTGTGATGAGGTAAATCCTTATTGCTTCCGTGAAGCTAGTTTATGACATTTGCAGCTTCAGTTACACCAGATAGCAAAAGTCTATTCAAGGTTAACCCGAAATTGAAATGGCACAGCAGATGTTATACAGCATCTAAGCGAGATTTAGAAAGTGAATCTAACTTTACCATCAGCTCGAGCGGTTCATCAAGCAGCCCATCATGTCAGATATCAGGAGATCCAATATACAGAGGGCAATATTCACAGGAGACCTTACCGGTCTATATGTAGCTGGCACTGGAGCTGAAGTGCAGAGTCCCGCTTACTGATCTCTGTGCAGCTTCCTGCTTTCACAATGCTTGTGTTCATCAGCTGTTTTTGTAGAGATTAACATCGCTGTTGTTGCCTGTAGAGTGTCTGCTGTTAAAGCTGCTGTTATCAGGCTCTCAAGCTAGATCACGGTCAGTAGGAAACAAAGAGACATGCAGAGCAATTTGATGAATATATCTGTGTGGCCATCCATAAATCTTCCTCGGAGATACCAGTTGGTGCTGCTAACATTTTTTATTTCTTTATTTTCTGTCAAGTTTATTTTTACTTCAGGTTTTGCACTCATTCATATATAGCGCTACACTTTATTTATACATTAATAAAAGAAATGTCCATTTAAGGTAAAACAGGCATGTTTAAAACCAACAAGAAATACACAAATCTGGAACTTACAAAGTTAAAGTTTGTTAGAAATTGAAGGCAATATCAGACATGAGTATTTATAAACTGTGTTTGATAGTGCGTTCAGCCGATGGGGTGAAGTCACCCCTGGAAAAGCCAAATTTTGAAGATGCACACAAATTGCCCAATGTCAACATGTGCTAACTGCCATCACGGGGGATCAAGGGACGTGTTTTGGGGGGGTGCAACCCCTTCCTCTCAGCTACTTTATTGTTGAGGAAGGGGTTGCACCCCCAAAACGCATACATTGATCTCCCGCGATGGCAGATAGCACATGTTGACACACTGTGTGCATCTTCAAAATGTGGCTTTTCGAGAATATGTCAAAAAATGAGAAAAATGTTTTCTGTAAAAAAAAGCACAACTAAGTAAGGGATTTCGAGGGGTTTTAAACTCTCCCTAAAACATCAATGATGTTCTTCATTTTGTTTTGAACATCATTGATGTTTTGCTTGATGTTTTCCAAGTCCCTATTACACCCCATTATCTCCCTGATCAGGATCTGGGCACTTTCACTGGTGAAATGACCTTGATCCACACCATCACGATGACCTAAAAATATAGAAAAAAACACACCATGTATTATAAATATGCCGGCATCCATCTCTTACCTGAGCCTGTGGTCGCAGACACTCACCTGTTGTGGTGACTATTTCGATTACGTCTCCCTCCTCCTCCTCTGGTTGGGTTTGGGGGATTTCCACTTCTTCATGAGGTGGGGGGTATGTTGTCTCCTCTGATGAGTGGTGTCCTCCGAGTCTTTTCTCCCCTATGTTAAAAAAAATAGTTATCCAGTTTATGGGTAAGGGGGGAAATGGTGCTCCCTATAATGATGGAAAACTGAGTTTCTACAAGAATGTTTGATGCTACATTCAGGTGTAGATATGCTCCACCCACCTAAAAAAATAAAGTAAAATAAAATAAATATAGATTGTGTGTTTGTGTCACTAAGTGTATATATCCTTTAACACAAAAAGAAGAGACTTATGATATATGTATACTACACCTTAAAAATAAATAAAGTAAATGAAATAAATGTGCCTCCCCTAGTTTAGACAAGGTGTGTAATGCGTGTGTCACTATATAGGAAAAGCAATAACGAAGTACCTGGTGCAACCACATCAATCGGGACAGGTCCTACAATAATGCACCAACACTAGAAAATGGAGATTCCTCCACAGGGATTTCCAACTAACAATAAAGTGACAACCATAAAAAAAATATATATACACAAACGATAAATGTCCAAATCACGTATGAGATTCCACAATTGTGAAAGTGAAGTGTTAAATTGGCAAAATGTGCAAAACAGCAAGTATGATAGGCAAAAAATGATACAAGTGGGCAAAAAATAAAATCAAAATAAACCTCCAAAAATGGCATAGTGTTCATTGCAGAAAAATAATCAGACAAAAAATGATCATGCAAAAAATGCGCCAAAAAATTGTGTCCAAAAAAGATATATATGTATATATAAATGTTCATAAACATCTAAAGTGACTCTTGTGCTCCACACAGCATCCAGTGATTTCTGTGATCCCCCTCAAGGGTCCCCACTCACCAGCTCCTGGCACCCCCACAGAGGTAGAAAGCGTGTAGTATAAAGGTGGATAAGCTCCTATCCCGGATGGGACGTTCCCACCGATCCTGTATTCAGCACAGCCGTATCCAGGAGATGATTGATCAGCTTTCAGTAGTCACATCCTCTTGAGAAAAGAAGAATGGGGCTCCCATAGTGTAGCAATTTAAAAAATGTTATTTGTAAAAATGAATAAAAACAATAGTCTCCCACCAGGGGAGAAAATGCTACAACTGTGGTCAAAGATCTAGCAAAGTCCAGGGAGCGAACGACACACAGCATGCGCCTCAGCTGCGATCCGAGCTCCCTGTCAGTATGCCGGGTGTGACGTAAGTGCGTAGCTCCGACTTACGCATTTCGTCATTGATGTTATCAAAGGCGTAAGCTTCGTACTACATCCCAGAGTTATATAGAGCGAGCGGTCATGCAGGGTCCTCCCCTACTACCTCCCCCAGTTACTGCACACAGATGTTCGGGTTGTTACGAACCTCCCTCCTTCAAGTGCAACATTAAGGGGATGATAAGGGGGTTGGATGGACACCCATCCAGGACTATTTAGCGACCCAGGTCCCATTTTTCAAATGGCCCATATGCAACTCTGCTCGCCCCAAATTAAACAGCAGACATATAACAAGGAGATAATCAGGTATTCCCACTAATGCGCACCCTAGTGGTGAAGGCTAAAGAATTACACATATTATAAAACCAGAATCAGATATTACCATGTAAAGCCCAGTTACATCTGTATGAAACCACTAGACTGAAAATATCGGATAATGCACTTCCCAAAGGTTAGGCTCTAAACGTATATATATATATACATATATATATATATATATATATATATATATATATATATATATATATATATATATATGTATGTACGTTTAGAGCCTAACCTGTGACACAAACACACAATCTATATTTATTTTATTTTACTTTATTTTTTTAGATGGGTGGAGCATATCTACACTTAAATGTAGCATCAAACATTCTTGTAGAAACTCAGTTTTCCATCATTATAGGGAGCGCCATTTCCCCCCTTACCCATTACCTGATTAACTGTGAGACACCCCCTTAGTTTGTGGGGAGTGCCATCAGGGGAGGCTGCATACCTACCTATTAGCCCTAAGCGCTGAGTTAATCCTATTTCCTGTATAAAAAAAAATAGTTATACTTAGCACACAGATATTTGATGGTAGAAATAGGAATATGAAACATTGCTTGGAAGTGGGGTACAATTGTCTGTTTTGGCAGAGTTCCAAGATGAAGAAATATTTATTTACTTTGTAAAGCTTAAATACTTACCTGTTTTGTACAAGCTTCACAGATGAAGACACCCCTATAGTATACACTGGAGCACCTGTGTGGACCCCCTTAAACAAGGGTGTTCTTGTGTCCCACACTAGTGCTCCTGTGTCCAGATGTGTAAACGGCTACTGAGTGTCCTCTCCTTACACAGAATCTAGTTTGCATTTAATTCTAGTTCCAAACCCATCTAGACACCAACATTTATTTAACAGAAGTATGCCTGAAAAAATGTATTGAACTGCATCTGGACAAAACATGGTGTTTTATTGGCCGAACGAACAATGTTTCCTATGAACGATTAATGTGTCCATGTACATGAAAGTTGCCATTTTAAACTGCACAACAGTAAAGAAAAGCACATGGAGCAGCACGAACATAATAACAATAAAGAATAGGAACACAGGACAACTACTTACTTTTTTGCAGCACTCTCCTGATCCTTCTATACTGATCATGCTCCCTTAATTTGAGGTCCGACCACCATTTCCGGAGTTAATCCTTGGATCGTCGTACCTCAAAATTCTTCTGCAGACTCTTCACAACTTTCGCCATGATCTTGGCCTTTCTGACATTGGGGTTGGGGTAAGGTCCATACTTCTCGTCATAGTCGGCCCTCTTCAGTATGTCGACCATCTCCAACATCTCCCCAAAGGACATATTTGAGGCCTTAAATCTTCTCCTTCAGGATCGGGAAGTTTCTGGCTCCGGGCTTTCCTCCTCCTCATTGCTGTAATTAGCATGCACCTGCTCTGTCTCTGCCATGTGCTCTTCTCCCACTGCGCCGAACGAGAAGGGGCGGGGAATAGACTAGAAAGAACGTCAGGGGCGGGCGGAGTTTCATGCATGCGCAGTGTATAGAAAGTGTAACATGCGTGAGTAGTACGTACGATCTGTGAGTGGAGGAAGGAGTATTGGAAGCGCAGATCATGATAACGAAGGTAACATTTAAACTTGGGCCTATACTGATTCTATATTGAGGCCTATATTGGGACAAGATTAGGAGACTTTAGCCTGACATTAGGGTTTGTCTTGTGTATTGCAGATAAAATGGATGGCTTCAATGACCACAACTTCCTCCACCTGTTCGTAGACAAGTACAGGGAGCTGCCCTGTCTGTGGCAAATCAAACATCCTCATTATAATCATAAACAAAAGAGGCAGGCAGCACTGGAGAAACTGCTGGAGTTGGTAAAGCCGGTGGTCCCCACGGCAAGCATCCCCTATTTAAAAGCCAAAATTGGTGGCCTGAGGAGCACATATCTTAGGGAGCGCGAGAAGGTCCAGGATTCCCAGAGATCAGGAGCTGCAGCAGATGACATTTATGTCCCCAGGCTGTGGTACTATGAGAGACTGCGATTTCTGTCAGACCAGACTGAAGTCAGGGAATCCCTCTCCACTCTTCCTTCCACTCTTCCTTCCACCCTATCTTCCACCCCAGCTGATGCTTCCGATGTCCAACCTGGGACTTCCAGCCAGGAAGAAGAGGAGGAGCCCCGCTGGAGCCAGGTATAGCATTCTTCTACAGATTTCTGGTCAATAAATAAATGATGTTTACTAGATGTTATTATTGATCACTAATTGCTGATTTAATAAAGTGTTTTACATATCAATAGACAGTAGTGGGCCAAAATAATTGGGAAAAGAATGAAAAATGCTGGGCTCAGAATGATAGTCTGTTATATTTGTTAACATTCAATTGGCAACAGTCATGAGATGAAAATTGTGTGTGATTGATGAAGAAAAAACTAAAACTATGTCCCTTTTTCATACACAGGAAGACCTCAGCCAGGAGGAGGCTGTGGAATGTCGCACACAGGAGGAGGCTGTGGAATGTGGCAGCCAGGAGGAGGTGGGGGTAAGTGGTAGCCAGGAGGAGGCGGGGCTAAGTGGCAGCCAGGAGAAGGCTGGGCCAAGTAGGAGCCTGACAGAATCACAGGTACCTCCCCTCAGGGGAAAATCGTGGGTGCGTGTTATACGCCGATCCCCAGCCGATTGTGAGCTTTTCGGCCGCTCTCAGTGGCTTTTGGCTTTTCTCGGCGGCTTTAAAAATGGCGCCGCCTTTCTCGGCCGCTTTCGGCCATTCTCGGCAGCTCTCGCCCGCCTTCGGCCATTCTTGGCGGCTCTCGGCCGCTTTCGGCAATTCTCGGCGGTTCTCGGCCATTCTCGACGGCTTTCGGCCATTCTCGGCGCCTCTCGCAGTCACGCGGGAGCCGCTGAAAGCCGAGTGCGTCCGAGAGCGGGCGAGAGCTGCCGAGAATGGCCGAAAGTGGCCGAGAGCCACCGAGAATGGCCCAAAGTGGCCGAGAACGGCGGTGCCATTTTCAAAGATGCAAACGACACAGGCTACAGAGGGACACTGACAAGGCTGCAATTGGGTACAAGACTACAGATGGACACTAACAAGGCTGCAATGGGGGACAAGGCTGCAATGGGGGACAAGGCTGCAATGGGGGACAAGGCTGCAATGGGGGACAAGGCTGCAATGGGGTCAAGGCTGCAATGGGGGACAAGGCTGCAATGGGGACAAGGCTGCAATGGGGGACAATGCTGCAATGGGGACAAGGCTGCAATGGGGGACACGGCTGCAATCAGGGACAACACTACAGATGGACACTGACAAGGCTGCAGATGGACACTGATGAGGCTGCATTGATGGGCATTTAAATGTAATTTTTTTCCTTAAACTCTCCTCCTAAAAGTTTTTTTCCTTAAAATTCCCTCCTAAACTTGGGGTGCGTGTTATACGCCGGTGCCTGTTATACGCCGATAAATACAGTATCTAATTACGTGACTAGAACTATTAAAGCTACCGCAATAGCTATAATTGATAAATTCAAAAAAATACTAATATGGTGATACACAAAAGATCTTGATAATAATAATGTGAAAAACCTGTAAATGAAAATTAGAAAATGAGGCAGTCAGCCTCTCTTCCCAGACTAGATGATCCTGGAAACTACAGAACCTTAAATACAGGGAGGTGTATAAATGAATGGAACTCACAGAACCCTGTGCTCAATCGATCAAGGTGTATAGATAAAACATAGGCAAATGTTAGCATGAATATAAACAACTAAAGTCCATGTTAATCAACAAGGTGAAAGTTCATAGAAGAAAGCCCTGATGTTGATGATATTTGAAATCTATAGCTTCTTAAAAACCATCGGAGGTACGCTGACATGTAAGGTGCTATCTTCTCATAGACACATTAAAAAAAGGGGGATAAAATACCCTTACCAGAGATGGTGGACTCACAAGCCATCAGCGGTGAGTCAAATGCACTTGTTACCGTCAAGCGGTGAGAGTGGATCCAATCCCGATCGATCCGGTATCCTCAGCCGGAAAGGAGCCCCGAGATTTGCTCGCCACCAAAGAGGATGAACAGGACTTGAACTTGCAGCTGTCTTGATTTGCTGTCTTGCGGCTGGCTGTAATGGTTAACCGGGTTCCGCTCAAACCAAGGTAGTATACATGATGTAAAAGAAAGAAAAAGAGAGCCTCCACATGGTGTAAATCCGTCAGGGATAAACCATTTATTGAGATAAAAAATATTTCTCCAACATTCAATAAAAAATTGGGCAGTGAAAACTAGGTTCAATTGAACTAAAAAGCGCAGTAAAATAGTGGCTAGGGATCATTTTCATATCTGATTTTATTTTTTTTAATATCACCATCACGTTTTAGATACTGCACAGCACTCATCACCCCATTAGCGCCACACATTTTGGTTCATGTCATGTGTAATGTCCGCTATGATGTAAAAATGGCCATGATGATGTCATGTGTAATGTCGATGGATGTGGTTATGCATTATGGGTTGTG
The DNA here is from genome assembly GCA_037952835.1 of Lithobates septentrionalis. Classification (NCBI taxonomy): domain Eukaryota; kingdom Metazoa; phylum Chordata; class Amphibia; order Anura; family Ranidae; genus Lithobates; species Lithobates septentrionalis. Next base: position 2,203,163 of record JBBDGP010002865.1, on the reverse strand, counting down.
GCCCCCTTTGAGGTTTAAGAAAGGGGACCGCACCCTGAAATGCATAAGCATGTCCATTGACATCACACATGACATCATCTTCTTGTGGCCCTGCAACACTTCCCTGTTGTCCACAGTGGTTCACATCCATGGACTATGCACAATCAGTCTGCTGCTTTTGCTGGCTCTTCCTGGTATTGCACTCTGGTCAACTTCCTGGTTCCAAGCACCTTACATCACATCCACGCTGAGAGGCTTGCTCACCATTGACCACCTGGAAGGTCGCCACCTACTGGAGACTTATATATACTTTTTTTAATGTCTTTAAATGTGAGTGCATATGTATTGTTTTTCATTTTACCAATATGTTTTAAAGCGGAGTTCCACCCAAAAGTGGAACTTCCGCTTTAGGTACTCCTAGCCCCCTGACATGCCACAATTGGTATGTCATTTTTTTGGGGGGGCTGGGTATCTGGTTTGGAGTGGGACTTCCTGTCACACTTCCTCCTTGCGACTTCTCACCGCCTAGGCAATTCCTTGGCGGCCCCTCCCTCCCAGCAATGTTCTGGGACACGTGACAGGTCCCAGAACATTGCCTGGCCATTGACAGAACACAGAGTGGCTCGCACATGCGCAGTGCACGCCTGGCTGTGAAGCCGTAAACTGTCACACCTGGGCGCCCACACTCACAATGTCAGCGCCGCGAAGAGGAGGGGGAGAGAACAAAGGCTTCGGGCAGCTGCATCGCTGGACCATGGGACAGGTGAGTGGCTGTTTATTAAAAGTCAGCATTTATACTTTTTGTAGCTGCTGACTTGTAATAAACTCAAAAACGAGTGAAACTCCACTTTAATAAATGTTACACTTAGATAGTGGTGCTTTTCTTTAATTCTTTTTTCCTGTTTATACATGGTTAGCTATAATTTTTTAGAAGGATAATGGCCAAATAACTAGCATTTTTAGAAGGAAGTATACAACTTCATCTGTTATATTTCTTTCTACCTTTTGACTTTTTTAATCCTCTTTCTCATCTCAGTGCTGCTGATCCTCTCAATAGTCTTTCACTACCTCCGATCTCTATGCACTTATATCATCTGCTGCACATAAATTTTCTGCACCACTTATTGAAAGTAGCAATGTTGGACCTTGCCTGTGGAATGTGCTTCAGCACAGCTTGTAGTCTCCACCAGGGGTGCATGTGGCAATGTGAATCGCAAATAGGGGGACAATTGTTACCCCATAGCAACAAGTGTAAATTACTTTAAGTCAAGCTGCACATTTAAAAAGACTGAAAACAGCTTTTTGAAATCACGTTACTATATTAAAGGTTATAGATGATTTTAGTAATTGGATTCTCATCTTCTTTAAGGGACCACTGGAAAGCCAATGAAACCAAAATTAAAGTCATGCACATTTGTTGAAACTGACAAAATTTAATGAATTAACATGGCCCTCCAGTTGATGTGATCTGAATTGAAAGTCTAGTTCAGATGAATTGATTACCACATCACTACATGTAGCAAAATAACAAATAAAAACCCTAAAAATGTGTAACTATAAAATAATGCTTAAATATTTATTTTTCTTGCAGTGGAGTCAGTAAGTTATTTTACCTGATTATTAATTATAATAAGATTGCCATTAGTTATATGACAAGTAAATACCTTTTGTCTTCTTTTGTTTTAATGTCTAATTTGGGGATACATTTTAAATTATTCCAAAAAGATCAATTTTATGTTGTCTTGAACACAATAATTTGCTTTAAAAATTAAATGAGCACCTTTAAAATTGAGCTGTGCAAGACACAGATGTTAAATTAGATTTTATTTCTAAAGCGAAGATTGAAACTGAGTTAATATGCACAAGTACAATCAAGGGAACCATCAAATGTCGAATGTTTGTGTTAGTTGATGGCTACATAATTTTGGATAGTGAGACTAATTTATCAAACAGCAGCTAACCGGGTACTATATCAAACTAAACAAGATAAAGTGAAAACATACTAAGAGAAAAAAATAGTAAAAAGAATTCTGCATCGTCAAACTTTTGGAGTTGTTAAACAAGCAAGTCAGCATTTATAACAGTGCCAAGTGTACTAAATAGCACCTTATTTTAGGAAAGAATAAAAATTATGTAAAACAGATCTTTGACTAGCAGGCTTCAAAGTAAAAAACAATTTAACAAGCCCTCTGAAATTGCACATGTCTTACAGATATCATTTGGGGGTCTTGCTTTTATTTTTGAAGACTGCCATGCAAAAAGATTAAGTTATTGAGATTCAGAGCAATATTACAAAATATGATTGGCCTAGAAATCAATTGAGTAATTGAAGTGAAGGAGCTCAGTTAAAATCCCCACTTCCTGTGGTGCCAGTAGAGGGAATGAGGGGACAATTTCCCCAATGGGGATAACCTTTTTCTACATAAAAGTAAAAGAAATAAGGCTGGGTACTCACGATCTAAATATCCTGTGGTCATGGCTGGTTCAACAGGAAATAGGCAACATTCAGTTAGTATGTAAAGCAGCCTTTCTGACAGAAACTGATCTAACAACCAGATCTTATTGATGGGGCATGCTTTAAAAGCAACATCCAATCAGTGCTCACAGACAATGCAAGCACTGATCAGTGTGTTCTGGGGGGGGGGGGGGGGGGGCAATCCCTCTGTCAAAACACAAAAGCACAGTGGGGTAGATTACTGCACTAACATCGCTTATGCTAGTATGGCAATCTGTCAGTTTTTATTTCTTCAGTCTGCGCATACCAGGCTTTAGATTTGGTTGGGGTTTCACTTTAAACTTTTTCTAAATGAAGGTTGCTGATCTGAGATCCCCAACAGATGACTAACCGTACTCGTAGGCATTCCCTTGTCCTATGTAGTTACAAGCTGCAACACTAATTGTACTGTTAATATTCAATGAAGTTAACCAAACACAAACACTTTTCAGGTCATGACTTTTTAATTTGGAATGTGTCCAAATAGTAAAGACTATCATTCTGACTCCAGCATTTCTCATCTTACTATGCATTACTACCATCTAATTAAATCATTTATATTTTTTAGGCAAGCTTTTAAACAACTGGACTGTTTTGATGTTCCAGCGGGAGGATTGGACTGCCTCATGTGCTTGTAGTCATCAGCTGGTGAACTAACAGACGAACTCAGTTATAGTGGTTGTATGCCGCAGTTAGTGAGGGCCTATGAGGAGAGCCCCTGGAGTTTGTGACAGGACATAGTCCATCAATTCCAGCTATACTTGGGCCCCCATCTAGACCCCATACTTAGCAACTCATGCTCTACTAGCCCCTGTTCACTAGCACTAGCCATAGCCATCAGGTTGCCCTGGGGGAGCCTTCACAGTGATGCTGGACATACCCTAGGCCGATGCTACACATTACGTGCATCTCCACGTCTCTCACCCCTTTGGGGTCATCACGATAGCCACATTAGGGTATGGCTATCCAGCCTTACTGTGCTAGGCATAAGCCGGCGTCCGGACTGTCTGTGTGGTGTTTGTGTCATTAATGTGTCACTTGTTTGTTGTTCTGTTATGTGTTTTGATTTAAGTGTCTTTCTTTTTGGTTGAGGATAATTCACTGACCATAGTGCTCACCGGGACAGTGTTTCCCGACCTGGTGATGCACATCCCATGCATGAGCTAATTTGCTCTACATATGGATGCAATTGATGTACGTTGAAGCTGTTTTAAATTAATAAATATAAATTGTTTTTTACATATACAGATACATATCCTGGTGTTGATTTATTGTTGCTGCAAGTAGCCACTTTTTGACCCCTCTAGCAATATAGGGGTTGACCTTTTCTATTGTATAAAGCTTTTAAACAATGCTATACCTGGGTCAAGCTGAGCTTCTTCTCCTCTTCATCCTGTGTAGGATCAGGCTCAGTATCGATGGCCTCAGCTGATGCAGAGGGTAGTGTAGAGAGAGATCTGCATGGTACAGTTTGATCCGACAAAAAATGGAGGCTGTTGAAATACCACAGCTTGGGAACATAGACATCTTCAGCTGCTGCTCCTGATTTTTTTGATTCATCAATCTTCTTTTGTTCCCTGTTATACATGCTTCTGAGGCCCTGAATTTTGGTCTTTATCAAACTGTAGGTTGCTCTGGGGTACACAGTCTTCGCAAACTCCACCAGTTTATCAATTGCTGCCATCCTCTTGGTTTTATTGCAATAATCTTTATGTTTGACTTGCCACAGACATGTGAGCTCTCTGTATTGTTCGATAAACTGGCTAAGGAATTCGTGTGAATTCAAAGCTGACTTCATCATTTTGGTGACAAGTATCAGATGTCTGCAAAACAGAACACAAGAAAAACCATAATGGGTGGTGTATAGCTCATAATCTGGTCACAATATAGGCCTTTATTTAAGCAGTAGGGATGGGCTGAGTTTGACTTGAACATTGGCTGTTCGCCGTTCGCCGAATAGCAAACCGTTTATGTTGTTTTTGGCAAATTCGAAAGCCGCGGAACACCCTATAAAAGTCTATGGGAGAATTCAAAAGTGATAATTTTAATGGATAATATGCAAGCTAATTGCCATTAGGGATGAGCCGAACACCCCCCTGTTCGGTTCGCACCAGAACATGCGAACAGGCAAAAAATTTGTTCGAACACGCGAACACTGTTAAAGTCTATGGGACTCGAACATGAATAATCAAAAGTGCTAATTTTAAAGGCTTATATGCAAGTTAGTGTCATTAAAAGTGTTTGGGGACCCGGGTTCTGCCCCAGGGGACATGTATCAATGCGAAAAAAGTATCAAAAACAGCAATTTTTTCGGGAGCAGTGATTTTAATAATGCTTAAAGTGAAACAATAAAAGTGTAATATTCCTTAAAATTTCGTAGCTGGGGGGTGTCTATAGTATGCCTGTAAAGGGGCGCATGTTTCCTGTGTTTAGAACAGTCTGACAGAAAAATGACATTTCAAAGGAAAAAAAGTCATTTGAAATTAATGAATTGTCGGTCCGACAATACACATTAAAGTTTATTGATAAAAACGGCATGGGATTTCCCCACAGGGGAACCCTGAACAAATTTTTTTTTTAAATGGTGTGGGGGTCCCCCTAAATTCCATACCAGGCCCTTCAGGTCTGGCATGGATATTAAGGGGAACCCCGTGCCAATTTTTTTTTAAAAATGGTGTGGAGGTCCTCCTCAAAATCCATACCAGGGCGCATGCGCGGCGGCTCCTGACATGGACGCTTAGTCAGGGAGCTCCGTCCCGCTTCAGCAGACCGGGCCTCCGCAGCGGCACTCTAACCGGCGATCGGCGCCTGGATTACCCCCCCACGGACACAGGAAGACCCAGGGATTCTCCTGATGTACTCGGGAGCGGTAAAAAGAAATTTAAAGCCCGCATTTGAAGCCGCTCTGTCCCACACTGAGACAGCTAAGATGGCGGCCGCTCCTCACCGCTCTGCAGCTACATGCCCTCCCTGTGTCCAGCTCGCAGCATCCCCCTCCCTGCTGCAGCCAGAGTCTTTCATGGGTAACTCTCCCCAGGATCCTGCTTCCCCAGCATCCACCGCATCTCTCCTAGAACACTCCCTGACAGGACTGGAGTACTCCCCCATGGATGCGCCCCCCCCCCAGGCACACCAGCTACTACAGCCCGGGGATTCAGGCCTAGTGCAACCGACCTCTGTGGCTGAAATGTTTGCCAAATTTGCTGAATTATTAGATAGAGGCCTGCACAACACAGCCCTCAAAATAACGAATGACATTAAAGCAGACCTACAGCACATAGGCACCCGCATGGACCTCATTGAGTCTAATCTCGATTCCACCATTTCCAGAACAAACCAGAACACTGCCTGTATACAGACCCTTCAGGAGCAATTAGAGACTGCCAATGCCAAACTCGATGACCTCGAAAACTGAAATCGGAGGTACAATTTTAGAGTCAGGGGGCTCCCTGAATCATTTAAGGACATTCCTGAAACTATACAATCTTTAATTAAGGACTTACTCCCTGATACACCCCAACACAGACTGGAGCTGGATAGGGCTCATAGAGCTCTCCGACCTCCTAGGGCGGACGGACTCCCCCGTGATGTCGTGGTGAAACCGCACTTCTTCTCTGTCAAGGAGGAGGTCATGAGGAAATCAAGATCCCTATCTAAAATAGTGTTCCAGGGTCATCAGCTGCAAATCTTTGCTGATTTATCCCCCTTCACTATCCAAAAAAGGAGGGCCCTAAAGCCACTACTTCAAATCTTGATGGACAGAGAAATTAAATACTGGTGGCTCTTCCCTTTCCAACTGAAACTAATCTTCAAAGGCAAGGCGTACACCTTTGGATCCCTGCAGGAAGGAGAACGGCTGTTTCTACAACTGGGCCTCATCAACCAAGACCCTAACGCCCGTCAGTCGGGACTTCAACCAAACTCCGCAAAAAGACACATGCCCACCAGTCCTCTGAATCCGGTTTGGGAGAAGGCCAGATCCAAGAAGTCCAAGGAAACTATCCCTCCATGACTTCTGTTACTCGTTTTTCCTCAAGGACTCAACCTTTTTTTTTGTCTCCATTTCCTCTCAGCTTCCGGCTGAGATGACGGAGCCCCCCCACTTGTGCTTCCCGAGACAGGTTTTCTGTTCACCGTTTAGATGACCTCAAGCCTCGGCCAAAACGGTTTCGGGTAACTCTCAACCTGGGGAGGACACTAAATAAGAACAAATTTAATTTTATTTTTTTTTCTTCTCTAACAGGCCCCATTGGGTCGCTCCATTGCTATTTCTAGGCGGGAGTTGAGGGACATACTTATGGCGCCTGACTAATCCCGATGCTCTTGTTATACAATCCACAATGTTTTGGGGAGCCATACCAGTTATACGCCCTCGCCATCAGTCATTTTCACTTCCCCCTCCTGTACACCCTTTGCCCCTTTTCAGAGCTCACCCTCACATATCCAGGTCCACACTTACTTGTTTGTTAACTGTTTAATTACTTTAAGCATTATCAGTTTAATGTTGCAATTTCACCTCCACGTGTTACTTAGTAGGCGACACTGTTAGCAGGGAGGGTACTATGTTAATGCCGGCACCAGTGCCTTTATCATGCTAATCGCAAACCATTTTCAACGGCCACTCTGCTGAAGTGGTGTTCATGCGCCCCCTCCTGTCTAGTGATTTAGGTAGTTTACCCTACCCTGGACAGGACCATTCCCTGCCTTCGGGAGGGACTCCAGTGTGACACACACTTTCCGATGGAGGACTCTGTCCCCTCCATGTTACGGGAGACTCTCTTGTCCCCCGTCTTTCTTTCATGCTTTTCCTTTTCTCTTTCCCAACAATGTTTTATTTTACATTTCCCCGTAGAAGTCGGCTGGGGGGAATTATCCAGACAACTTCAGGACATCTCACCGGTCTTCGCTCGCTATGCGGGATGTCTTGGCTTCCGTGGACGTCAGATGGTAAGTGCTGCAGATTTCCTAGCCCTGCCCCATCTTCTGCTCGATGGCTGATGACCCACCGGTAAATGCACCACTTAAAATAATATCACATAATGCGCAAGGCCTAAACTCACCGGCAAAAAGGCGCAAAGTCTTCCAATACCTACATGCACAAAAAGCAGACGCAGTTCTCCTCCAGGAAACACATTTCCCCAAACGCTTCAATCCATCCTTTGTACACTCCAAATTTCCCTTCTTCACATTAGCCAATGCGGAAGATAAAACGAAGGGGGTGGGCATTTTTATCTCTAAACGATGCAAATTTACTCTCAAATCTGAACACAGGGACCCTGATGGTCGCTATATCCTCATTGTGGGGGAACTAGACGACCAACTGTATTCTCTGATTTCGTACTATGCCCCCAACAGAGGCCAACTAGCCTTCTTTCAACGCTTGTTTACAACACTAACACCACTGCTGGAGGGTACAGTGATATTTGGAGGCGACTCTAATTCGGCCTTTGACCAGGGCCTGGACAAGTCTCGTCCTCCTGGTAAATGCCTCACCAGACCCACTAAACAGAGTCTTCGTATAGCCAAACTAATCTTTCAACAAGGCCTCGTTGATATTTGGAGGGAAGTAAATCCCACCCTACGAGACTTCACACACTTCTCTAACCCCCATAGATCCTTCGCGAGAATCGATCATATCCTCATCACTTCTGCTTCTATCCCCCTAACGAACAGGGCATATATCAAAGATGTAGTTTGGTCGGATCACTCACTGGTGATCCTTTCCATTCAGCGCCCGTTGGGCCCTAAACCCTGCAGGCGTTGGAGACTTAATGAGTCCATCCTGAGTGATCAGATTAGAATCAAAGAAATCGAAACTATAATTTGCAATTACTTTTCTACAAACGATCAGCCAGAAACTATCCCTTCTTGCCTTTGGGCAGCACATAAGGCCGTAATTAGAGGTCATCTGATCCAAATTGCCTCTCAGAACAATAAAACCAACAAAGCTGACATAGAGAAATTGGATAAGGATTATACAGCCTTAACTAAAAAACACAAGGCCGACCCAAAAGCTGTTCCCACCGTCAAGCTGGACGCAGCTCGTACGGCATTAAACCTCGCTCTGACCACAAGGGCCGAAAAAAGGCTACGGTGGAATAGATCCCGATTCTATTGCCAAGGCGATAGAATCGGTTCTATGCTTGCGGGTAGGCTATCCCCGAAAATTAAATCCCCAGCCCTTCCCAAAATCAAAGTCCAAGGTGGCACTCTGTCCCAGAACCCTAAACGAATAATGGGGGAATTCCTGACCTTTTACAAATCCCTATACAGTGGGGAGAACGGTCCCAATACAGAGATCGTAGATCACTTCCTAGACAACATTCAAATTCCCAAATTAGAAGAAAGACACCGCCAGAAACTAGACTCCCCTATCTCCGCTGAGGAAGTATGTGCAGTTATTAAACACTTGAAATCTCAATCGGCGCCTGGCCCAGATGGCTTTTCCGTACCATATTACAAATCGTTCTCTTCTATTCTCGCCCCTTATATGGCCCGATTCTTTAATGCACTCAGGCAGGGGACTTTACTAGATGCCTCACTTAACACGGCCTACATCACGGTCATCCCTAAACCTGATAAAGATGCCAGCTCGGTTAGTAACTATAGACCAATATCTCTCATTAATAATGACTTAAAGATTCTGACTAAGATCCTTGCAGACCGCCTGACCTCCTTCATTAGATTATACATTAACAAAGACCAAGTGGGCTTCATCCCAGGGAGGCAGGGACCTGACCAAACTAGACGAGCGATTGATCTAATATCTCTTCTCAATTCTAACTGGGATGGGGGCCCTTCCAGACAGGGATGCTTACTCTCTCTAGACCTCCAAAAAGCTTTTGATACCGTCCAATGGCCATATATTTTCAAAACTCTTCAAAGATGGGGGTTTGGGAATTCATTTCTTAATGTCATGCATGCCCTTTATTCCAACCCCTCGGCTCAGGTGCGTCTGCAGGGATTTTACTCGGAATCCTTCCCCATAGCTAGAGGAACCAGACAGGGCTGCCCCCTATCCCCATTAATCTTTGCCATAGCAATTGAATCCTTAGCGATAGCCATCAGAAATAACCCGAATATACAAGGCATTCAAAGTGGCCCCAAGTGTCATAAATGCGCATTATTTGCAGATGACATATTACTATTTGTCTCCTCCCCACTAACGTCACTCCCCAATGTATGTCACCTCCTAGAACAATTCGGGGCAGCATCAGGCCTTAGGGTTAACTACGATAAATCACAGGGACTCAATATTAACATCCCAGACCCTCTTTTGGCCAGGCTCAGGGAGAGCTTCCAATTCTCCTGGAACGACGCCTCCATCACATACCTGGGGATCAAACTGACCCCCAGGATAGAACTCCTATACCAAGCCAATTACCCACCTCTCTACAAAAAACTAGAGGAAGACCTCTCCCGGTGGTCCCGTCTATCCCTGTCATGGCTGGGTAGAATCAACACGATTAAGATGACTCTACTCCCCCGCATTCTCTACTATTTTAGAGCCCTCCCGATTCCTGTAGACAAAACTCGCCTACAACGACTCCAAGCTAAAATCGTCAAATACATTTGGGGTAGAGGGGGACACAGACTCCCCAAAGCAGTCCTGTTCAGATCTAGAACTGAAGGGGGCATGGGACTACCAAATCTGCTTTGGTACTTGCAGGCTGCTCATCTAGCCCAGATCTCAACGGTATACTCGCACTGGGAACAACCTGACTGGATTCACATAGAAAGGCAAGCAGTCCCTCTCCACACTCTAGAGTACCTTCTCTGGAGCCATAGAAAACTAAGACCCTCCATACTTTCCCCAACCCTCTCACACTCCTTCGCACTATGGGACAGTCTGCGTGACAACCAACATCTGACTTCCCCCACAAAACCATTGCAACATTTATTTCGAAATCCTGATGGCTCGACAAAGGGTTATACAGAATAGGGCACTTCCTCAGACCTCTTGGCCCACTCTCCAAAGCATTCTGTGTTAGTAACCTAGACATGCCTGTCTCTGAATCCTTCAGATTCTCTCAAATCTCAAACTTTTTACACAAAAGGTGTAAAACACTCCCGAATGGGCCCCAACTAACTCCCTATGAAATATGGTGTGGTCAGGCCAGTGAGCAGAGGGGGGGCATCTCGGTAATCTATAAAGCCCTGTCCTCCGCGCAATCCAAGACGTCTTACATGCAGGCTTGGGAAACTGACCTTTCCCAACACTGGACATTGGAAACGTGGCACCGGAACTTTTCCCAATCATACAAAGGTATCCTTAACTCCAGCCTCATGGAAGCTAGTTTAAAAGTGTTGACTAGATGGTACCTGGTCCCCTCAAAGCTAGCGCACATATACCCGTCAGCATCTCCCCTATGTTTTCGAGGATGTGGCCTTACAGGCGATATGCTCCATATATGGTGGACCTGCCCCAGAGTTCGACCTTATTGGCACAAAATCTTTTCTTGGATTGGCAAGCTAACCTCAATACCTCTTCAAATGTCCCCACTCATAGCGCTCCTTAACTTCCCAGTGAAAGAAGCCTCCAGGATTACTCAACGCCTTATATTTTTTATCATCTTAGGTGCCAAACTTACCCTGGCTCATGCATGGAAAAAACCATCGGTTTCAACACTTCTAGCCAAAAGAAATATCTCTTGGATTATGAACCAAGAGAAGATGGCAAGTGTAATCCTGGATCGCTCGGACAAGTTTAAACGAATCTGGGAACCCTGGGCTTCCTTTGTAGGGGTTGCCCTCTAATTATTTTCCCCTGGATGTCATCTTCCGGCTCTCTTTCTCCCCAGTCGACTCGTACTCACCTCTTCTATCGTATATCTCTTCTTTCTTTTTCCTCCCTCTTCTTTCCTCTTGTATTCCTTCCTATCCCCTACCTCTTTAGGTCAGTCTTGGACTTCAACCACTGACTGATTGGTTGTGACCGAGGCCAGAGTCTAGACTCGCCCTGCTCCCGATCCCGACTTCGACTACAACCTAGATTCTTACGGTCATGTCGCTGTTCTAATTCCCTGTGATATATACCATGTGTTCCCATGCGTGTGTCCTTGTTTGTATTTTACTGAGCAGTCTTTCCTTCACAGGACTCGAAGTTATTCCTTTATCCAGAAAATGTTGGACTAGTTCATACACTTACTGTTCTACGAATTGTTTTAATAACCCTCTACATTTTCTTTTTCTTTACACAAGATTAATCAATAGTTTTATTGTCTATGATGGGAGGATGCTGGGGGGATGAGAAGCGCCGCCACAGCTTGTGCCCAGTTGGGGTGGCGGGGGTTTCTCCCCTTCTGCACCTCTCATCGGATAAAGCTCCTGGGAACATGTTTGACACCCGGGGACTCTGATCAAAACACTTGACAGGTTATGTTTGTTTTATGCAGATATGTTTTGTAATAATTTCATTGATTAATATGTCTTCCACACGACCGTGTTTGTCACCCCAAGACAAATGTCTCACATTGTATCTATAACTTGTGATGTATTATTGTCATCCACTTTTGACAAAATAAAAATATATTGAAACACAAAATCCATACCAGACCCTACAGGTCTGGTATGGATTCTAAGGGGAACCCCGTGCCAACATTTAAAAAAAATGGTGTGGGGTCCCCCGAAAATTCATACCAGACCCTTAAGGAAGAGGGAAGGACTCTAACAAGGGGACCCCCAGATCCCACCCCCCTGTGTGAAATGGTAATGGAGTACAAAAGTACCCCTACCATTTCGCAAAAAAAAGTGTCAAAAATGTTAAAAATGACAAGAGACAGTTTTTGACAATTCCTTTATTTCAAGTTTTCTTCTTTCCATCTTCTTCGGGTCTTCTTCCTTCCTTCTTCCTTTGGTTTCTTCCTCCATCTTCTTCTTCCTCTGGTTCTTCCTCCGATCCTCTGCTTCTTGCTCCGGTGTTCTCGTCCGGCATCTTCCTCCGCAGTGTCTTCTTCCCCACTTCGTTCTAGGGCCGCTCCGTATCCATGGGAGGCTCCCGCTGTGTGACGCTTCTCTTCTTCTGACACTTCTTATATAAGACCCCTCTGGCACACGGGGACTTCCCCCGTGCATCAGAGGGGGCGGGGTCACCGGGTGACCCCGCCCTCCCTTATATAAGAAGTGTCAGAAGAAGAGAAGCGTCACACAGCGGGAGCCTCCCATGGATGTGGAGTGGCCCAAGAACAAATCGTTCGTAGGTAGAAAATAACGTTCGTAGGTAGGAAATAACATTCGCAGGGACAAACAGTGATCGTTTGCCAATAAATATGATGTCTTTAGCTGATATAGGGTTATGACTGTTTTGGTCATGATAATTTGATTGAACGAAGTTTAAGACATTGTTGTCTAGATGTCTTTAAAATTTGAATAAATTGCTAAATAGATTCAGTGGAATGTAAGAAGAGGACACTCAGCAGCTGTTTACACATCTGCACTCAGTGTGGCACACCAGAGAAACTTGGCCAAAAAAGGTAAGTATTGCATTTTGGGTAAAAGGGAATTTTAATTATGTCTTCAACTTGGATCTCTTCCTAAACAGACAATTCTACACCACTTGAAAGCAATGTTTCATATTCCTATTTCTGGCCACAAATATATGTGTACTACCCCACCAGGTGAGTGTCTGACACCCCAGCTTCTGGTAATCTCTGTATGCCTGCATATTTCTAAATACATGTTTTTTAACCCATTTTGGGTGATGTGCTGGTTGTGGAACAAGAAGCAGAATGTTTCACGACGGACAGCGCCAAAAGGCTCATTGGGCAGATCATGGCCTGGAATGGCGAAATTGATGCCATGCGGAATTGCCTGGACATCATGCAGCAGGAAATGAAGAACATGATAGATGTTTTGGGTAGAATCAAAACCCTTTTTACGTCAAAAAACATTTATTTATGTTCTTCATTTCCTGCTGCATGATGATGTCCACATTCCAATTTGTATACGTTGAACTTTGTAAGTTCCCTAGTTGCCTGTTATGTTTTTAAACATGGCTATTTTTCCAAAAAATATATATATATATACCATTATATATTTTCTTAAAAAAAAAAAACATATATATGTGATATTTGCATAGTTTTTTGAAATTGAACTTTGTAAGTTCCAGAGTTAGTTATGCAAGTTCTGTTTTAGAACATGCCTGTTTCTGAAAAAAAAAATAATCAAAACGCACATGAATGTGCACAGACAAAAAACAATGTGTGGCTTCTTATTTCAATGCTCAATATCAGTATATTTGTTAAGTTGGTGTAGTTACATTGACAGTGTGTGTAGCCGAGACACAGCGCAATATAATAGGTAGCTCAAAGCGAGATTGTCACCTCATGTTGCACATCAGGTTGGTTTGCACTAGTGGCAAAAATGACAAAGATCAAGGCTATTTGCAAAGCTAGTAAACACAGACAACAGTAGTTCAAAGGAAATATTATTTTATTAATAAGTCAAATAATTAATCAGCAAGTAAATTTTGCTGCCAAGGCATTGCCCCTCTACCGACAAAGTAGTCCATATATTGTTCACGGACAAGATGGGCATTCTGGGAGCCCAAACCAGCACGTGCACTTTCCAGAGCTGGCATCACAGCCTCTTCAGCTGGTTGGGAAAAAGGCTCATCACTTTGCCCAGAGGCAATGTAGCTGGAAGCATTCCTCATTAAAAATTATGGAGGATGCAGCAGCATAAAGCTACATGATTAATTTTATATTCTGCCAAGTTTATGGCAGTTAAAAAAAGCCTAAACCTACTGGAAAGGATGCCAAATGCACTTTCCACGACCCTTCGGGCACGAGAGAGGCGATAGTTGAAAATTCTTTGTTCGGGGGTGAGGTTCCTCATTGAAAAGGGTTTTCGAATATGCTCCCCCAAAGAAAAGGCCTCATTTGCCACAAAGACAAAATTTAGTCCCTCAATATTGTCCTGAGCATTTGGCAAATGTAAGGTCCCTTTTTGTAGACAATCATAAAATTCTGTACGCATCATCACACCTCCATCAGAGTGGCATCCATTCATCCCAACATGAACGTACAGAAACTCATAGTTGGCTGACACCACAGCAAGCAGAACTATGCTGCAAAACCCTTTATAATTTAAATAATATGAGCCCGAGTTTGGTGGTGGGACTATCCTCACATGTTTGCCATCAATGGCACCTCCACAGTTGGGGAAATTCCATAAATTGTCAAACTGGGCCGCCACACGCTGGGTGTTTGAAAAAAACTGTGGAATCAAACAAATAAAAAAAATTAAGACTTGAGCACATAAAATTGCAACCATATTTGACACAAACATTGTGGGGCAACATATTATTATAACATTTAAATGTGTATTTACAAAAAAAGGATAAGGTATAATTATATGCTCCCTCACCCCTCTGGTGGCACATTCTAATGTTAGGGGAGGAGTTGAATGGGTAGCTGTTTTTGACAAGTAAACCTCTACACTTCCATGAGAGCTAAATGCATTAGAAATTAAGTTTAATTTTGCCTGACCATCCATCTTTACAAGATTGGCAGGCCAGTGGACAAGTAAGAAGTGGCATAATCCACAAATAAGAATGCACATTGTCCAAATCTATACACATTTTGACATGCATTGGACAAAATAATAACAATGTTCGTTAATTATGATTATTCGTTATGATAAAGTTAAAAACCCAGGAAGTCAGCACAGGGATGGTGGGAGCCCCTCATAATGAACACAGCACAGGGAAGGTGGGAGCCCCTCATAATGAACACAGCACAGGGATGGTGGGAGCCCCTCATAATGAACACAGCACAGGGATGTGGGAGCCCCTCATAATGAACACAGCATAGGGATGGTGGGAGCCACTCATAATGAGCACAGCACAGGGATGGTGGAAAACCCTCATAATGAAAACAGCACAGGGATGGTGGGAGCCCCTCATAATGAACACAGCACAGGGATGTTGGGGGCCCCTCATATTGAACACAGCACAGGGATGGTGGGAGCCCCTCATAATGCTAAATTCATCATAACGAACACATAATTTGTACCTTTTGAAGGTAATCAGGCAGGCCCTTGCACTGCATGCTTTTGAGAATTTATGCAGCAATCTTAACTCAAAAAATAAGGTATACTGTGTATGTGTTAATCAAAATCAGCAGATAGAGTAGTTCTATCGGGTGACTCTGCTTTTTTTTTGTTTTTTTTGGGGGGGATAAAAAATAAGTGTTTGCACCACCAAAAAGGGACTCATGCACTCTTGCATAAATTTAAGGACAGGAATAAGATTGGGACACATTTTAGGGGGTGTTTAGGGTAAACATAAAAATGAAGCATAAAAAATACAGTGTTAAGTTACTAGGCTAGGTGTGTATGGGCCCAGGGTAGCATGCTGGGGAGGTTAGTGAAGGAAAATATGCATGTAGGCCACCAAAAAGGTTACAGCATGCATGAGAACATTCATTCACAGCATATTACAGAAATGGGAAGGATGGAATACAAAATTTATAAAATACATTACAAAACATGAAGGTGATATTAAAGCAAAAAACTTACACGAATATAGTCCTTTTGCAGGACTTGGATAATAGCACTACATGTCTCAGGAATAATGACTCCCAGAGCCTGGGGAGAGATACCAGTGGTAAACTTGATATCCTGGAGTCTCCTCCGTGTCGCCAAATAACGCAAGGTGGCTATGAGCCTTTACTCTGCTGGAATAGCAGCCCTCACGCAGGTGTCCTGCTTTATGATATAGGGGGAACGCAAGGACATTAGTTGCTGAAAGCAGGAGTCCGTCATCCGGAGATAATTCCGATAATCATTTGGATTATTGTCCTGCAGCTCACGCAGCAAGGGCATATGGCTAAATTGGTCACGATTAAGTAGCCAAATTTTGGCCCAAATACTCCTCATCCTACTACTCTGACTATTCCTGGACCGGGCTAGAGTCACAGCAAGAACTCCAAGCCCATAAACAGCACGCTCTCTCCTAGGATTGCGCAACATGGCTGGTTGCCCTACGAACGGTTGGAAACGCAAAATAACGCACGGAACTGGAAACCGCGAATCAGCACTGACCAAATGTCTACTAATTCGAAATTAGCAGAAGGAGCCCGAAGGGTGACGCCGGAGAATTGAACGTCTTCTTTTGAAGTGTCGTCAGTAGGGATGAGCCGAACACCCCCCTGTTCGGTTCGCACCAGAACATGCGAACAGGAAAAAAATTCGTTCGAACACGCGAACACCGTTAAAGTCTATGGGACACGAACATGAATAATCAAAAGTGCTAATTTTAAAGGCTAATATGCAAGTTATTGTCAATAAAAGTGTTTGGGGACCTGGGTCCTGCCCCAGGGGACATGAATCAATGCAAAAAAAAGTTTTAAAAACGGCCGTTTTTTCAGGAGCAGTGATTTTAATAATGCTTAAAGTCAAACAATAAAAGTGTAATATCCCTTTAAATTTCATACCTGGGGGGTGTCTATAGTATGCCTGTAAAGGGGCGCATGTTTCCCGTGTTTAGAACAGTCTGACAGCAAAATGACATTTTGAAGGAAAAAACACATTTAAAACTACCGCGGCTATTGCATTGCCGACAATACACATAGAAGTTCATTGATAAAAACGGCATGGGAATTCCCCACAGGGGAACCCCGAACCAAAATAAAAAAAAAAAAAAATTGATGTGGGGGTCCCCCTAAATTCCATACAAGGCCCTTCAGGTCTGGTATGGATATTAAGGGGAACCCCAGCCAAAATTTAAAAAAAAAATTGACGTGGGGTTCCCCCTAAATGCCATACCAGACCCTTCAGGTCTGGTATGGATTTTAAGGGGAACCCCGCGCCAAAAAAAAAAAAAAAAACGGCGTGGGGTCCCCCTAAAAATCCATACCAGACCCTTATCCGAGCACGCAACCTGGCAGGCCGCAGGAAAAGAGGGGGGGACGAGAGTGCGGCCCCCCCCCCTCCTGAACCGTACCAGGCCACATGCCCTCAACATTGGGAGGGTGCTTTGGGGTAGCCCCCCAAAACACCTTGTCCCCATGTTGATGAGGACAAGGGCCTCATCCTCACAACCGTGGCCGGTGGTTGTGGGGGTCTGCGGGCGGGGGGCTTATCGGAATCTGGAAGCCCCCTTTAACAAGGGGACCCCCAGATCCCGGCCCCCCCCCCTGTGTGAAATGGTAAGGGGGTACTTACCCCTACCATTTCACTAAAAAACTGTCAAAAATGTTAAAAATGACAAGAGACAGTTTTTGACAATTCCTTTATTTAAATGCTTCTTCTTTCTTCCTTCATCTTCTTCTTCTTCTGGTTCTTCTGGCTCTTCTGGTTCTTCCTCCGGCGTTCTCGTCCAGCATCTTCTCCGCGGCGTCTTCTATCTTCTTCTCCTCGGGCCGCTCCGCACCCATGGCATGGGGGGGAGGCTCCCGCTCTTCTCTTCATCTTCTTCTCTTCTTCATCTTCTTCTTCATCTTCTTCTTCATCTTTTCTTCCTTCTTCTCTTCTTCATGTCTTCTGCGGGCCGCTCCGCAGCCATGCTGGCATGGTGGGAGGCTCCCGCTGTGTGACGGCGTCTCTTCGTCTGTCGGTTCTTAAATAATGGGGGGCGGGGCCACCCGGTGACCCCGCCCCCCTCTGACGCACGGTGACATGACGGGACTTCCCTGTGGCATTCCCCGTGACGTCACAGGGAAGTCCCGTCATGTCACCGTGCGTCAGAGGGGGGCGGGGTCACCGGGTGGCCCCGCCCCCCGTTATTTAAGAACCGTCAGACGAAGAGACGCCGTCACACAGCGGGAGCCTCCCTCCATGCCACAGCATGGCTGCGGAGCGGCCCGCAGAAGACATGAAGAAGAGAAGAAGGAAGAAAAGATGAAGAAGAAGATGAAGATGAAGAAGAGAAGAAGATGAAGAGAAGAGCGGGAGCCTCCCCCCTCATGCCATGGGTGCGGAGCGGCCCGAGGAGAAGAAGATAGAAGACGCCGCGGAGAAGATGCTGGACGAGAACGCCGGAGGAAGAACCAGAAGAGCCAGAAGAACCAGAAGAAGAAGAAGATGAAGGAAGAAAGAAGAAGCATTTAAATAAAGGAATTGTCAAAAACTGTCTCTTGTCATTTTTAACATTTTTGACAGTTTTTTAGTGAAATGGTAGGGGTAAGTACCCCCTTACCATTTCACACAGGGGGGGGGCCGGGATCTGGGGGTCCCCTTGTTAAAGGGGGCTTCCAGATTCCGATAAGCCCCCCGCCCGCAGACCCCCACAACCACCGGCCACGGTTGTGAGGATGAGGCCCTTGTCCTCATCAACATGGGGACAAGGTGTTTTGGGGGGCTACCCCAAAGCACCCTCCCAATGTTGAGGGCATGTGGCCTGGTACGGTTCAGGAGGGGGGGGGGGCCGCACTCTCGTCCCCCCCTCTTTTCCTGCGGCCTGCCAGGTTGCGTGCTCGGATAAGGGTCTGGTATGGATTTTTAGGGGGACCCCACGCCGTTTTTTTTTTTTTTTTTGGCGCGGGGTTCCCCTTAAAATCCATACCAGACCTGAAGGGTCTGGTATGGCATTTAGGGGGAACCCCACGTCAATTTTTTTTTTAAATTTTGGCTGGGGTTCCCCTTAATATCCATACCAGACCTGAAGGGCCTTGTATGGAATTTAGGGGGACCCCCACATCATTTTTTTTTTTTTTTTTTGGTTCGGGGTTCCCCTGTGGGGAATTCCCATGCCGTTTTTATCAATGAACTTCTATGTGTATTGTCGGCAATGCAATAGCCGCGGGTAGTTTTAAATGAGTTTTTTCCTTCCAAATGTCATTTTGCTGTCAGACTGTTCTAAACACAGGAAACATGCGCCCCTTTACAGGCATACTATAGACACCCCCCAGGTACGAAATTTAAAGGGATATTACACTTTTATTGTTTGACTTTAAGCATTAATAAAATCACTGCTCCTGAAAAAACGGCCGTTTTTAAAACTTTTTTTTGCATTGATCCATGTCCCCTGGGGCAGGACCCGGGTCCCCAAACACTTTTTATGACAATAACTTGCATATAAGCCTTTAAAATTAGCACTTTTGATTTCTCCCATAGACTTTTAAAGGGTGTTCCGCGGCATTCGAATTTGCCGCGAACACCCCAAATTGTTCGCTGTTCGGCGAACTTGCGAACAGCCAATGTTCGAGTAGAACATGAGTTCGACTCGAACTCGAAGCTCATCCCTAGTCGTCAGTATGTTGTAACGTCAATACGTTCGTGTTTGTTGCCTAAAAGTCCAATCGTCTGTATGCAATACAAGTTCAAGGACAACGCCCTTTGTACAAAAATCCACGGGAAAGTTTGTACAAGGTCCAATCGTGTGTATGGGGCTTAAGAGGTTTTTTTGTTGTTGTACTGGAAGTGGGTTTTTAAGGAAGAAGGGGATGCCTTTAGGCATACCTGCCCTCAGTTTATCTAGTGCTATATACTGTATGTTCCAACATGAAGGCATCCCACATATATTTGCAAATATCATTCACCTAAAATCTCTGTTTTAAATGTTAGACAGCGTCATTTGTATTTTTTTTCTTTGCTGGCTAGCTTGTAAGTGTGTTCAGAAAAATTACTCTGACAAAGCACTATGCCTAGCATGAAACATGGCCGAAAAGCAAATGCTGGCTATTTTAACCACATGCCGACCAGCCGCCGCAGTTGTACTGCGGCAGAATGGCACGGCTGGGCAAAACAATGTTATGTAATGTCGCTTCGCCCTGAGGCCACTAGGGGGCGCGTGCACGCCACCAGCGCGCGCTCCCCCCACTCGCCCCCTGAGCCGATGCCAGTGCCTGGCGGTCTCAATCACCGCCAGAGTCCCACGATCGCTCAGGGCACATGGAGAACCGGGACCTGTTTGTGTAAACTAGGGATGAGCTTCGTGTTCAAGTCGAACCCATGTTCGACTGGAACATCGTGTGTTCAGCCGTTCACCAAATTACGAACGATATGGGCCGTTCGCAACAAATTCGAGTGGCGTGTCATGGCCCATAATTCACTGCGGCATCACAGTGCATTGCTGGCTGATGATTGGCCAAGCATGCACTATGACCCGCATGCTTGGCCAATCACAGTGCCGTCTGTACAGAGAGCTGTAATTGGCCAAAGCCAGGGTTGCTTTGGCCAATTATGGCTCAGGGGGTTTAGTACACGCCCCACACTATATAAGGCCACCTGCAGGGTGGCCCTGTGTAGTGTGTTCCGGCTTTGAGAGAGAGATAGATAGACAGAGAGACAGTGTGATTTGATTTAAGTTAGATAGAGTAGGTAGGCGAGTCAGTTAGCTGCAATTACAGTGTATTGTGTATATATATATATATACATATATATATATATATATATATATATATATATATATACATCCTAGGTGTTGTATATATATATACTGTATTCAGTTTAGCTAGATCCGTTCCTGTTATTCTCTTCCTACTACTGACAGGCAGACAGGTGTTTTTACAGTATTTACAGCTACCTGAAGAAAATTGCTGGTGTTCTTCTGATCCTATTAGTCCTATTAGCTACAGTATTTACAGTTAGTGTAGTGCGTCCTCTGCACAGTGTGCACCTAAAGCTACCTGAAGAAAATTAGTGGTGTTCTTATGATCCTATTAGTACAGTACCGCAGGCAGCTGCAGTATTTACAAGTTAGTATAGTGCGTCCTCTGCACAGTGTGCACCTAAAGCTACCTGAATAAAATTGGTGGTGTTCTTCTGATTCTATATTAATACCACAGGCAGGCAGCTACAGTATTTACAGTTAGTGTACTGTGTCCTCTGCACAGTGTGCACCTAAAGCTACCTGAAGACAATTGCTGTTGTTCTGCTCCTATTAATACCACAGGCAGGCAGCTACAGTATTTACAGCTAGTGTACTGCGTCCTCTGCACAGTGTGCACCTAAAGCTACCTGAAGACAATTGCTGGTGTTCTTATGATTTTATTAGTACAGTACCGCAGGCAGCTGCAGTATTTACAAATTAGTGTAGTGTGTCCTCTGCACAGTGTGCACCTAAAGCTACCTGAATAAAATTGGTGGTGTTCTTCTGATTCTATATTAATACCACAGGCAGGCAGCTACAGTATTTACAGTTAGTGTACTGCGTCCTCTGTAATAATACTACAGGCAGGCAGTTGATTCTGCTAGCTGCAGTATCAGTATATATATACATCCCAGCTTTGTGCAGCTACATTTTACTGCAGGCCATTAGTATGTCTGGAAGGTTAACAAGGAGAGGCAGACAGCCACAAGCCAATAAAAGAGGGCAAGCATGCTCTGTGTCTAGAGTCAACTGTGCTGGTCATGGAGACGGTGCATCCTCATCAGCACGTGGCCGTGGGACACGCTTGTCCTTTTTTTCGGCAGCTGGCCGCGTTGAGCCGCAACATGCGGAAGACTTGGTAGAGTGGGTGACCAAGCCATCCTCATCTTCCTCATCCTCTCTCACCCAGGCTCAGGGTACTTTGTCTAGCAAAGCAGCTGCCAACACAGCCTCTTCCCTCGCGTCAATGGCATCAGTCACTCCTTCCCTAGCCCCACCATGTCCTCCTGAGGTGTCCCCCGAACTGTTTAACCACAGTGTTGGGTACATGCTCCAGGAGGATGCGCAGCGTTTTGAAGGTTCAGATGATGATACCCAGCTGGAGGAAGGCAGTAACGTGAGCCCAGAGAGAGGGGGTGCCCAAGAAGGACAGCAATCTGGCCATCATGTTCCC
This sequence comes from Lithobates septentrionalis, assembly GCA_037952835.1. Taxonomy (NCBI): domain Eukaryota; kingdom Metazoa; phylum Chordata; class Amphibia; order Anura; family Ranidae; genus Lithobates; species Lithobates septentrionalis. The sequence continues at coordinate 2,180,984 of JBBDGP010002865.1, read as the reverse complement.
CCAGCTGCAGCATACTGCCAGCTTTGCTCCAGTGATGAGGAGAGAGGGGATGATGAGGTCACTGACTCCACGTGGGTGCGTGATAGGAGAGAGGAGGAGGAGGCACATCACCAACGAGGCAGGATGTCCTCCAGAGGCAAGCTTAAGGGCTGCACACCGACTACATCACACCGCAGAGCTCCGCATGTGCAGGGCGCTGCTGTCTCTGCGCGTTATTCCAAAAGTTCTTTGGTGTGGGCCTTTTTTGAGACGAGTGCATCAGATCGCACTGCTGCTATTTGCAACATATGTCTTAAGAGTATCTCGCGTGGCCAAAACATCTCCCGCTTGGGCACCACATGCTTGACCAGACATGTGTTGACCTGCCATGCAGTTCGTTGGCAAGAAAGAAGCTCGCTTCCAGCCAACCACATGTCCAGTGGTTGAATGCTAGCTTGGATAAATTGCTAGCACTTAACTGCTGCCTTTTCAGTTGGTAGACTCTGCCCCCTTCCGTGAGTTTGTGGAATGTACGGTTCCTCAGTGGCAGGTTCCCAAACGACACTTTTTCTCACAGAAGGCAATGCCGGCTCGCTACCAGCATGTGGAAGGCAATGTCTTGGCCTCGCTGGACAGGGCGGTCAGCAGTAAGGTGCATATTACCGCTGACTCATGGTCCAGCAGGCATGGACAGGGACGTTACCTATCTTTCACTGCACACTGGGTGACTCTTCTGGCAGCTGGGAAGGATGCAGGACAGGGTGCAGTAGTGTTGGAGGGCCATCAATGAGTACCTGTGTGACTATGGCACCAGGACAGGGTCAGGGGAGCTTGGTTTTTTTCCCCACGCCAGTGGGCCATGATCAGGGATGCATGCACTGTCCTGTCACCATTTGAGGAGGCCACAAGGATGGTGAGCAGTGACAGTGCATGCATCAGTGACACTGTCCCCCTTGTCCACCTGTTGAAGCACACGCTGCGTGGAAAAATGGACAGGGCACTTGAGGCAGAACAGAGGCAGGAAGAGGAGGACTTCCTTAGCTCTCAAGGCCCCCTTTATCCAAACAGTGTTCCTGCGTGCCCTCCGATCACACAGGATTGTGTCAGCATGGAGGTGGAGCCTGGCACTCAGCATCAGCAGCAGTCTTTAAGGGATCATTTACAGTCCCAAGAAACCCATGGACTTGTACGTGGATGGGAGGAGGTGGCTGCGGATCATGTCGTGGTTAGTGACCCAGAGGACTTCGAACCGAATGCCTCAGCAAACCTACGCTGCATGGCCTCCCTGATCCTACAAAGCCTGCGGAAGGATCCTCGTATTTGTGGTATCAAGGAGAGGGATCAATACTGGCTAGAAACCCTCCTTAATCCACATTACAAGGGTAAGGTTGCGGACCTTATCTTGCCGTCGCAGAGGGAGCAGAGGATGAAACATCTTCGGGAGGCCTTGCAGAAAGGTCTGTGCAACGCGTTCCCAGAGACTGGGAGGTTACAAACTCCTGTTCCTAGACAACGCATTGCTGAGGCTTCGGTCAGCCAAAGAAGGAGCGGTGGAGAAGGTGGCCGTCTGACCGATGCATTCAGACAATTTTTTAGTCCGCAGCCCCAAGGTATGATTGGTTCCAGCAACCATCACCAGCGTCTGTTTTACATGGTGCAGGAATACATAGTTACGTAGTTACATACTTACATAGTAGGTGAGGTTGAAAAAAGACACAAGTCCATCAAGTCCAACCTATGTGTGTGATTATGTGTCAGTATTACATTATATATCCCTGTATGTTGCGGTCATTCAGGTGATTATCAGCAATCTGGCCATCATGTTCCCCCAGCTGCAGCATACTGCCAGCTTTGCTCCAGTGATGAGGAGAGAGGGGATGATGAGGTCACTGACTCCACGTGGGTGCGTGATAGGAGAGAGGAGGAGGAGGCACATCACCAACGAGGCAGGATGTCCTCCAGAGGCAAGCTTAAGGGCTGCACACCGACTACATCACACCGCAGAGCTCCGCATGTGCAGGGCGCTGCTGTCTCTGCGCGTTATTCCAAAAGTTCTTTGGTGTGGGCCTTTTTTGAGACGAGTGCATCAGATCGCACTGCTGCTATTTGCAACATATGTCTTAAGAGTATCTCGCGTGGCCAAAACATCTCCCGCTTGGGCACCACATGCTTGACCAGACATGTGTTGACCTGCCATGCAGTTCGTTGGCAAGCGTACCTAAAAGACCCACACCAAAGAACAAAGAGGACCTCTCCTTGCTCCTCATCAGCTGGGATCTCCAACCCCACTATACCTTCAGTCCTCTCTGAGACCTGCACTGAGAGGAATGAAGGTGTAGAATTAGGTGTGTCACAGCCAAGTACCTGGGGGCAATCTGCTATCGGTACACCAACGTCAGATTGTACCAGGCAAATTTCCCTGCCCCAGCTGCTGCACTGCCGAAAGAAGCTCGCTTCCAGCCAACCACATGTCCAGTGGTTGAATGCTAGCTTGGATAAATTGCTAGCACTTAACTGCTGCCTTTTCAGTTGGTAGACTCTGCCCCCTTCCGTGAGTTTGTGGAATGTACGGTTCCTCAGTGGCAGGTTCCCAAACGACACTTTTTCTCACAGAAGGCAATGCCGGCTCGCTACCAGCATGTGGAAGGCAATGTCTTGGCCTCGCTGGACAGGGCGGTCAGCAGTAAGGTGCATATTACCGCTGACTCATGGTCCAGCAGGCATGGACAGGGACGTTACCTATCTTTCACTGCACACTGGGTGACTCTTCTGGCAGCTGGGAAGGATGCAGGACAGGGTGCAGTAGTGTTGGAGGTTGTTCCGTCACCACGCCTCCAAAATACTACTAGTGGTGATTCTGCTACACCTCTCTCCTCCACCCACTCCTTTCTTCTTCCTCCATGGCCTCTTCCTGTGCTGATTTGTCTTCAGAACCAGTGGTGCTCCGTAGGCGTTCAAGGGGCGTTCAAGGGGCTACGCAAGCACGCAGGCCAAAAGATGCCATACGGTGCTTGAGCTGGTGTGCTTGGGGGACAGGAGCCACACTGGGGTAGATATTCTGTCAGCTCTGCAGGGGCAGGTTCAGAGGTGGTTGATGCCACGCCAGCTTAAGGCAGGTATGGTGGTTTGCGACAATGGCACCAACCTCCTCTCCGCCCTCCGACAGGAACAACTGACCCATGCCCTGTTTGGCTCACATCCTTAACTTGGCGGTGCAGCGATTCTTGGGCAGGTAGCCAGGCTTACAGGATGTCCTGAGGCAGGCCAGGAAAGTCTGTGTGCATTTCTGCAGATCATATAATGCCAGTGCTCGGCTGGCTGACCTCAAAAGGAATTTAACCAGAGCAAGAACTGCCTAATCTGTGACATGCCCACCAGGTGGAAATCAACGTTGGCCATGCTGCAGCGGCTGCACACGCAGCAGAGGGCCATCAATGAGTACCTGTGTGACTATGGCACCAGGACAGGGTCAGGGGAGCTTGGTTTTTTTCCCCACGCCAGTGGGCCATGATCAGGGATGCATGCACTGTCCTGTCACCATTTGAGGAGGCCACAAGGATGGTGAGCAGTGACAGTGCATGCATCAGTGACACTGTCCCCCTTGTCCACCTGTTGAAGCACACGCTGCGTGGAAAAATGGACAGGGCACTTGAGGCAGAACAGAGGCAGGAAGAGGAGGACTTCCTTAGCTCTCAAGGCCCCCTTTATCCAAACAGTGTTCCTGCGTGCCCTCCGATCACACAGGATTGTGTCAGCATGGAGGTGGAGCCTGGCACTCAGCATCAGCAGCAGTCTTTAAGGGATCATTTACAGTCCCAAGAAACCCATGGACTTGTACGTGGATGGGAGGAGGTGGCTGCGGATCATGTCGTGGTTAGTGACCCAGAGGACTTCGAACCGAATGCCTCAGCAAACCTACGCTGCATGGCCTCCCTGATCCTACAAAGCCTGCGGAAGGATCCTCGTATTTGTGGTATCAAGGGTAAGGTTGCGGACCTTATCTTGCCGTCGCAGAGGGAGCAGAGGATGAAACATCTTCGGGAGGCCTTGCAGAAAGGTCTGTGCAACGCGTTCCCAGAGACTGGGAGGTTACAAACTCCTGTTCCTAGACAACGCATTGCTGAGGCTTCGGTCAGCCAAAGAAGGAGCGGTGGAGAAGGTGGCCGTCTGACCGATGCATTCAGACAATTTTTTAGTCCGCAGCCCCAAGGTATGATTGGTTCCAGCAACCATCACCAGCGTCTGTTTTACATGGTGCAGGAATACATAGTTACGTAGTTACATACTTACATAGTAGGTGAGGTTGAAAAAAGACACAAGTCCATCAAGTCCAACCTATGTGTGTGATTATGTGTCAGTATTACATTATATATCCCTGTATGTTGCGGTCATTCAGGTGATTATCTAAATAGTTTCTTGAAGCTATCAATGCTCCCCGCTGAGACCACCGCCTGTGGAAGGTAATTCCACATCCTTGCCGCTCTTACAGTAAAGAACCCTCTACGTAGTTTAAGGTTAAACCTCTTTTCTTCTAATTGTAATGAGTGGCCACGAGTCTTATTAAACTCTCTTCTGCAAAAAAGTTTTATCCCTATTGTGGGGTCACCAGTACAGTATTTGTAAATTGAAATCATATCCCCTCTCAAACGTCTCTTCTCCAGAGAGAATAAGTTCAGTGCTTGCAACCTTTCCTCATAACTAAGATCCTCCAGACCCTTTATTAGCTTTGTTGCCCTTCTTTGTACTCGCTCCATTTCCAGTACAACCTTCCTGAGGACTGGTGCCCAGAACTGGACAGCATACTCCAGGTGCGGCCAGACCAGAGCCTTGTAGAGTGGAAGGATTATCGTTTTATCTCTTGCGCTGATCCCCCTTTTAATGCATGCCAATATTCTGTTTGCTTTATTAGCAGCAGCTTGGCATTGCATGCCATTGCTGAGCCTATCATCTACTAGGACCCCCAGGTCCTTTTCCATCCTAGATTCCCCCAGAGGTTCTCCCCCCAGTGTATAGATTGCATTCATATTTTTGCCATCCAAGTGCATCATTTTACATTTTTCTACATTGAACCTCATTTGCCATGTAGTCGCCCACTTCATAAATTCGTTCAGGTCTTTTTGCAAGGTTTCCACATCCTGCGGAGTTATTGCCCTGCTTAGCTTAGTATCATCTGCAAATACAGAGATTGAACTGTTTATCCCACCCTCCAGGTCATTTATAAACAAATTAAATAGGATTGGTCCCAGCACAGAACCCTGGGGAACCCCACTACCCACCCCTGACCATTCTGAGTATTTCCCATTTATCACCACCCTCTGAACTCGCCCTTGTAGCCAGTTTTCAATCCATGTACTCACCCTATGGTCCATGCCAACGGACCTTATTTTGTACAGTAAACGTTTATGGGGAACTGTGTCAAATGCTTTTGCAAAATCCAGATACACTACGTCTACGGGCCTTCCTTTATCTAGATGGCAACTCACCTCCTCATAGAAGGTTAATAGATTGGTTTGGCAAGAACGATTCTTCATGAATCCATGCTGATTACTGCTAATGATGTCGTTCTTATTACTAAAATCTTGTATATAGTCCCTTATCATCCCCTCCAAGAGTTTACATACTATTGATGTTAGGCCAACTGGTCTGTAATTCCCAGGGATGTATTTTAGGCCCTTTTTAAATATTGGTGCTACATTGGCTTTTCTCCAATCAGCTGGTACCATTCCAGTCAATAGACTGTCTGTAAAAATTAGGAACAACGGTCTGGCAATCACTTGACTGAGTTCCCTAAGTACCCTCGGATGCAAGCCATCTGGTCCCGGTGATTTATTAATGTTAAGTTTCTCAAGTCTAATTTTAATTCTGTCCTCTGTTAACCATGGAGGTGCTTCCTGTGTTGTGTCATGAGGATAAACACTGAATTTTTGGTTACTGAAGCCCCCCGATTCACTCGTGAAGACTGAGGAGAAGAATAAATTCAATACCTTCGCCATCTCCCCATCCTTTGTAACCAGATGTCCTTCCTCATTCTTTATGGGGCCAATATGGTCTGTCCTCCCTTTTTTACTGTTTACATACTTAAAGAATTTCTTGGGATTTTTTTTGCTCTCCTCCGATATGTGTCTTTCATGTTCTATCGTAGCCGTCCTAATTGCACCCTTACATTTCTTGTTGCATTCTTTATAAAGTCTGAATGCTGAGGATGATCCCTCAACCTTGTATTTTTTGAAGGCCTTCTTCTTTGCTTTTATATGCATTTTTACATTGGAGTTAAGCCATCCAGGATTTTTGTACGCTCTTTTAAATTTATTACCCAATGGGATACATTGGCTAATGCCCTTTTTTAATATGCTCTTAAAGCAAACCCATCTCTCCTCCGTATTCTTTGTTCCTAATATTTTATCCCAATTTATGCCTTTTAGCAAGGTTTGTAGTTTAGGGAAGTTGGCTCTTTTGAAATTCAGTGTCTTTGTGCTCCCTTCATGTTTCCTATTTGTGTGATTTATACTGAAACTAATTGACCTGTGATCGCTGTTACCTAAATTGCCCCGTATTTCCACATCCGTGATCAGGTCTGTATTGTTGGTAATCAGTAGATCCAGTAATGTTTTATTTCTAGTTGGTGCGTCTACCATCTGACCCATAAAATTGTCCTGCAAGACATTAAGGAACTGGCGAGCCTTAAATGAATGCGTGGTTCCCTCCGCCCAGTCTATGTCTGGATAATTAAAATCCCCCATTATGACAACACTTCCCATCCTTGCTGCTAATCCAATTTGTGATAGGAGATCCGTCTCCACTTCCTCCCTCAGGTTAGGGGGCCTATAGCATACTCCCAGTATTATTTTCCCCTTAGCTTCGCTTGTACATTATTCTTGATATATAGGCATACCCCTCCCCCTTTTTTACCCTCTCTATCCTTGCGGTATAGGGTATACCCTTGAATGTTTGCCAGCCAATCATGAGAGCTGTTGAACCAGGTCTCTGAAATTCCCACAAAATCAAAATCCTCCTTGTACAACAGTATCTATCTCTAGTTCACCCATCTTGTCCGCTCCTTGCATTGGTGAACATGCCACATAGTTTAGACCGGTCGCATATTGTCCTCGTATTGGGTGTTTCAAGATTGCAACTAGGACTTGCTACTATACTCACCTTGTGTTTTTGTGCTTTGGTTAACCTACCACTAATGCCCCCAATACTACCCTCTGGAATATCTTCCACGCTGGCTATCTCTGTCTCTGGACCCTCCCCCCATCGCCTAGTTTAAAAACCCCTCTAACTTTTTGGCCATCTTCATTCCCAGCAGATCTGCACCCTCCTCATTTAGGTTCAGTCCGTCCCTTCTATAGTACCGGTTACCGACTGAAAGTCGGCCCAGTCCTCCAGGAACCCAAACCCCTCCTTACTACACCAGCTCTTCAGCCACTTGTTTACTTCCCTAATCTCCCTCTGCCTTTCTGGTGTGGCTCATTGTACCGGTAGTATTCCTGAGAATACTACCTTTGAGGTCCTTTTCCTCAATTTAGCTCCTAAGTCCCTAAAATCGTTCTTTAGGACACTCCATCTGCCTCTGACTTTGTCATTGGTGACAACATGCACCATGACAGCAGGGTCTTCCCCAGCCCCTCCCATTAATCTGTCCACAAGATCCGTGATGTACCGAACCCGAGCGTCCGGTAGACAACATACTGTTCGGCGCTTCAGGTCTTGGTTACAGATTGCCCTCTCTGTCCTTCTAAGAATTGAGTCCCCTACCACCAGAATATGTCTTTCCTTTTGCTCCCCCCCCCACTCTCACTGGAGGAGTTCTTCAGCTCCAGCAGTGCTGGTCCCTGACTGGTTTCACCAATGTCACTCAATAGAGCGTACTTATTGGGATGCTCCAGTCCTGGATCGGCCTCTCTGGCACTTCCCCCTCTACCCCTCCTGACTGTCACCCATCTACTCTTTGCTAGTGCCTGCACCTCTTTGTCTCCACCCGCCTCTGTGCTGGCCCCTGCCGTGTACGTTCCTGGCTCTCCTTTAGTATGGAGGGACTTCTCAGTGCTGACAGTTGCTTCCCCAGAATCAGAACCTGGGCTTCCAGGGAAACAATGTGCTTACATTTTGCACAGCAGTATTCGCCCTCGATCGGATGATAAAGGAACGCATACATGCAGCAAGATGTACAAAGAGTCGCCTCTCCACGCCTCTCCACACCCGCCGGGCATCGTACCTATTAAATTTAGTGAGGATTTGGGGATTGTCCAAATTACCTAACAGCTAGCTTCCTGGCACTAATACTCAAGACAATATACAGGTACAAAATTGTGAAATGTGGGGACAATGAGAAAATTGTATGCCTATGCCTCACATCAATCCGCGCCTCAGAATCACTCAGCTATTAGATGCAGTAGAACCAAGCAGCTGCCTTAAAAATGAAAACGTATAATGAACAATAAGTCTGGAAATCAAAACAAACGTGTCCAATCTTTGACTTGTTAAACCTATTGAGGCAGCGCTACGTGTCCGATATTATAAAACACTGTATATAGAACCAATGATAAAAAAGACAGGAAAGTTCATAATCAAAGCTGCAGACTGTGGATGTGAGGGTGAACGTAGAAATTCTTTCACCAGTAGCAGTCACCGCGTGAGGGGGTCACCCCCCGTGAGATTGCACTCACCACAATGTCTATAATCACAAGCCTTTGAGAAATGATCTTTAAATCTTTGCCGTCTCCTTGCTTCAGCCACCAGGTGGTGCAAGACCCTCACGGTATGTACAGCATGGGGAGAAAATGAAATGCCAGATAGTGTAATATTGCTTAAGACAGTTTATTAAACAATTCCTAAAAACAAATTCCCCATATAAAATATGCGTACCAGATGAATAAAAACATTGAGCATTGAAAGGTGCACTGTGCCTGTATTAATGTTCCCCGGGAGGAATTCCTAGATGCGAACCGTCCACAACTATACCGTTCGCTTCCTGGTTCCCTTCCGTGGAGCGCAAAACGTCACTTCCGGTTGATTACGACCCTGACGCGTTTCGTCACTTCCGGACGTCATCTGAGGGCGTAATCAACCACTCATGAGGCCGGCTTTTTATACTGATGACAGATTTACCCAGCGAATCAGGGAGACAGAGAAACTAACCACTCCCATTGCTCTAATCCAGCTCTCAGGACTGTCAGCAGAGGAGGGATCTGGCTCATGGCCCGCTGGCACTGTTTTAGACTGAACCAGCCGGCAGCATTTAAAAAACCAGTGACTTTTACAACTTATTTGACTTCCATCTTAGATACTGATGTCCCAAGTGGAATTCAAATACATTTTCTGCATATGAGTCAAATACACAAATATGTAACAAATATACTAAATGTGTGTACACACTTAATGGTGGGAACAATCGAAAAATCAAAAATTGCAAAAAATGCAAATGAAGATGCAGCTAAAACAAACCACAGAATAGGGAAGGAAATGACACAGGAAATGCAATGCAAACTCCCGAATGACACACGTCCTTCTTGTTTACCGTTCTCATAGCAAACATGAAAGACAGATATTGAAATGAGTAAATCTTTGACAGATCTTATTATGTTGATCCAATATTTCAATAAAAGTGTATGTGTGAATTTACACCCATATAAAATAGTGATTAACCCGGGAGGATGTATTCACAATAGTTTTGCATTTCATTATAAAATTAGGATTCTGGTCATTGCAACCGCTATTCCAATTTAGCCACACTCTTAGTAGATAGATATTAAAATGCATTAAACGATAATACATGTCCAAAAAATAAAATTATGTATATTCTACGGCACATGAAATATATTTAAAATGCATTTAAAATCGCATCTTGATGCGATATTTAAAATTTATGAGGTTAAATCTAGAAGTATACTTAAAATTAATAGATTATTAGCTATATCAACAGGGAGTATGTGTACTGATACTAAATGATAAAAAGTGTTTTGTATTATGTATCACTAATAAAACAATTTATATCTAGCTCTATGTTTAAGCCGCGGGGGGAGAGCACATCTACAGAATAGATCCACTGGGTTTCGTGTTTCGACAATTCACGGATACGGTTAAGACCCCTCCAGTGGGTTTGGAGTTGTTCTATCCCCCAAAATTCCAACCCCTTGGGGTCTCTGTTGTGTTCCAACCTAAAGTGCAGAGACACATTGTGGTCTTTATACCCATTTTTTATATTGTTGATGTGCTCTGCAATTCTGACACGTAGTAGCCTTTTGGTCCGGCCTATATATAACAGGCCACAGGGACACCTTAGCGCATATACTACATAAGAACTGTTACACGTGATAAATTGTTTTATCTCGAAGGAACGTGCATTTACTGGAGAAGTAAAGCTACTGATACCCCTCAAAGGTCTGGTGACTTCCCTGCATGCTTTACACTTTCTGCACGCAAAGAAACCATAACGGTCCCAGAACGTCTGTGGTTTTGCGGGGGGATCTAAAACTTTTTTAACGATTCTATCTCCAAAGTTGACTGATTTTCTGTAGATGAACTGCGGTACAGGTGGAAGTACATTTGTCAACTTTTTATCCATTAGAAGGATATGCCAATGTGCTTTAAAAATGTTTTCAACTTCTTTATATTGGGAATGAAATTGTGAGATAAATCCCCATTCATTTTTTCGTGCACTTTCTTTCTTTAATAGTTTCTCCTGAGTTAATTCTTGTAGGCATTCTGATCTGGGTAAAGTTGCCACTTCCTCTACCACTTTTTGTAGTATTTCTGTTTTGTATCCTTTAGCCTCAAACCTTTCTACGAGGATCCTAGATTGTAGATGGAATTGCGTATCCTCGGAACAGTTTCTTCTCACCCTCATGAGAATGATTATATAGAGGATATTTCATATTCTCCGAAAACCTCTACCCCAAAGTTTTCGACCCCTGTACAAAGAAGGGGAGGGAAAGGAGGCGGCTGGAAGAAACAGGGCAAACAGAGGGGTGATGTTCAAAAAGGGTATCAGGCACCTGGGCTGACTAATGTACCGGTACACAATAGATTTCAGCCATTGCAAGGATACCAAGTAAACCCAGAATGTCATGATTATCAACCTCCTATCCGCCCTTTTTTAGGAAGAGGGAGGGGTTTCCAATGGAGGGGACGGGGGGGACCCCCACGCAGAGGGAAACCCCCCTCGCACCCCCAGATCCCAAACCAGTACAGGGATCCACAACCACTACCTCAGTACAGAGGCCCTCAACCTCTAACTCAGTACAGAGGACCACAAACTTGGGTCCATCAAAAAATGCCTTATTGGAAGGAACAGCAACCACAAAAGAACCACCCGCAGCAATCAGCGATGGACAAAAACAACACAGAGGATGTAGGGCAGGATCTAGAATCCAAAAAAAGAAGAAGGGGGTCCGAATAGGGGGCATTTTCAACTTATCCAAAGTTCAACTAACACAGAAAGAAACCAATATTTTAAACCTTGGTCTCAAATGTGGCCTAAAAAAGCCCATCAATAAGTTTAATGTCTTTATTGATGTTCACAAATATATCAGAAGAGTGAACATCAAAAAATACTTCTTGGGTAGTAGCTTGCCCCCCAGCACCACTGCTGTACATAAACCCAATGAAGTAATTAACAGTGGTCTAAAAAATAAATCCCTGTTCAATCCCTTAAACAACCCAAATCATCATGTGGAGGTCTTTAAGGGTCTTATCTTACGGGATCTAGAACATTTGAAACCAAAGAAAGATGTAAACATGAGGCACATCAGTGAGGGCATCTCCAGCCTGGAAAAAAGGAAAGACATTATCATAAGGCCCGCCGATAAGGGAGGAGGAGTGGTGATACTCCCGAAGGAGATGTATCATGGTCAAATCATGGAAATGTTGTCAGATCAAGTGACGTATAGGCCTCTAGAGAAAGACCCAACTAAAGAGTATAAAAATCAACTAAAAACTCTCGTGGAGATGGGATCCAAAAGTGGGGTATTGAACGAAAAAGAGAGACGATACTTGGTACCATTAAGTAATCGCATACCCACTCTATACACTCTGCCCAAGATCCATAAAGATGCCATAAATCCCCCTGCAAGACCCATAGTAAACAGTATAGAGTCAGTCTCTGCCAGAATGGGTCAGTATCTAGATTGCTTCTTGCAAAAAAGTGTGGTTAACACTCGGTCCTATTTAAGAGACACAAAAAGTTTTTTAAATCTTTTACAGGTGGTGGATTTAACGGACAAACCTCAAGTTTTGTTGGTAACAGCCGATGTAGCGTCGTTGTATTCTATAATACAACATGACGATGCTCTATTAGCATTAAATTGGGCACTCTGCCAAAGAGATGATTTACCTTTTAATCAGAAAGTCTTTTTAAGGAACGCTCTTGATTTTTGCCTTGGCCATAATTATTTTTGGTACGGCAATAAATTTTACACACAACAGAGGGGCGTGGCAATGGGCGCAAAGTTTGCGCCGAGCATTGCAAACTTATTTATGGCAGAATGGGAAGATAAGACCATTTTTAAAAACCAACGTCCGGAACTGATTTTTTATAAACGTTATATAGACGATCTGTTTTTTATTTGGGCAGGATCAACTGAGTCTCTTGAACAATTTTTACAAATTTTAAATTGTAATGACAATAATATTAGACTGAGTTCGAACTGGCACAATGAAACAATTAATTTTTTAGACGTCACTATATACAGAAAAAATGACAAACTGGAGACCAAGGTATTTTTTAAAAAAACGGACAGGAATAGTTATCTGCCGATTACTAGCGGTCATCACCCACTGTGGCTTAAAAATATTCCGAAGGGGCAGCTTATGAGGGTGAGAAGAAACTGTTCCGAGGATACGCAATTCCATCTACAATCTAGGATCCTCGTAGAAAGGTTTGAGGCTAAAGGATACAAAACAGAAATACTACAAAAAGTGGTAGAGGAAGTGGCAACTTTACCCAGATCAGAATGCCTACAAGAATTAACTCAGGAGAAACTATTAAAGAAAGAAAGTGCACGAAAAAATGAATGGGGATTTATCTCACAATTTCATTCCCAATATAAAGAAGTTGAAAACATTTTTAAAGCACATTGGCATATCCTTCTAATGGATAAAAAGTTGACAAATGTACTTCCACCTGTACCGCAGTTCATCTACAGAAAATCAGTCAACTTTGGAGATAGAATCGTTAAAAAAGTTTTAGATCCCCCCGCAAAACCACAGACGTTCTGGGACCGTTATGGTTTCTTTGCGTGCAGAAAGTGTAAAGCATGCAGGGAAGTCACCAGACCTTTGAGGGGTATCAGTAGCTTTACTTCTCCAGTAAATGCACGTTCCTTCGAGATAAAACAATTTATCACGTGTAACAGTTCTTATGTAGTATATGCGCTAAGGTGTCCCTGTGGCCTGTTATATATAGGCCGGACCAAAAGGCTACTACGTGTCAGAATTGCAGAGCACATCAACAATATAAAAAATGGGTATAAAGACCACAATGTGTCTCTGCACTTTAGGTTGGAACACAACAGAGACCCCAAGGGGTTGGAATTTTGGGGGATAGAACAACTCCAAACCCACTGGAGGGGTCTTAACCGTATCCGTGAATTGTCGAAACACGAAACCCAGTGGATCTATTCTGTAGATGTGCTCTCCCCCCGCGGCTTAAACATAGAGCTAGATATAAATTGTTTTATTAGTGATACATAATACAAAACACTTTTTATCATTTAGTATCAGTACACATACTCCCTGTTGATATAGCTAATAATCTATTAATTTTAAGTATACTTCTAGATTTAACCTCATAAATTTTAAATATCGCATCAAGATGCGATTTTAAATGCATTTTAAATATATTTCATGTGCCGTAGAATATACATAATTTTATTTTTTGGACATGTATTATCGTTTAATGCATTTTAATATCTATCTACTAAGAGTGTGGCTAAATTGGAATAGCGGTTGCAATGACCAGAATCCTAATTTTATAATGAAATGCAAAGCTATTGTGAATACATCCTCCCGGGTTAATCACTATTTTATATGGGTGTAAATTCACACATACACTTTTATTGAAATATTGGATCAACATAATAAGATCTGTCAAAGATTTACTCATTTCAATATCTGTCTTTCATGTTTGCTATGAGAACGGTAAACAAGAAGGACGTGTGTCATTCGGGAGTTTGCATTGCATTTCCTGTGTCATTTCCTTCCCTATTCTGTGGTTTGTTTTAGCTGCATCTTCATTTGCATTTTTTGCAATTTTTGATTTTTCGATTGTTCCCACCATTAAGTGTGTACACACATTTAGTATATTTGTTACATATTTGTGTATTTGACTCATATGCAGAAAATGTATTTGAATTCCACTTGGGACATCAGTATCTAAGATGGAAGTCAAATAAGTTGTAAAAGTCACTGGTTTTTTAAATGCTGCCGGCTGGTTCAGTCTAAAACAGTGCCAGCGGGCCATGAGCCAGATCCCTCCTCTGCTGACAGTCCTGAGAGCTGGATTAGAGCAATGGGAGTGGTTAGTTTCTCTGTCTCCCTGATTCGCTGGGTAAATCTGTCATCAGTATAAAAAGCCGGCCTCATGAGTGGTTGATTACGCCCTCAGATGACGTCCGGAAGTGACGAAACGCGTCAGGGTCGTAATCAACCGGAAGTGACGTTTTGCGCTCCACGGAAGGGAACCAGGAAGCGAACGGTATAGTTGTGGACGGTTCGCATCTAGGAATTCCTCCCGGGGAACATTAATACAGGCACAGTGCACCTTTCAATGCTCAATGTTTTTATTCATCTGGTACGCATATTTTATATGGGGAATTTGTTTTTAGGAATTGTTTAATAAACTGTCTTAAGCAATATTACACTATCTGGCATTTCATTTTCTCCCCATGCTGTACATACCGTGAGGGTCTTGCACCACCTGGTGGCTGAAGCAAGGAGACGGCAAAGATTTAAAGATCATTTCTCAAAGGCTTGTGATTATAGACATTGTGGTGAGTGCAATCTCACGGGGGGTGACCCCCTCACGCGGTGACTGCTACTGGTGAAAGAATTTCTACGTTCACCCTCACATCCACAGTCTGCAGCTTTGATTATGAACTTTCCTGTCTTTTTTATCATTGGTTCTATATACAGTGTTTTATAATATCGGACACGTAGCGCTGCCTCAATAGGTTTAACAAGTCAAAGATTGGACACGTTTGTTTTGATTTCCAGACTTATTGTTCATAATATACAGGTACACAACAAGACAATACACAGGTACTCACAGACCTACGTGCAATCGCAGAACAGTCGCAGACCTACGTGCACTCGCAATACTCAAGTATACAGTACACAATACACAAGTACTAACGATCCACACACACTACTCAGAAAACACTCAGGTACTCACACTACACAGGTACTATGACCCCTGTTATAACCTCCTGTTTTAAACTCTGGTTTTTAACTCACCACTTATACCAGTTCCACTTACACAGAGTTCCACAGCCTCAGACTGAGCACGCTCAGACTGAGTCCTACACACAGTTATATAGGCACCTGTGAGCAATTAACCACCCCCTTTAATTGATAGACTGAAGGAACCAGAGAGAAAAAAAAAAAGCTATTTAAAAAGTGACAGAAAAAGGTGATTGAAAAACTAAAAGGAAAAGCCCCAAAATGCAACCCAGCAAACCCAGCAAACAAAAAGCAAGACTTGTTCATTCTAACCCTGGTTTTTAACTCACCACTTCTACCAGTTCCACTTACACAGAGTTCCACAGCCTCAGACTGAGCACGCTCAGACTGAGTCCTACACACAGTTATATAGGCACCTGTGAGCAATTAACCACCCCCCTTAATTGATAGACTGAAGGAATCAGAGAGAAAAAAAAAAAAAGCTATTTAAAAAGTGACAGAAAAAGGTGATTGAAAAACTAAAAGGAAAAGCTCCAAAAATGCAACCCAGCAAACCTAGCAAACAAAAAGCAAGACTTGTTCACTCCAACTCTGGTTTTTAACTCACCACTTATACCAGTTCCACTTACACAGAGTTCCACAGCCTCAGACTGAGCACGCTCAGACTGAGTCCTACACACAGTTATATAGGCACCTGTGAGCAATTAACCACCCCCCTTAATTAATAGACTGAAGGAACCAGAGAGAAAAAAAAAAAGCTATTTAAAAAGTGACAGAAAAAGGTGATTGAAAAACTAAAAGGAAAAGCCCCAAAAATGCAACCCAGCAAACCCAGCAAACAAAAAGCAAGACTTG
This sequence comes from Lithobates septentrionalis, assembly GCA_037952835.1. Taxonomy (NCBI): domain Eukaryota; kingdom Metazoa; phylum Chordata; class Amphibia; order Anura; family Ranidae; genus Lithobates; species Lithobates septentrionalis. The sequence goes on along the minus strand of JBBDGP010002865.1, from coordinate 2,164,751 downwards.
TTCACTCTAACTCTGGTTTTTAACTCACCACTTATACCAGTTCCACTTACACAGAGTTCCACAGCCTCAGACTGAGCACGCTCAGACTGAGTCCTACACACAGTTATATAGGCACCTGTGAGCAATTAACCACCCCCTTAATAACTCTGGTTTTTAACTCACCACTTATACCAGTTCCACTTACACAGAGTTCCACAGCCTCAGACTGAGCACGCTCAGACTGAGTCCTACACACAGTTATATAGGCACCTGTGAGCAATTAACCACCCCCCTTAATTAATAGACTGAAGGAACCAGAGAGAAAAAAAAAAGCTATTTAAAAAGTGACAGAAAAGGGTGATTGAAAAACTAAAAGGAAAAGCCCCAAAAATGCAACCCAACAAACCCAGCAAACAAAAAGCAAGACTTGTTCACTCCAACTCTGGTTTTTAACTCACCACTTATACCAGTTCCACTTACACCGAGTTCCACAGCCTCAGACTGAGCACGCTCAGACTGAGTCCTACACACAGTTATAAAGGCACCTGTGAGCAATTAACCACCCCCTTAATTGATAGACTGAAGGAACCAGAGAAAAAAAAAGCTATTTAAAAAGTGACAGAAAAAGGTGATTGAAAAACTAAAAGGAAAAGCCTCAAAAATGCAACCCAGCAAACCCAGCAAACAAAAAGCAAGACTTGTTCACTCTAACTCCGGTTTTTAACTCACCTCTTATACCAGTTCCACTTACACCGAGTTCCACAGCCTCAGACTGAGCACGCTCAGACTGAGTCCTACACACAGTTATATAGGCACCTGTGAGCAATTAACCACCCCCCTTAATTGATAGATTGAAGGAACCAGAGAAAAAAAAAAAAAAAAAAAAAGCTATTTAAAAAGTGACAGAAAAAGGTGATTGAAAAACTAAAAGGAAAATCCCAAAAAATGCAACCCAGCAAACCCAGCAAACAAAAAGCAAGACTTGTTCACTCTAACTCTGGTTTTTAACTCACCACTTATACCAGTTCCACTTACACAGAGTTCCACAGCCTCAGACTGAGCACGCTCAGACTGAGTCCTACACACAGTTATATAGGCACCTGTGAGCAATTAACCACCCCCCTTAATTTATAGACTGAAGGAACAAGAGAAAAAAAAAAGCTATTTAAAAAGTGACAGAAAAAGGTGATTGAAAAACTAAAAGAAAAAGCCCCAAAAATGCAACCCAGCAAACCCAGCAAACAAAAAGCAAGGCTTGTTCACTCTAACTCTGGCTTTTAACTCACCACTTATACCAGTTCCACTTACACAGAGTTCCACAGCCTCAGACTGAGCACGCTCAGACTGAGTCCTACACACAGTTATATAGGCACCTGTGAGCAATTAACCACCCCCCTTAATTGATAGACTGAAGGAACCAGAGAAAAAAAAAAAAAAAAAAGCTATTTAAAAAGTGACAGAAAAAGGTGATTGAAAAACTAAAAGGAAAAGCCCCAAAAATGCAACCCAGCAAACCCAGCAAGCAAAAAGCAAGACTTGTTCACTCTAACTCTGGTTTTTAACTCACCACTTATACAATGGCTTGCGAAAGTATTCGGCCCCCTTGAACTTTTCAACCTTTTGCCACATTTCAGGCTTCAAACATAAAGATATAAAATTTTAATTTTTTGTGAAGAATCACCAACAAGTGGGACACAATTGTGAAGTGGAACGAAATCTATTGGATATTTTAAACTTTTTTAGCAATTAAAAAACTAATAAGTGGTGCGTGCAAAATTATTCGGCCCCTTTACTTTCAGTGCAGAAAACTCACTCCAGAAGTTCAGCGAGGATCTCTGAATGATCCAATGTTGTCCTAAATGACTGATGGTGATAAATAGAATCCACCTGTGTGTAATCAAGTCTCTGTATAAATGCACCTGCTCTTCTATAGTCTCAGGGTTCTGTTGAAAGCACAGAGAGCATCATGAAGACCAAGGAACACACCAGGCAGGTCCGTAATACTGTTGTGGAGAAGTTTAAAGCTGGATTTGGATACAAAAAGATTTCCCAAGCTTTAAACATCCCAAGGAGCACTGTGCAAGCGATCATTTTGAAATGGAAGGAGTATCAGACCACTGCAAATCTACCAAGACCTGGCTGTCCCTCTAAAATTTCAGCTCAGACAAGGAGAAGACTGATCAGAGATGCAGTCAAGAGGCCAAAGATCACTCTGGATGAACTGCAGAGAACTACAGCTGAGATGGGAGAGTCTGTCCATAGGACAACAATCAGTCGTACACTGCACAAATCTGCCCTTTATGGAAGAGTGGCAAGAAGAAAGCCATTTCTCAAAGATATCCATAAAAAGTCTTGTCTAAAGTTTGCCACAAGCCACCTGGGAGACACACCAAACATGTGGAAGAAGGTGCTCTGGTCCGATGAAACCAAAATCAAACTTTTTGGCCACAATGCAAAACGATATGTTTGGCGTAAAAGCAACACAGCTCATCACACTAAACACACCATCCCCACTGTCAAACATGGTGGTGGCAGCATCATGGTTTGGGCCTACTTTTCTTCAGCAGGGACAGGGAAGATGGTTAAAATTGAGGGGAAGATGGATGCAGCCAAATACAGGACCATTCTGGATGAAAACCTGTTGGAGTCTGCAAAAGACCTGAAACTGGGACGGAGATTTATCTTCAACATGACAATGATCCCAAACATACAGCAAAATCTACAAAGGAATGGTTCACAAATAAACGTATCCAGGTGTTAGAATGGCCAAGTCAAAGTCCAGACCTGAATCCAATCGAGAATCTGTGGAAAGAGCTGAAAACTGCTGTTCACAAATGCTCTCCATCCAACCTCACTGAGCTCGAGCTGTTTTGCAAGGAAGAATGGGCAAGAATTTCAGTCTCTCGATGTGCAAAACTGATAGAGACATACCCCAAGCGACTTGCAGCTGTAATCGCAGCAAAAGGTGGCTCTACAAAGTATTAACGCAAGGGGGCCGAATAATTTTGCACGCCCCACTTTTCATTTTTTTATTAGTTAAAAAAGTTTCAAAAATCCAAAAGATTTCGTTCCACTTCACAATTGTGTCCCACTTGTTGGTGATTCTTCACAAAAAATAAAAATTTTATATCTTTATGTTTGAAGCCTGAAATGTGACAAAAGGTTGAAAAGTTCAAGGGGGCCGAATACTTTCGCAAGCCACTGTACCAGTTCCACTTACACAGAGTTCCACAGCCTCAGACTGAGCACGCTCAGACTGAGTCCTACACACAGTTATATAGGCACCTGTGAGCAATTAACCACCCCCCTTAATTGATAGACTGAAGGAACAAGAGAAAAAAAAAGCTATTTAAAAAGTGACAGAAAAAGGTGATTGAAAAACTAAAAGAAAAAGCCCCAAAAATGCAACCCAGCAAACCCAGCAAACAAAAAGCAAGACTTGTTCACTCTAACTCTGGCTTTTAACTCACCACTTATACCAGTTCCACTTACACAGAGTTCCACAGCCTCAGACTGAGCACGCTCAGACTGAGTCCTACACACAGTTATATAGGCACCTGTGAGCAATTAACCACCCCTCTTAATTGATAGACTGAAGGAACCAGAGAAAAAAAAAGCTATTTAAAAAGTGACAGAAAAAGGTGATTGAAAAACTAAAAGTAAAAGCCCCAAAAATGCAACCCAGCAAACCCAGCAAACAAAAAGCAAGACTTGTTCACTCTAACTCTGGTTTTTAACTCACCACTTATACCAGTTCCACTTACACAGAGTTCCACAGCCTCAGACTGAGCACGCTCAGACTGAGTCCTACACACAGTTATATAGGCACCTGTGAGCAATTAACCATCCCCCTTAATTGATAGACTGAAGGAACCAGAGAAAAAAAAAAGCTATTTAAAAAGTGACAGAAAAAGGTGATTGAAAAACTAAAAGGAAAAGCCCCAAAAATGCAACCCAGCAAACCCAGCAAACAAAAAGCAAGACTTGTTCACTCTAACTCTGGTTTTTAACTCACCACTTATACCAGTTCCACTTACACAGAGTTCCACAGCCTCAGACTGAGCACGCTCAGACTGAGTCCTACACACAGTTATATAGGCACCTGTGAGCAATTAACCACCCCCTTAATAACTCTGGTTTTTAACTCACCACTTATACCAGTTCCACTTACACAGAGTTCCACAGCCTCAGACTGAGCACGCTCAGACTGAGTCCTACACACAGTTATATAGGCACCTGTGAGCAATTAACCACCCCCCTTAATTGATAGACTAAAGGAACCAGAGAAAAAAAAGAAAAAAAAAAAGCTATTTAACCACTTGCTTACAGGGCACTTAAACCCCCCTCCTATCCAGACCAATTTTCAGCTTTCAGCGCTGACGCACTTTGAATGACAATTGCGCGGTCATACAACACTGTACCCAAATGAAATTTTTATATTTTTTTCACCACAAATAGAGCTTTCTTTTGGTGGTATTTGATCACCTCTGCAGTTTTTACTTTTTGTTAAAAAAATTTAAAAAACTGAATTTTTAAAAAAAAAATGTTTTATTTTTTTATATTTTGTTATAAAAAATTTTAAACGGGTAATTTTTCTCCTTCATTGATGTACGCTGATAAGGCGGCAGTGATGGGCACTGATAGGCAGGTGGCACTGATTGGCAATACAGGTGGGCATTGGTAGGTGGCACTTGTGGGCACTGTTAGGTGGCACTGTGGGCACTGTTAGGTGGCACTGTGGGCACTGTTAGGTGGCACTTCTAGGTGGCACTGATGAGGCAGATGTGCTTCAACTTCGGGACCGATGTCCCTGACACCTGAGCCGGTGATCGGCTTTTTTCTCTACTCGCGCTGTCAGCGCGAGTAAAAAGAAAAGCCGATTACCGATCTTTTGTTTACATCATGTGATCAGCTGTCATTGGCTGACAGCTGATCACATGGTAAGGGGCTGGGACCGGCCCCTTACTCGGATTGGTGATCAGCTGAGTCTCAGTGACTCGGTGATCACAGCGCGCCCGGCGCGCGCCCTACAGGGTGCGCGCAGGGAGCGTGCACAGGGGAGGCCGTCATATGACGGCCTCCCGAGAATGCAGGTCCGCGCTGTGGCCGTCATTCGGCCATAGTGCGGATGTCTAGTGGTTAGAAAGTTGCAGAAAAAGGTGATTGAAAAACTAAAAGGAAAAGCCCCAAAAATGCAACCCAGCAAACCCAGCAAACAAAAAGCAAGACTTGTTCACTCTAACTCTGGTTTTTAACTCACCACTTATACCAGTTCCACTTACACAGAGTTCCACAGCCTCAGACTGAGCACCTGGGGCAAGATCTGACTTGGACACCTTTCCCATCGAAAATCCTCTAGGTTACTGGGTCTTGAGGATGGATCACTGGCCAGAGCTTGCACAGTATGCAATTGAGCTACTGGCCTGTCCTGCATCCAGCGTTCTTTCCAAAAGCACATTCAGTGCTGCTGGAGGCTCTGTATCCGAACACAGGGTGCACCTGTCCAACGACTCGGTCGATCGACTGACCTTCATAAAAATGAATCAGTCTTGGATCACCACCAGCTACCAAGCACCTGATGCTGATGTAACCGAATATTTTTTTTTGAAATGTCAGATCCCTTCAAGACTGCCTATGCTGATGCTGAGTGACTATCAATGATTATCAATGATCATGCTGATAGCATGTAAGAATATTTTTGGTTCTGGGCGCTGTCACCAGTGGCTAAGGCCCAATTTTTCAGCCCCTGTTTAACAGGGACGTGTAATTACAATTTTTGATGCAATATTTTGCAAGGAGGGTTCGTTGCTGCGCTCAACTAGAGTATTTGTGAGGGGTTGCAGTGTTGTGGCACCAGCACCAGTGCCTAAGGCCCAATTTTTCAGCTCCTGTTTAACAGGGACGTGTAATTTTAATTTTTGATGCAATACTTTGCAGCAGGGCTCATTCCTGCATTCCAACTAGAATATCTGTGAGGGGTTGCAGTGTTGTGGCACCAGTGCCCAAGGCCCAATTTTTCAGCCCCTGTTTAACAGAGGCGTGTAATTACAATTTTTGATGCAATCCTTTGCAGCAGGGCTCATTCCTGCGCTCCGACTAGAGTATCTGTGAGGGGTTGCAGTGTTGTGGCACCAGCACCAGTGCCTAAGGCCCATTTTTTCAGCCCCTGTTTAACAGGGGAGTGTAATTACAGTTTTTGATGCAATATTTTGCAGGAGGGCTCATTCCTGCGCTCTAACCAGAGTATCTGTGAGGGGTTGCAGTGTTGTGGCACCAGTGCCTAAGGCCCAATTTTTCTGCTCCTGTTCAACAAGGACATGTAATTACAATTCTTGATCTAATATTTCACAGCAGGGCCGGTTCCAGCTCCCACCAAGAGTAACTGTGAGGACTTACAGTGTTGTGGCAACACCACCACCACCACCACCAAAGGTCCAATTTTTCTGCCCCTGTTCAACAGGTGCATGTAATTACAATTCTTGATCTAATATTTCACAGCAGGGCCCGTTTCTGCGCCCACCAAGAGTAACTGTGAGGACTTACAGAGTTGTGGCACCAGCACCACCACCACCAAAGGCCCAATTTTTCTGACCGTGTTCAACAGGGGCATGTAATTACAATTCTTGATCTAATATTTCACAGGGGTTGCAGTGTTGTGGCACCAGTGCCTAAGGCCCAATTTTTCTGCTCCTGTTCAACAAGGACATGTAATTACAATTCTTGATCTAATATTTCACAGCAGGGCCGGTTCCAGCTCCCACCAAGAGTAACTGTGAGGACTTACAGTGTTGTGGCACCAGCACCACCACCACCAAAGGCCCAATTTTTCTGACCGTGTTCAACAGGGGCATGTAATTACAATTCTTGATCTAATATTTCACAGCAGAGCCCGTTCCTGCGCCCACCAAGAGTAACTGTGAGGGCTTACAGTGTTGTGGCAACACCAACACCTAAGGCCGCAATTTCTGCAGAGTATATAGGGCAGGCCCCTACTTTCAAACATTCAACTTACAAACGACTCCTACTTGCAAACGGAAGGAGACAACAGGAAGTGAGATGAAATCTACCCCTAGGAAGGGAAATTTTCTCCTGTAAGAGTTAATATGGGAAAAACGTGTCTCCTCTCCACTGATGCTTTATCACCAATCCTTGTTTCACTAAAAACCCCAAATTGTCAAAAAACATTTGTCATTGGGACAGAAAGTGAGGTGAAATCTTCTGAAGAGGTGCACAGACAGCAAAACAAATGTCACAGGGGTGATAACCCTTCCCTATATCTTCCAAAAAGCTTAAAAATAGATTTTTGGGCTGGAGCTACACTTTAAAAATGTACCAATTCAAAATTACAAACAGATTCTACTTAACAACAAGCCTACAGTCCCTGTCTTGTTTGCACCGCCTGTATACTGCTGTTCAGAGTATATAGGGCCTGGGGGCCCCACGCCTTTCCTTTTTTTAATTTGGGTGCGGGGTTTCCCTTATTATCCATACAAGACCCAAAAGGCCTGGTAATGGACTGGGGGGGTACCCATGCTGTTTGTCTCACTGATTTTCATCCATATTGCTGGGACCCGACATTACATTAAAGCCGCAAGCAGTTTTAAATGACTTTTATTCCTTTAAAAATGTCATTTTGTGCAGGGACTGTTCTAAGCACGGGAAATATGCGCCACTTTACAGGCATACTATAGACACCCCCCAGGTATGATATTTAAATAAATATTTCACTTTTTTTTCACTTTAAGCATCATTAAAATCACTGCTCCCCAAAAAACGACCGTTTTTAAAACATTTTTTGCATTGATACATGTCCCCTGGGGCAGGACCCGGGTCCCCAAACCCTTTTTAGGACAATACCATGCAAATTAGCCTTTAAATTTAGCAATTTTGATTTTGAACGTTCGAGTCCCATAGACTTCAAAGGGGTTCTAAAGTTCGTGCGAATTTTCGGTCCGTTCGCAGGTTCTGGTGCGAACCAAACCGGGGGGTGTTTGGCTCATCCCTAGTGTAAACACACCGTTTCTGGTTCTCTGCGGGGAGAACTGACAGATCTTCTGTTCATACAGCGTATGTATAGAAAACACCCAAAGGGTAAAAACAGAACTAGCAGCTCTACAGAGTAGTATTATAATAAGGCTAAGATTAATAGTATCTGTGCCTAATACCGCGTACACACGGTCGGACTTTTTGTCTACAAAAGTCCGACGGACGCCGACGGACTAAAGCTGGCTGACAATCCGATCGTGTGTGGGCTTCCCCGGACTTTCAGCGGACTTTCAGCGGACTTTTCCAGCCGCAAATCTGACGGACTTTAGATTTGAAACATGCTTCAAATCTTTACGTCGTAACTACGCCGGACCCAGAAATCCACTCGTCTGTGTGCTAGTCCGACGGACAAAAACCCACGCTAGGGCAGCTATTGGCTACTGGCTATCAACTTCTTTATTTTAGTCCGGTGTACGTCATCACGTACGAATCCGTCTGACTTTTGTGTGATCGTATGTAGGCAAGTCCTTTCGTAAGAAAGTCTGCCGCAAGTCCGCCAAAAGTCTGCCAAAAGTCTGACAAAAGTCCGACGAAAGTCTGTCGGACAGGCTGTCGGACTTTTGTAGGCGAAAAGTCTGACCGTGTGTACGCGGCATTAGAGAAATCAGGGTAATTGACTTACACCAATGGCCACTAGGCCATAATAATGGTGCGAACCTCTGAATTGTTAATGCATATCAAAACCAAAAAGAGAAAAAGCAATTCTTCAAAGAGGAACATGCAATTACAAAAAATATAAATGTTTATTGAAAAAGATACACTTAAACACCAATCAACAATATATGGTTAAAAAACCAGGTACCACCACCAATATAAAAACATGACAACGTTGCCAACAAACCAACACAGATGGTCACCACATACAGTGGCTTGCGAAAGTATTCGGCCCCCTTGAACTTTTCAACCTTTTGCCACATTTCAGGCTTCAAACATAAAGATATAAAATTTTTATTTTTTGTGAAGAATCACCAACAAGTGGGACACAATTGTGAAGTGGAACGAAATCTTTTGGATTTTTGAAACTTTTTTAACTAATAAAAAAATGAAAAGTGGGGCGTGCAAAATTATTCGGCCCCCTTGCGTTAATACTTTGTAGAGCCACCTTTTGCTGCGATTACAGCTGCAAGTCGCTTGGGGTATGTCTCTATCAGTTTTGCACATCGAGAGACTGAAATTCTTGCCCATTCTTCCTTGCAAAACAGCTCGAGCTCAGTGAGGTTGGATGGAGAGCGTTTGTGAACAGCAATTTTCAGCTCTTTCCACAGATTCTCGATTGGATTCAGGTCTGGACTTTGACTTGGCCATTCTAACACCTGGATACGTTTATTTGTGAACCATTCCTTTGTAGATTTTGCTGTATGTTTGGGATCATTGTCTTGTTGGAAGATAAATCTCCGTCCCAGTTTCAGGTCTTTTGCAGACTCCAACAGGTTTTCATCCAGAATGGTCCTGTATTTGGCTGCATCCATCTTCCCCTCAATTTTAACCATCTTCCCTGTCCCTGCTGAAGAAAAGCAGGCCCAAACCATGATGCTGCCACCACCATGTTTGACAGTGGGGATGGTGTGTTTAGTGTGATGAGCTGTGTTGCTTTTACGCCAAACATATCGTTTTGCATTGTGGCCAAAAGTTCGATTTTGGTTTCATCGGACCAGAGCACCTTCTTCCACATGTTTGGTGTGTCTCCCAGGTGGCTTGTGGCAAACTTTAGACAAGACTTTTTATGGATATCTTTGAGAAATGGCTTTCTTCTTGCCACTCTTCCATAAAGGCCAGATTTGTGCAGTGTACGACTGATTGTTGTCCTATGGACAGACTCTCCCATCTCAGCTGTAGTTCTCTGCAGTTCATCCAGAGTGATCATGGGCCTCTTGGCTGCATCTCTGATCAGTCTTCTCCTTGTCTGAGCTGAAAGTTAAGAGGGACAGCCAGGTCTTGGTAGATTTGCAGTGGTCTGATACTCCTTCCATTTCAAAATGATTGCTTGCACAGTGCTCCTTGGGATGTTTAAAGCTTGGGAAATCTTTTTGTATCCAAATCCGGCTTTAAACTTCTCCACAACAGTATTACGGACCTGCCTGGTGTGTTCCTTGGTCTTCATGATGCTCTCTGCGCTTTCAACAGAACCCTGAGACTATCACAGAGCAGGTGCATTTATACAGAGACTTGATTACACACAGGTGGATTCTATTTATCACCATCAGTCATTAGGACAACATTGGATCACTCAGAGATCCTCGCTGAACTTCTGGAGTGAGTTTCCTGCACTGAAAGTAAAGGGGCCGAATCATTTTGCACGCACCACTTTTCAGTTTTTTAATTGCTAAAAAAGTTTAAAATATCCAATAGATTTCGTTCCACTTCACAATCGTGTCCCACTTGTTGGTGATTCTTCACAAAAAATGAAAATTTTATATCTTTGTTTGAAGCCTGAAATGTGGCAAAAGGTTGAAAAGTTCAAGGGGGCCGAATACTTTCGCAAGCCACTGTACAAACATCAGACACTCCTCCTATTAAATAAATTATAAACAAAGTATTGCTATCAAGATCTCATGTACAGGGGAATGAATGATCCCAATGAATGACTTGATAAATAATTAGTTATAAACATGAAGGAGGGCAGATGAGGATGCAGCCATATGAGGAATGATGTGAAATTGTCAGTAATGGAAAAGGCTGGCAATTATGTGCAGGCTGTTAGGATGGTGGACTGGGTGTCCTTAATAAGGTGAATATAACATGATAACAGTCTACAGCAAGGCACAGTGTGGTAGGGAAGGTCAACGACTGAATGCAACTGACTGCCAGCACCGGGGGATGTGAGCAGGTATAGAAGGAACTGTGATGTCGGTATTTGACAGGTGGCGGGTGGGAGAAAAGCAGTGGTGGAGGAAGCAGTCCAAATGTAACAAGGTAAGGTCTCACCCAATTGTCAGTGCACTGATCAAGACAAAGGTCCATGGATGGCTCGTTGCATCTCCGGCTGGCTGGTCAGGCTCGCTTCCTAGTGTGGAAATGGTCTCACCTCTGGGTATACAGGGAACGCTGTAATGGACGTGCTGTTATCCCATCCTCCTGTTCCCAGGTAAACACACTCAAACTCGTGGGGGCACGGACAGAGATTCCAAGGCTGATTGGTGGTTCTGTGGGAGGGCTAGGCGGGGCGTGATGGCGTCATGCTGACGCGTTTCGTCCGTCACTCGGATTTCCTCAGAGCATCATACAGAGTATGAACAGACGATCTGTTAGTTTCCCTGCACAGTCCACATCCCCCTTCAGTTAGAACACAAACTAGGACACACATTAACCCCTTCACTGCCCCCTAGTGTTAACCCCTTCACTGCCAGTGACATTTTTATAGTATTTATTATAGCAAAAAATAAAAAAAATAATGTGTTTTTTTCAAAATTGTCACTCTTTTTTTGTTTATAGCACAACACTTAAAAACCACAGAGGTGATCAAATACCACCAAAAGAAAGCTCTATTTGTGGGGAAAAAAGGATGTCAATTGTGTTTGGGAGGGAGCCACATCGCATGACCGCGTAATTGTCAGTTAAAGTGACGCAGTGCCGAATCGCAAAAAGTGCTTTGGTCTTTGGCCAGCCAAATGATCCGGGACTGAAGTGGTTAACAAAGAAAGATTATTTTTTAATCTCATCTCAATATGCGGTGTTCCTGTTGCTGGTACAATTAATTACTCTAAAGGCGAGTTATAAATTGGTGTGGTTGACAGTTTGTTTAGCTTGCTGGAATTGGTGCAGGAACACTTTGGATGTCTTCAGTTGCCATTGTGTTGTTCTGGCTGGCCATTGACTGTGTCCTTTAAGGTAGAAAAGGCTGCCTCCAAGCATAGATGCCCTATATTTATCCATTGCTATATAAGTCCAATAGGGATGAGCCGAACGGGGGGTGTGTCTGGACGGGCAACAGAGAGGACTTCTGGAAGCCGAGCTCCGCTCAAAACACTAGAATCCACAGCCATCCTAGCTCATTTATACTCTCTCAAACTTCAATTCACTGACAAGAGAGACTGGCTTCCCTCTACTGCTGACGCTGCGGGATATTGGCTGAATTTGCTGCAGTTTTTAGACTCTGGCCTGCAGCCAGACCTGAGCCTTGTGCACCCGCTGCCATCTTGGGGCCTGTTGAATCCCTGGAGCTCGCCGCTCTCCTCTCCCATGGATCTGAGGGACCTTTGTCTTGGCTCCTATGTCAGGTCGCCATCGGCTATCACACATGGCCTGTGTGGTGGGGTAATATTACCTCAGGATCCCCTCTTCTGCCTCCAGCTCCCCTCAACCAGATGCCATCTTGCGGCCTGCCGCTCCGGCCTTTATATCTCAAGGACTCAGTGAGTAACTCGGCATCCGCCTATTCTTTCCTCTGCCGTCTCCCTTAATATTGTCTCCGCAATATCGAACCACCAGGTCCCCGAATTTTGCATTTTATAGAGACGTTCCGGGTCAGTAAGGAGCGGCGCTCTCCTGGCCGGCTACTGTTTTTAGGAAAGTCCGCGGCTTCGGCCTGCTTCTGGAGGACGGTGGCCATCTTGGTGCTCCTAATACTTCCCATATTAGCCTGAAAGCTGGCAGCCATCTTGGTGCTCCAAATATTCTCAAGATCATTTTAAGCTATTACATTCTCTGCTAAGCTCCTGTTCCTATAGACTTTACTCAAGATAAATCTCCTGGCTCCTCTCTGTTGCTGCTTAAATGAATTTATTTCTATCTGCATACTATCTGCATGAGTATCTTTCTGCATAATAACCTTATCTTGATGTATGCACGACATTGAACAGATGTGAGTAGGGGGTGCCCCTTGCAGCTATCGGCCGTATAGTTCCAGTTATGCCAGCCAAAACGCCTAAGATCCGGTCTGCCTCAAGTAAACGTTCAAGCAAGAGATCACTGTCCATTCCAGTTTACACAGGTTCCATTCAGCAATACTTTGCCAACACACATGGCGACCAGGCCCTAACCTTGAGAACGAGTGCCTCTCCATCATCTCACACTGCCTCTGTGAGGGAGAGCTCTCCGGCCTCCTCATATTGCTCGGACCTTATGGACGACCCTGGATCTCCCGCTGGTTCCGAAATTACTACACTAATGAGCGGTCTCAAAAAAGAACTCGCAGGTATGTTTCACAGTTTGGAGAAATCTATTAAAAAAGAAATAACCGCTGTTAGATCTGATATGTCACATATCCTGGTCAGATTAGAGGAAACGGAGCAATGGCAGGACACACAAGCCATAGCCATTAAATAATTACAGGACACTGTTACCCAACTGGCATTTGCCCATCGGGCCTCTCTGTATAAGCTCGAAGACCTTGAAAACCGTAACCGTAGAAATAATATACGTGTTTGAGGTCTGCCGGAAGCGACTGGAGATAATACCTTGAACCATCTATAAGAGGCATTTTTAATACCATCCTGGGCAACTCTGTCACTGCACCGTTACGCTTTGACCGCGTGCATCGTGCACTGAGACCCGTAATGCTAACTCAGATCAGTCCAGGGACGTTATCTGTTGTTTGCATTACTTTGAGGACAAAAATGCTGTTATGATGAAAATGCGGGGCCTGCCTAACATAGACTTTGACGAGGCAGTCATCACCATATATCCGGACCTCTCCAAGGATACTTTGGACCGCCGTAGAGCCCTAAAGCCGCTCCTTGATCAACTACGCTCAGATGGGATCACATACAGATGGGGCTTCCCAGCCTGTCTGATTGCCACAAAAAATGGCTGTTCCCATACACTAAGATTTCCTGAGGAACTCTCAACCTTTTTACAAGATCTTCACCTTCCGTCCATGGAGCTCCCAGGCTGGCAGGATCCAATCCCCAAATTTTTGCATCCAACCGATACACTTTGGAGAAAAACCCCCTCAAAGAAAAGACGTACTTCTCTCCCAGGCTCTACACAAAAGCATGGTTGAATTGTGTATTTTTCATCTACACTAATCTCATTAATGTAGACAATCATTCTCCTACAGGGTTTTTTTTTTTTTCTACAGAGTCCGGTTTTGGCCGCAGTTTTTTCTACTTTTTTTTGACTATACATGGCCAGAGCTGACTCACCATTGATCTGACCAAGGTTCTATATTTTCTTTTTCTTTTGTTATTTGGTTCACGCTCCAGTGTGGTCCACACTTATGTTACCTGGTAGGATACATATTGGTTGAAAATATCCTGGTCCTATATAAATGTTCTTTATATTTCTAAGTGGAACTAATTGTTTACTTATAGTTATAAGTTATTTGTTCTTTTTTTACAGGCCGTATGCTTTTGGGGCGCACTTCCCTCACTACCCCTTCCCTACAGCGTAACCCCGTCCCCCCTCTCCTTCTGGGGTTGGCGAGTGTGAGCAGCCTTAAGCTGTCCTATTCAATCCCTGTTCAGGGATTGGGATGGCCTCTCGCTATCTCTTCCCCCAATGGGACCACTGCAGATTTCTGCGTGTTAATCATTTGTTTCCCACAAGTTTTTTGATTCATGTATGTAATTTCCATATATGCTCGTCCTCTTCCTCTTTTCTCTCTTTCTCTCTCCAAATAATCCCTCCCCCCCCTCCACTCCCCCCTCCCCGCTGGCATGCATGTCAGGATAAGCTGAAGGATCACATTTTATTTTAACAATGGCTACGTTAAAGGTTATATCATACAATGTCAGGGGTATTAATGTCGCTGCTAAGCGACACCAAATAGTTTGTGAACTAAAACAGGCTGCATGCTCTATTGCCTTTCTTCAGGAAACGCATCGAACCCACACAACACCTGTTAAATTGACTTCACCCCACTTTCCGCAGCGGTACTATAGCTTATCGGACACCAATAAAGCTAAGGGTGTAGCCATTGGATTTTGCAGAAATGTATCCTTTAGGTTATCTGATATGTTAGCAGATGACCATGGTCGTTTTCTTTTCCTTAGGGGCTTCCTAGGCAACACTCAATGTACTTTGGGAAAAGTATAATGTCCAAATCAAAATCAGCCTACTTTTTTTCTCAGAAATCTTAACTAAACTGTCGCACTTCGTCAACAACTTCGCACTTCACTTCGAGACTTAAACATGACACTAGACCCAATATTGGATACGTCCCAAGGCCGCTCCAACATCCCTTTCAAACGACTGAAATTTATCAAAAAAAGGCTTCTGGACCTTAAATTAATGGATGTTTGGCGCCTCCTCCATCCCAAAGAGAAGGACTTTTCACATTTTTCCACAACACACCAGTCCTATTCTAGAATAGATAACATGTTCCTAGACCATTTTCATCTCCCCCTCTTACAATCTACCCACATAGGCACCGCATCTGTTTCAGACCATGCACCTGTGTCAATGACGTTGACCATGTCTTCCTTACCACGGCGCAATAACAACTGGAAACTTAATGACTCCCTTCTTACTAATGAAGCTGAGGTTTCCTTGTTGGCTTATCATTTATCACAATACTTTAAGGAAAACAAGACCTCTGATACCTCTCCCTCCATTGTTTGGGAAGCTCATAAGGCTACTATTAGGGGCCGTTTTATTGAGCTTGGAGCTAGGAAAAAAAGGGAACCTGGTCAACAAATTAATCAGGTTCTACAACAAATAGCGGACCTCGACAAACAGCATAAACTCTTTCTGCATATTGAGCACCTCCAATCCCTCACACTTAAACGAGAGGAATTAAAATCCCTTCTTAATTTAGACACTAAGAGAAAATTCCAACGCATATCGCAGAAATTATATGAGTGGGGGAACAAACCCAGTAAATTACTAGCTAGATCATTAAAAAATAAACAGTCACAGTCATTTATTTCCAAAATTAAACTTTCTACAGGAGAGCTTGTCCATGCAACTCCAGATATTGCTAAGGCTTTTAGAGAGTATTATGCGGACCTTTATAATGTTAAAAACAACTTATCCTCTTTACCTCAAAAAGAGAGAAGAAACCGTATGCTCTCCTACTTGAAAGACGCCAACCTACCTAAATTGCCCTTATCTGTCCTCAAAGATATAGAGGAAGATTTCTTGGTTGAAGAATTTCAGGCCGCACTGAAGTCCTCCCCATCTGGTAAAGCCCCTGGACCGGATGGGTTTACTATTTTATATCATAAAACATTCAGCGAAATTTTACTCCCTCGCCTCTCCGCTTACGCAAACTCTATCTCTCACTCTTCAGGCCTACGCCCAGAATCCCTTTCCACTCATATCTCTGTCATTACTAAACCTGATAAGGACCCCACCCTATGTAACAGTTTTAGGCCAATATCAATAATAAACATTGACATTAAATTATTAGCCAAAGTAATGGCAAATCGCTTGCTTCCCTTACTACCCAGCTGGATCTCAGCCGACCAATCAGGTTTCATACCAAATAGAGAAGCAAAAGACAATTCCCTTCGAGCAATTTTCCTAATCCAATATTTTCAAAGATGTGCCCAGCCCACCCTGCTCCTTTCCACTGACGTGGAAAAGGCTTTTGATAGGGTGGACTGGGACTATCTTAAGTTGACCTTACAACACTTTGGATTGGGACCTAAGAGTTTTCATCGTATCTCATCTCTTTACTCTAACCCCACAGCACAAATTAGAATTAATGGAACGTTGAGTGACCCTTTCGTCTTACATAATGGTACCAGGCAGGGCTGTCCCCTGTCCCCTCTCCTCTTTGCTATTACCTTAGAACCCTTCCTAGCTACAATTAGGAATAATATTAATATCAAAGGCATACAAATAGGCAAAAGATCCCATAAATATGCAGCTTATGCTGATGACATACTATTTTTTATTCAGCAACCACGCATTTCACTTCCCAACTTAATGTCTGCATTTTCTACCTTTCACTCAATTTCTAACTTCAAAATAAACGTATCCAAATCCGAAATTTTAAACGTTAATATCCCCAAGTCTGAGGTACTTTCCCTTAAACCCCTTTTTCCCTTTAAGTGGGAACCGACATGCATGAAATACCTAGGTATCTATCCTACTTCTAATCTCCAGTCCCTTTTTCGATATAATTATATCCCCTTGCTAAATAGGATTAGAGATGACTAACGAATGCCGCTGTGAGAGGGTGTGTGTGAGAGAGCTCCCTCCTAGCTCCGGCTAATATGCCGCTCAGCCCTGTCTCCGTTGACCCTCCCCTCCCCACCATCTAGCCGGCTGCTGGCCTGATTCGCTTCCCGGCGTTGGCTTTGGATGTCTGTCATCTGCAACTATCAGCTGCCGAGATAGCCGCTTCTTACCTCCGCTGCTCCTATAGTATCGCGCCAAGGATATCGGTCTGGGCTTGCTTGGCTTGCGCTGCACACGGACCGTGCGGTAAGCCCCCCCTCCTCCGTGGCGGCGTGGGATGGTTGCCTAGCGTCCCCTGGGAACCCGCGAGATTTGCGGGAGCCGCTGGAGTTTGGCGCTGAAGATCCGGGAACCTCAGTCAAAGTGCCTGTTTCAGATCCAGCATCGAATCCAACCTCCCCCCTCCTTTGCCTCAGTCGCAACCACAGCTACAGCAACAGAAGCAGACTTCACCCAATGACAAACGCACATTAGATGCACCTGGGAGAGAGTTGCCCTGAAGCACCGACAGGACAGGTATGAGCATACTGTGGGCTTAGATCATAAGGGACATTTTCTCAGTACTTTGTTGTTTGCAAGACCGCCAGCTTACACCCTGCAATATCCCATGCTTTATGCTACACACAGCGGCTGGTATCTAAGCTTTGGATAATACAGAAGAAGTAAGAGGCAGGGGGAGCGGGGAAAGAGAAGTGCAGATTGCAGCAAGGAGTGTAAAGAAGCCCCTGGGAAAAAGCAGTGGACGAAGGGGGTGAATAGGAAGAGAAAGGAAGGAAAGAAGGAAAGTTTAATCAAGCTGTGTTCTGAGGTTCTGGGACTGATACGGCCCCCTTATAGGGGGTGCGGCAGTGGGGGACTTGTGATAACCTTTGGTTATACTACACTGAAGCTAAGGGGCAAGTCGCCACCGGAACCACGTTTTCCTCTTCCTCCCTCACCCCTGTTGAGCACCCCTAATGATGACCAGGAAAAAGGGAGAGGACCCCCAACAGCTTAATGAAAATCTAGCAGCACAGGCAACTCGTTCTGCCAAGGATAGGGGGGGCCCGGCAGCGGCAGCGCCGACACCCCTAGCGGCAACAGCTGCAGCAAAATTGGAAAAGTTCGCACATACCCCTGCTCATACCCCCCTTAAAGGCAACCAGCTTCCCCACGAGAAAACACAGACAGGGCCACCTGGTGAGCGAAAAAGCGTGGGCAGAATGTCAACAACCCCAGCTGCAATACCGGCTGGTACTAAAAACGCATTAAACAAAAAAAAGCCCAGAGACAGTCCCCCTGGAGGAAGCAACCCCTCAAAATAGCGGGGCTTCAGCTGCCCCTACAAAAATAACTGAGCCAGAGCCCACTCTAAAAGAGGTACTGGCCGCGGTAAATTCCTGCAAGGGGTCCTTGTGCGATCTGTGTGACCAACTGGGGGGCCTCAAGGTAGAACTTCATTCTATGAGTCAGGAGCTTTAGAAGGTATTGGAGAGGACTGCCCTTATAGAAGAGAGATTGAGCCAAATTGAGGATACAGTGTTCCCGATGCAGCGGGAATTTAAGAATATACAAACGCAGTTTGAAATGTATAGAAATAAACTGGATGAAATGGAGAACAGGATGCGCAGATGCAATGTTCGGGTCCTGGGTCTCCCGGAGGGAAGTGAAGGCCCATGTCCTGAAATCTTTATGGAAAAGCTGCTTAAAGGCTTTTTTGGACCCGACTCATTCTCACCCTTTTTTGCCATCGAGAGGGCGCACCGAATTCCTACTAGACCAACTGCATCGGGGGGACGCCCTAGACCAATGATTCTGAAACTGCTCTGCTATAAGGACAAAGTGGTGTTGATGCAAAAATCAAGAGAGTCAGGGGATATCTCTCATAATGGCAGTAGGATTTCATTGTACCCCGATTTTTCCCCAGATCTCCAAAAAAAAAGGGCAGGCTTTTTGGAGGTGAAACGAGCTTTACGGATTCATAAAATTCCATATGCCTTATTATACCCAGCACGATTGAGGGTGGAAGCCTTGGGGTCAGTTCATTTTTTCGACGCAGCGGATAAGGCCACAGCATGGCTGGAGGACCATCAAGGGACTCTACAATCCTGAGAAGATAAGAGGGCTGCAAAAGAAGAGTATAAAGAGGACAGATTAAGATGTTCTAGTATTAAAAAGTGAAGGGTGGGAGGGGTCTGAGGGGTGGGGGGAGGCTTTACTGAAATTTTTTTTTTTCCAGGAAGGGCCGGAGGTGGGGGGGAGAGTGAGAGGTAGAGGTTGTGTAAGTCTTAAATGTGGGATGGTGCACGACCTGGAATGCGGAGTGTTTTGTTTTGTTTTCTTTTTCTACACTTGTTTCAGCACCCCGGGGTTTCCCCTGGGGATACTGTTGTGGGTGGGGGGAGGGGGGGTGGGGAGTGGGAGGAGGGTGAAGGGAGGGTATGGTTGGTAGTAGGAGCGAAAGGGAGGCATTGGGTAGATTGGGTCACTATAAAAGCCCTCAGGGCGAGCCGAATTAGGCACGGGGGGATAAAGGGAAATTCACTGGATAAAGAGTCACGTAGTCCCTACTTGGGACCCAAATACACTAACAAAATATATCAGGGGGGAGGGAGGGTAGTAATGTAAATATGGGGTTGGATTATATTTCTATGCACAAAGAAAGAATGGGAATAGAGGGGGTCTGGGGGGATTGGAGGGAGAGGGATTTTCCCCCTCCTCCCTCCCTCCACAACCCCCCAAAATACTGTTGCAACACGGATGGTAGGCTTAGGATTCAGAATGGAGCTAGGATAAATATTGGGAAACTGGGCGCCCCGGGGTGGGAGCTAAAATGCGGTACGCGTTGTACACTGAATAATATGGTTGCTACCTATATTCCTGCTAAGAACCCTTTTTTTATTTTTATTTTTACTAATGCCTAGTACGATTGGTATATGCTCATGGAATGTCAGAGGTCTGGGCGATCCTGATAAAAGGTCCGCTGTCTTATTAGAGATGGAGGCCCAGGGTGTCGCTCTGCTCTGCCTGCAGGAGACGCATCTAACAAATGAAACTAAGACAAAACTGGGGGGAAGGAAATTTCAAGCGCAATTTCACGCAGTTTACTCCCCCTATTCGAGAGGGGTAAGTATATTGCTTAAAAAAGGGGTGACGTTTACCTGCAGGAGCGCGCGGATTGACACGCTGGGCTGCTATATTTTTCTACATTGCTTATTAGGTGGGAGAGAACTGGTCATAGCAAATATATATATTCCCCCGCCTAGCAAGCTGGAAATCCTATACCATTTACTAGAATACATGGAGAACAAGGCAGGAATTCCATTGATTCTGATGGGCGATTTTAACACTGTTCTTGATAGCCGTCAGGATAGATTCTCATCAGGTACCCGGACAGGGAGAACGACGGCGGGGAGACTCAAGCAGTTCCTGGAAGAAGTGGGGTGGTGCGATTTATGGAGAATCCGCAATCCAAATGTCAGACAGTTCTCCTGCTACTCAGGGACGCACTGTACATTATCCCGAATAGACCTAGCTATAGGTAATAAAGAAGCGCTCCCAATAGTATATAAAATAGATTATGGCCCAAGGGGGTTATCAGATCACTCACCCTTAAAATTGATGCTGAGTACCGGGGACAGACAGATACATAGGCCTTGGTCAGTAAATCCAGTATGGCTAGAGGTAATTCAGAACCAGGAAGAAATCTCCACCAGCTTACAGGAGTTTATCTTGAGTAACCTGGTCACGGCGGCAGGGGGGGTGGTATGGGACGCATTAAAGGCCTTTCTTAGAGGACTCCTAATCCAACAAATAGCAAGAGCAAAGCGAAAAACAAAAACGCAGGAGGACTGCATTAGAAGGGAGGTTATAGATCTGGAAGGGCAGTATGTTCTGTGCCCCAATATAGAACTAAGGGAGGCATGGGTTAAGAAGCAGCAGGAATATAAAGCGGTAATAATGAGAAAGGCAGAAAATAAAAGGCTTTTTCAGAGGCGGAGATTTTTTGAGGAGGGGGAAAGAGTGGGGCGAACGCTCGCCGCGGTGGCTAGCGCTAACTCCCCGTCCTCAACAATCTCTGCGATTAGATCCCCAAAGGGGGAAATAGTCACGGATCCTGGGAAGATAAGGGAGATATTTTTTGATTTCTATAGCTCCCTGTACAAAACGAAACAGCTTGCGGGTAATGGCGCGTTAGATAAATTAATGAAGGGAATTATATTACCAACGTTAACTATAACAGATAAAATGAACCTGGAGGCCCCCATCACACTGGAGGAACTTAGGAGCGCGGTGGCGGCCATGCCTAATCGCAAAGCCCCAGGCCCAGACGGACTCCCCCTGGAGATCTATAAATACTATGGGGAAACTTTGCTCCCCACCCTCCTGAGGACATTAGAGGGGGTGCTGGCGGACGGCGGCCTCCCTCCTCAATGTCAGAGTCTAATATTATACTCATCCAAAAGGAAGGGAAAGACCAACTAGAGGTGACCTCATATAGACCAATCTCCCTGCTTTGTTCGGATATTAAAATCCTTGCAAAGGTTTTGGCAACCAGGCTAAGCAAGTGCATCGGCAAATTGATCCATCCAGACCAGATGGGATTTATCCCCCATAGGTCTACCAGTGTAAATATTAGGAGAGCATATTTGAACTTGCAGACCCCAGTAGTGGACGGGGGCTCTAGAGCAGTCGTTTCGCTGGATATTGCCAAGGCCTTTGACAGCCTGGAATGGGGCTACCTCTGGGAAATAATGGATAAATTTGGATTTGGCCCGGTCTTTGTTAAATGGGTAAAAATTTTATATAGTCACCCATCAGCTAAGTTAAAAATCAATAATGAGTATACAGACAGTCTGACATTGGAGAGGGGCACAAGGCAGGGGTGTCCGCTGTCCCCCCTCCTATTTGCCTTGGCGATGGAACCATTGGCGGAGGGCATGAGGAGGGCATCGGATATACAGGGGTTCAGGAGGAGGGGTGGGGAGGAAAAAATCGCACTTTACGCGGACGACGTTTTGGTATTCCTGGGGGACACAGGACCCTCCTTGGAAGGAATGATGAGATTGGTGGAAGGATTTGGGAAAGCGTCGGGCCTAGTAGTTAATTGGGATAAATCTGCACTACTACAGATGGACTCAATGGATAGCCCCCCCACCGACCGCCTTCCTGGGCTAAAAATAAGTGATAAAATAAAGTACTTGGGAATAGAGCTGGCCAGCGATCCCAATATTTATATTCGGGATAATCTGGTCCCTCTAGTCGCGAAACTTAAAAAAAAATGCGATATCTGGTGCCGGCTCCCCCTGTCGTTGGCAGGGCGGGCAAACCTGATCAGAATGATCTGGTTACCACAAATCCTCTATATTCTCCATAACTCCCCGGTGTGGATCGGGAGAAAATGGTTTAAAAAAATAGACTCCTTATTTAGGGATCTTCTCTGGAAGAAAGGCCAGGCCAGGATCAAACTGCAAGAGCTGCAGCGCCCTGCGTGGGAGGGAGGGTTAGCAATTCCACATCCGTATGGATATTTTTTGGCTGCTCAACTGCAGCACTTGGGGGGGTGCGAATCGAGTAGCAAATTAAGCGCTAGTAATAAAATAATGCTGGAAGGCAGCCCACATAGATGCCTGGCAGATGCACTTGAGGCAGGCTCCCTCCAGAAAAAATTACCAACACCTAAATTAGTAAGTAAAGTCTGGCAAACAGTCAAGCGGATCATGGAGTACAGGGGCATTACGGAATATTCGCCAATATGGTCTAATGAATCCCTGGGGGAATTAAGGGTTATAGAAAAGCATCCCGTTTGGGAAAGCCACGGAATCTATAGATTGTCGCAGTTATATACTGGTAGCATCCTGAAATCCTTCATGGACCTCAGAACGGAATTTGGTATCCCAAGTAATACATTCTATAAATATCTTCAGATAAGGCACGCGTTGAGCACCCAATTTAGGTCTAGCCCCATGGAGCAAAGTAAAACGCCACTCCTTAATAAAGTTGTCAAAGCAACAAATGCCAAGGGGTTGATTGGAGCCGGGTATGCACAAATAGTGGACAAAATACTATCTCAAAGTGCAGCAGCCGGGCCCAGGGCGGGATGGGAGGCGGACGTGGGAAAGCTGTCAGATGCTCAGTGGCGAAGAACGCTGAAGCTGAGCCAGTCGGTATCAATTTCGCCCTCACAGAAGGCCTCACACCTACTCCTCGTACACAGAGCCTATTACACCCCTAGAAGATTATATAGATTTGGGGGTAGGCCAGATGACAAATGCCCTAGGTGCAACAATACAGGGGACCTTATACATATGGTTTGGAGATGTCCAAAATTGGTAAGATATTGGACGGAAGTGGTCAGGACAATTAATCGCAGATTTAGAATCAAATTAGCGTTGGATCCTAAGGTATGTGTGCTGGGACTGGTGGGAGATACTGTAGGTCACACTAAATTAGTCACAGCCGCGGTTAGATGCTTATACCAGGCTAGAAAGCTGATAGCACAGTCCTGGCTCTCGAGAAAACCTCCAACCATAGAGGACTGGATTAAAACGGTAGATTCCCTAGTCTGGACAGAGAGGACAGTTTATATTAGAAAAGGGAACTATAGAAAGTTTATTGGACTATGGAAACCCTGGCTGCAGGAACTGAACGCCCGCCAACTATTCTGAATCTAACATCTCTGTACTTCAATTGCCTAGTGGGGCGTATGCATAACCAGTGCTGAAAAAGCCTAAGCGGTGGGATAGCCCCCACTGGAGGCTAGTTAGACATAATATCTTGCGACCGCTGGAGGTATTTCTTTTTTCCTTTCTTTTTCCTATTCTTTTCTTTTTCTCTTTTCTTTTTTTTTTTTTTCCCTTGCTGATCTCCTCCCCCTCCTCCGCCTCCTCTCTCCTCGTCCCTCTTTTGACGTGTTCTTGATGGTATGGTGCTCGCGGGGCGGGGTGGGGGGAGATGGATGGTAGGGGGATTAGAGCATAACGGAGGGTGGGTTAGACAGGGGTTAGAGGGGAAGGGTAAGAAAAAAGGGGATAAACGTGGCACAACACAAAATATGGAGATATATTTATGAAGGCACATTCAAAAACACTTTGGAGTATAAAAAACACGCAAAACGGGGGTTTTAAATATATTTTTACAGTGTCTGTACTAGGCTTTATTACTGTAATATATGCACTTTAAATGCACTTTGGTATGTAAAACATGTAACCTTGTTGTTATTCTTATTGCCACAAAAGGTAAATAAAAGCAATTTAAAAAAAAAAAGAAAAAAAAAAGAAAAAGAAAAAAAAAAAAAAAAAAGAGATGACTAACGAAAATGGTCCAACTCATCACACACATGGTTGGGGAGAGTAAATATCATTAAAATTAATATATTACCCCGCGTCCTATTTATTTTTCAAATGCTCCCACTAGGGGTACCTGTGGGGTTCTTCACTAATTTACAAACCTTGATTTCCCGATTTATCTGGAAGAACAGTCATCCCAGAATATCTAGAGGGCTATTGTTTCGCTCCAAATGCTCAGGTGGTCTAGCACTTCCTAATTTTAAGGCATACTTTTAGGTGGTTATTCTGTCCAGACTGGCTGATTGGATATATGTTTTCAAATCAAAATTATGGGTTCAACTTGAATATTTTTTAAGTGGAACAGATCTCTCAATAGCACGCTGGATACCCCATTCTTGTAGGAACTTTGCTCAAACTACCTCAGCTCTTACCATATCCTCTTTAGATATATGGGATGCCCTGCATAAAAAATTCTCATGGAATTATGATTCTCCTCTATTCCCTCTCCTCAACCATAAATATTTTCTACCGGGTTTACTGGACCCCGGCTTTAAATCATGGGGATCGGAAGAGCCTCTCTTGTTACATCATGTTCTTCGAGACAACACACTTAAACCATTACAATTGATCCTTGCTCCTAAACCTGTCACATTTTAAGATAAATGGAGGTACCACCAACTACAACACTTCTTAAATTCCCTCCCCAATCCGCTTAGAAATATACGCGATTTAAACGGTATAGAAGAAATATTTCAGCCAAAAGACCCCCCCCCCCCTACATGGCATTTCTCTATTTTATAAAGCTCTTATTGCTCTTCAAAATCCCGACTTTCCACCTTTCTTGACTAAATGGGAAATAGACCTGAACTCCTCCCTCACTGACAACCAAAAAGATAAGATCCTACAATTAGCCCATACCTCCTCTCTGGCCTCAAAAATGTCAGAGGTCAACTACAATTTGCTTACCAGGTGGCATTACACTCCAGCTAGATTACACCAAATGTTCCCTGCCAGTTCCCCGTTGTGTTGGAGGAACTGTGGGAACAAAGCTACCCATGCACATATATGGTGGTTTTGTCCACTCATTCAACCTTTTTGGGATGCCATTCGCGATCTGATCTTACGGATCTCGGATGTCGATATACCCAATGACCCATGGACTATCCTTTTTCATGCTACGAAAACTCCCATAAGTTTATACAGACATTCACTCATTCCTCATCTTCTGAACACTGCCAAAGCTTTAATTCCTTCCTTATGGGGCCAACCAACAACCCCTTCTATAAAAGTATGGCTACATAGGGTTGATGAAGTACACCTTATGGCGAGTATTACCCACAGTATTAGAGGTACCTCCAAGAAACATTCTTTAACTTGGGCTTCCTGGATAAAGTTTCAGTCCACCTCCTTCTATAAAGACCTTATAATGAGAACCCCTTAGGTATTTCAATTAAGCTTGGCCATTTAAATTTCAATAACTCAACCTTTTTCAATGTATTAACATGCATGCCAGCAATCCCCACCCCCTCCCCTCCCTCCCACCATCTTTTCTCCTATCTTCTTTACTTTTGTTTTTCTCATCTACTTCCTTTCCCATCATTCACTTTCCCCAATCCCTCCTTCACTGTTCTCTCTTCTTCCCTACTATCTTTAAACTAAAGCAAAGCTTTCTCTTAATTATGTTTTGTTTCAAATGCTCGCATAGAAAGAATCCTCAGTTTATTTATTTATCACACTTGCAATGTGTATATTTCTAGAGACATATATTGGACTTTTTGGTTTATACATAACCATTGTATTCTGTGAGCACTGAAATTTATTTTGTCCTTTCTCCAAGTATGTATCTATTTTGTGATATATATGCATCTTTGCTTTACTTTTTCTTTAATAAAAATTTAGTAAACAAAGGGATGAGCCGAACACCACCCTCAACATGGGGATAAGGTGTTTTGGGGGACCCCAAAGCACCCTTCCCATGTTGAGGGCATGTGGCTTGGTACTTTTCCTGCGGCCTGTCAAGTTTCGTGCTCAGATTTTTTTTCCCTTTAATATCCATACCAGACCTGAATGGCCTTGTATGGATTTTGGGGGGCCATGACATTTTTTTTAAATTTTAGTGCAGGGTTCTCTTTAATATCCATACCAGACCTGAAGGGCCTGGTAATGGACTGGGGGGAACTCACGCCGTTTTTTTTCAATGATTTTTATCTATATTGCCGGGATCCGACAATACATTACAGCCACGAGCAGTTTTATGTTTCAATCATTTTTATTGAAATTTTCTAGACAGTTGGAAGGTTAAAAAATATGACATCGTAATGGACAGCTGTAACACAGTACAGAAAACTTTTTAGGGAGAATACTAACATCATTTGACCTACACGACCAGAAACACGGGTTACCCCAAAGCAAGAACATAGAACGGGTCAAGAACAAAAACAAACAAGTAAAACATCCCGAAGAAACTATACCACCCCCTAAAAGCAACTAAAGGAAGCTCCAGGCCTTCCCACCGCATTCCCCCCCAGAGAGAGAGAGGAGGGGTAATACCATGGCGGCACCACTGTGAGGTCGGTATCAACTGTCCTGTACTTCATGAAAACTGAACATTCTGGAAGTACTATTATACCATATATGAAGACCTTCCCATTATATTGTGCATTCATTGCATCGCAATTTGTAGCGTCCCTCTCCCCACCGTAGATCGGGAGAGTATGGAGGAAGACATTAGTATAAGAAAAGGAGGAGGAAGAGGATAGAAGAAGAGGGTAGGATACCACTCTATATTGTGGAATAATCTGAACCCTTGTTAATCACAAAGGCTCAGACAGATACTTGATCCAGGGTTCCCAGATTGTTTCAAACCTAGCTTGCTTGTCTAACAGATTCGCCAAGAGGCGTTCATTAATCATAATGCAAGAGAGCTTGGATTTCACTAAATTAAATGGAATTGTAGGTGTTCTCCATGACCTGGCAATCGCTATCCTAGCTGCCGTGAAGATGAAGACTATAAGTTTCCCTGCCTGTCTTGGAGTTCCATCTCCTGATCATCCCAAAAGAGCTTGCTGTGGAGCTTTACGTAGGTTGTCTTTATGAGTAAGTGAATAAATGAGATTGTAGCTACGGATCCAAAAGTGTTTTGCCTTGGGGCAAGACCACCATGTATGTAATACTGTACCTTCCATCCCACATCCACAAAAGCACAAAGAGGAGGCTCCTGGAACATACGCAGCTATTCTCGTTGGGACCATGTACCATCTCATTAATACCTTGTAGTTAGCTTCAATCAAGGAAGTATTTATGTATGATCTTGACGCACACCATGACATTTTGGACCATTCATCCATTTCAAAGGTTTTGCCTAGGTCCTGTTCCCATTTCGTCATATAGAACAGTTTTTCCAACTTGGAAGTCAGTACTGCATAAATCTTAGAAATATGCCCAGTGTGCTTATCAAAAGTCCTACACAAATACTCCATTGGTGTGGAAGTGGTGATGTCAGATGTACGCTGTAAAGCAGGGGTCTTCAAACTACGGCCCTCCAATTGTTCAGGAACTACAATTCCCATCATGCGTAGTCATGTCTGTGAATGTCAGAGTTTTGCAATGCCTCATGGGATGTGAAGTTCCGCAACAGCTGGAGGGCCATAGTTTGAAGATTCCTGCTGTAAAGACTTTAAAAAATGAACAATTTGAACATAGTGAAAAAATTCAGAGTTTGGAAGTTGATATTCGTCCTGTAGAGTGTCCTTAGACAAGATACCTCTGTGGTCACAAAGATCAGCAATGCGCAGTAAACCTTTATTAGTCCACCAAGCAAAGGTGTGGGGATGGAGACCTGGAGTGAATGCTGGGTTATG
Organism: Lithobates septentrionalis; assembly: GCA_037952835.1. Lineage (NCBI taxonomy): Eukaryota > Metazoa > Chordata > Amphibia > Anura > Ranidae > Lithobates > Lithobates septentrionalis. The sequence goes on along the minus strand of JBBDGP010002865.1, from coordinate 2,136,532 downwards.
GACCAATGGGGCCCTAGGGGTATGCGGTGACTTAAAGCCGTGAGGCTTTACAAGTCTGTCCCACAAATGTAGTGGGAATGATAGCGTTGGACACATTATGACCGGCCTATCTTTTGGTTGCTGCCACATTAAATAACTAATCGGTCTTATTGGATATAAGTAGGATTCCAGTTTCATCCATATTTGTGGTGGTAATGAGGAATGAAACCGTATTAGTTCTGAGGATCTGAAAACAAGAATTGTTGCTCTACATTAAGAAGATTGCCAAGACCCCGAAACTGAGCTGCGGTGGCTAAGAACATACAGCGGTTTAACAGGACAGGTTCCACTCAGAACAGGCCTCGCCATGGTCAACCAAAGAAGTTGAGTGCACGTGCTCAGCGTCATATCCAGAGGTTGTCTTTGGGAAATATGTAAACAATGGATTAATTTGGCGCACTCTGGATATGACTATACAATATAAACACGGGTGAGAGTAGGGTCAATGGAAAGGGCAATAATTTAAGTCCATAATAAAGTGTCCATGTGAGGATATTGAATGTGCTAACTCAGGAAGGCCGCCAGCTATTACAGCTAGAAGAGACTCTGGAACATAAGACAAAAACAAAGGAAGTGCCTTCTAAGTGTAGCAGTTCTGACATTTAATGAATTAAAACAAACAAGCGGTTATTTCCAGCATAAGATAATGGGGTCATCCACGCTGTCCCAGAAGCATGCCTGGTGTCGCTATCTCTAGATAGCTGATGTGGCTGTCCATGATCCGCCGCACTAGTGGTTCCCATCACTCCTGAAAGGCTGGAACGGAGATCAGCGATGCACAATGTACAGGGACACTGCAAGGTGACGTCACTTCCGGGTAGAGGGTCAGCGGGTGGTGCGCACATTCGGAGCTTGCATGCTCCTTCCTCAGGCTCTGCTCTAGCAGACACCAGGTATGCTTCCATAATTATTTTAATTCATTAAATGTCAGAACTGCTACACTTAGAAGGTGCTGCCTTTGTTTTTGTCTTTGGGAAATAGACGTATGAGTGCTGCCAGCATTGCTGCAGAGGTTGAAGGGGTGGGGGGGGGTCAGCCTGTCAGTGCTCAGACCATATGCCGCACACGGGCATCAAATTGGTCTGCATGGCTGTCGTCTCAAAAGGAAGCCTCTTCTACGGATGATGCACAAGAAGGCCCACAAACAGTTTGCTGGAACCATCTCCTGTGGTCTCATGAGACCAAGATAAACTTATTTGGTTAAGATGGTGTCAAGGGCAACCAGATGAGTACATGAGTACAAAGATAAGTGTGTCTTGCCTACAGTCAAGAATGGTGGTGGGAGTGTCATGGTCTGGGGCTGCATGAGTGCTGCTGGCACTGGGGAGCTACAGTTCATTGAGGGAACCATGAATGCCAACATGTAATGTGACATACTGAAGCAGAGCGTGATCCCCTCCCTTCAGAGACTGGTCCGAAGGGCTATAGTTCAACATGATAATGACCCCAAACACACCTCCAAGACTACCACTGCCTTGCTAAAGAAGCTGAATGTAGACTTGTGCACAATGGAAAATTTTGTTTAGTTTCGGTTCATTGTCATTTGGAAAATACATAATTTCGTTCTGTTATATTCGTTATGTTACGTTAATACGTTTTTGGATAAATTGTTATTTCTGTAGAGTGTCAATATTCGTTATACTGAATCTTGAATCATGTCGAATTCATTTGTTATATGCCCTAGAATTTCATTCATATTAGTTGAAATTCGATATTTATGTTCTGTATGCATATATATTCGTGATAATGATTCGTAGTTTGGAAAGTCGTTTGTTTATTGAATCTTTTAACACACACAATGACAATATCTCTTCTCCTCTGCTCAAATACAATACACCACCCTTCTCACTCAGTTCTCAAGAATGCACGTTGCCAGTAATCCAACCTCTAGCACAAAATTAATCAGCTGATTGGACTGTAAGATTTACTTTGAGTTGACCTTTTGTTTCATTAGATCTTTAGCGAATTACCAAATCATGTTGAATTCATTCGTTATATCCATTATAATTGTAATTCGTTAATTTTTTATTCGGACATTCGGATGCATCCAAATGTCCGAAAGATGCAAAATTTTGCCGAATTTCGATTTGTTATGAAAGGAATTGCACAAGCCTAGCTGAGAGTAAAGGTGATGGACTGGCCAAGCATGTCTCCAGATCTAAACCCTATTGAGCATCTGTGGGGCATCCTCAAACGGAAGGTGGAGGAGCGCAAGGTCTCTAACATCCACCCGCTCCACGATGTCGTCATGGAAAAGTGGAAGAGGACTCCAGTGGAAACCTGTGAAGCTCTGGTGAACTCTGGTTTAGACATTAATGACTATGTGTTTAGTTATTTTGAGGGGACAGCAAATTTACACTGTTATACAAGCTGTACACTCACTACTTTACATTGTAGCAAAGTGTTGTCACATGAAAAGATATAATAAAATATTTTCAAAAATGTGAGGGGGTGTACTCACTTTTATGAGATACTTTATATAGTACTGTATATTATGCTGGGGGATATTTATTAATACAGCTACAGGGGATTGCAATTAAAAAGGGATAGGTGCACACCTAATATATACATGCACTATATTGCCAAAAGTATTGTGACATTAAAGGCATTCCAGTTCTAGTCGATAGGGTTCAATATTGAGTTTGCCCACCCTTTGCAGCTATAACAGCTTTCACTATTCTGGGAAGGCTGTTCACAAGGTTTAGGAATGTGTCTGTATGGGAATGTTTGACCATTCTTTCAGAAGCGCATTAGTGAGGTCGGGCCCTGATGTTGGACAAGAAGGCCTGGCTCACAGTCTCCGCTCTAATTCAGTCCAAAGGTGTTCTATCGGGTTAAGGTCAGGACTCTGTGCAGGCCAGTCAAGTTCCTCTACCCCAAACTTGTTCATCCATGTCTTTATGGACCTTGCCTTGTGTACTGGTGTTCAATTATGTTGGAACAGGAAGAGGCCATCCCCAAACTGTTCCCACAAAGTTGGGAGCATGAAATTGTCCAAAATATCTTGTTATGCTGACGCCTTAAGAGTTCCCTTTACTGGAACTTATAGGCCAAGCCCTACCCCTGAAAAACAACCCTACACCAAATTCCCCCCTCCACCAAATTATTTGGACCAGTGCACAAAGCAAGGTCCATAAAGATATGGATAAGTGAGTTTGAGGTGGGGTGGAGGAATTTGACTGGCTTGCACAGAGTCCTGACCTCAACCCAATAGAACACCTTTGGGATCAATTAAAGCAGAGGATTGTCGTGTGATTAGAGGTGCTTCATGGAGTTCCCATGTACCATTCCAAACTGATGGTTCCCTCAGTGGCTATCTTTAATCCTGCTGTTCCTGGCACTTTTGGAAAAGTTTCCCAGACATGGTGCTGTTGCTGTGGTGGGCTGTGCTATGAACCATAAAGGATGAGAGGAGCTGGTGACTGTAGAACAGAGGCAAGATGGTGGCACTTCTTCAGGCACGCAGATATGAGAGGTCAGACAAACTGACCAGGCCTGAGAAGTTTACACATACACTAGCCAGAGAATTGCCCTGCCAGGCTGTTCCATTTGCATCCAAAGAGGCCAGCAAAGTGGATCCTGTGGAAATGTGGCCAGCTACATAGGGACACATTGAGTACCATTCTTCCAAAACCCCAGCAATAGTGCTTTGTTGCACAGGCCCAAACACAGGATGATACTGACCACCTGGCTCTGACCCTCCTGGCTCAGAGACCACATTAAAAGTGATGCTTTTTGCTATTACTAAGTGTAATACATCCGTGGAACAGCTTAAGGACAAGGAAGCAGGGGCAATATTTAGACTGAACCTTCAAAATGATTGCACAGTAGCCCTTAAGGGTGAAGACTTATAAAATGGCATTAAATGCAAAAACATTGCTATAATTAGTATGCTGGAGTGGGTGGAGGCCAATAACCTTATGTGGAACATTGGCTCTTAACTACACTTGAGAAGAATGCCTTCACACCACTTTTCTCAGATGAAAATTAACCCCAATGAGACCTTCTGGTAAGTCACCGGGATTGATCTTTACCAATATGAAACATTATAAAGATAAGTGGGTTCATTTTGCATTATGCACAAGAATTAAAAAATATAAAGCTGGCTATACACTAGTACGTTTTTCAACAAATATTCGTGCTTACAATTGTAGGAAAATTCCTAATATGTTCAATGACTTGATCAATGTCTTTCGAAAGTATTTTGTTTTCATTCCTGAATGAAAACCATGTATTAGATATTTGTTTGTTCTAGAAAAACAATTCCATCCTGCTCCTTTAAATTTTCTTGTCCCTGTGGTCCAAAACTATTATTGATTTGACCCCACTAACGATTAAAAAATGTAATAAACTTTTTTAAATGAAACATTTCAAATGAAATTCTACTAGTATATGGCCAGCTTAAGGGTACAGGAATTCAATTTTCCCTTAACTTCTCTGCAGAGGAGCACACAAAGTTTACTGTTAGGATATATCTACAATGTCTCAGGCTGCAATACACAATGTAATATTTGGCCAAACTGAGAAACTCTGCCCTGGGGCGACTCTTTGAAATGGAGAAGCTCGATTAGAACAAGTAGAACCTTCAGTTCAACAGGGACTGAAAGCACTGCCCTTGTTAAAGGCATTATCTGGACTATTGAATCTGGTGCTCCCACTGTTTGTGCCTGTACTCATATATTGTAAGTTGTAGCTGCTCTTCTGCAGCAGCCTCACTCTGTGAAACTTTCAAGGTGGTGGGAGACGATTTGGAAAGGAAGGGGAGCTCTGTACTGGAAGCGGGAGGTGGGGGGGAAGATTGAGATCTATACTGAATCTGCGGGGGGAGGGGGACTGAGCTCTGTACTGGATTCTGGGAGGGGGTTACTGAGTTGAAGAGCTGTGTACTTGAATATAGAGGGAATGCATTACTGGGGAAAAGAGCTCTGAAATGAAGGTAGGTGTGTAATGGAGGGAGGGAGAATTTGAGCGTAAAGTGGCTTGTGAGATATGTACTCCACAACCCTCCACTCTGTACATAGTATACTCCACAACCCTGCACTCTGTATGCAGTGCACTCCTCAACCCTACACCCTGTACATAGCACACCCAACAACCATGCATTCTGTACACAGCGCACTCCTCAACCCTGCATTCTGTATGTAGTGCCCTCCATAACCCTGCACTCTGTATGTAGTGCACTCCAGAACTGACGAAAAAATGGAATTTAACGTGTATCCTCACAGGGTGACACTGTGGATACACTGATAGCAATGTGCCAGCGTCCCAAAATAAGTTGGAAAAAACTAAGAATTTGCAGAACTGTACACTCTGTACGTAGCGCACTCTTCAACCCTACACTCTGTACGTAGTGTACTCCTGAACCCTGCACACTCCTGTACTGCTCGTATGTAACAACGCCCCCCTGTGAAATTTGGACACACCCACCAATTGACACTGAAAGCTCTCGCCAATGCCCCCCCCAGTAGGGAGGTTGAGTTACTGCACCTATTCTCTGTGAAAAAAGCCCTAACTGTGATACTCTGGTTGATTATCACATTATCATGTGTAGTATTTGGAAGACTGCTACATTACATTACAAACGTTATTTCTGTATAAGCTACTTAACAAATATAACACAACAAATATATTAAATATATAAATATATATATATATATATATATATATATATATATATATATATATATATATATATATATATATATATATATATATTTCAAATGAATGTATTATCTTATTAAACATTTAGTACTGCTAATATAAATTTAATCCTTTTGCACTAATATTAGTAATGCTAATATAAATATAATCTTTTTGCATTCATATTGTAAAAATGCAGAGCAGAATGCTATACAGCATTTCTACCTTTGCACCATAATCTCTTTATCCTTGGTACATACAGTCAGATTTTCTACATTGTTCACATTACTTATAAGGGAAATAAAAATCAATTTCCTTTTTAATACCTTCTCATTAATATTTAACTATTCAGCCAAGCTGCAACACAAAAAATTATCAAGTTATTAATGTTTTAAAATGTTATAGTAACGCAATTTCTAGTAATGTTGAATACTATTAAACAATAAATCTAAGATAAAAAAGATGTATTGTTGAACTTTTTAGGGCTACCGTACTTTAATACTTTATGGCTACCATACAGTCAGACAAATTTATTAGAAGACCACAGAAGTTTTTTTTTTACTAAAGCTGGAGAGTGCAAAATTAAGCTCACTTCTGCATAGAAACCAATCAGCTTCCAGGTTTTATTACCAAAGCTTATTTGAACAAGCTAAGGTTAGACGATTTTGGCTGCCATACACAGCTGCACCAGATTCTGAGTGCATCAGTATTTGTAAATCCACCCCAGAGTGACTTGGCTTATTTAGGAGAAAGAGCTCTAGTGAAATGTCATTGTCCTTTCTGCTACAGTATATGTAGTGCCTTAAGCTCCATGAGCTAATGTGAACCTTCTGTGTCACTAATGGGTAGTGTGGACCCCGCTGATCATGGAGTCATAAAAGTATTTTGTCTATAGTAGGAATCCCTTTGAAGGAAGTACAGGCTTTGCTTTGAGACAACCCCAGGTTTGAGCTCAGGTGTAACCAATAGCATTGATTGACAAAAATGAAGCTTATCATAGCAGAGTACCTAGTTCAGTGGTGGCAATCCTTGGCACCCCAGATGTTATTGGAACTACATTTCCCATGATGTTCATGTACTCTGCGGTGTAGTTGAGCATTATTGGAAATGTAGTTCCAAAACATCTGGGGTACCAAGGTTAGCCATCACTGACCTAGTTGTTTGGCAAGAGTATTTTCTATAAACAATGAGTGCTCATTGCAAGTAGAATTCAGAAAGTATCATAGGGCAGGCAGACAGAGGAGCAGCAGAAACTAGAAAACAGGGCAGTACTGTAACGAAAGTGGCAGAAGTTGCAAATATGGACACCAGAGCACCATAAAAAGTATATAAGAAGAGTATTTTGCTCAGGAGTGGCCATTTGGTGATAGAAATGAGGTTTGGCTTCACCAAAACCATGAGTTTGAGACGAATCCCTTGGGGTTCAAGATATGATGTTTTTATGTATTTGTGTGCAGATTCTCCCAGGATATCTATTTTAACCACTTAATCTCCAGAAGGTTTACCCCCTTCACGACCAGGCCATTTTTTGCGATACGGCACTGCGTTACTTTAACTGACAATTGCGCTATAAACAAAAAAAAAGGGGATTTTAAAAAAAAAAACAATATTTTTTACTTTCTGCTATAAAACATATCCAATAAAAAAATTTAAAAAATCGAATTTCTTCAAAAATTTAGGTCAATATGTATTCTGCTACATATTTTTGGGAAAAAATTCCAATAAGTGTATATTGATTGGTTTGTGCAAAAGTTATAGCGTCTACAAACTATGGGATAGATTTAAGGAATTTTTTTTTTACTAGTAATGGCGGAGAATAGCAATTTTCAGTGGGACTGCGACATTGCAGGGGACAAATCTGACACTAAGTGACACTTTTTTGGGGACCATAAAAAACAAAAACAAAATGCACTGTCACAGTACTAAAGACACTGGCAAGGAAGGGGTTACTATCAGGGGCGATCAAAGGGTTAAATGTGTTCCCTGGGAGTGTTTTCTAACTGTGTGGGGGGTGCTTTTACTGAACAAGGACAACTGCAGAAACACAGGATCTCTGTCTTCCCTTCTCAAAGAATGGCAATCTGCCTTGTTTACAGACCGCCATTCTGCTGATCTCCAGAACGATCGGCAGGTCCCGGTGGACATCGGGTCCAGAGGACCTGCTGATTGTCTCTTGTTGTTTCTAATCACAGTGGGACCGGGTCACTGGCGGCACATGCGTGTTCCCCAGACCCGGAAGTGTCTGATCACGTACTCTTGCCCAGAGCGGAAGCCCTACCATAGTATATCTGCGTGGGTAGGTCGCTAATCGGTTAAACATAATGCACTGTGTGGCCTCTGAACTAGAGTCGGCAGACGTAGAAGGATGAATAAAAGGGCTTTTAGCTAAGCTAGACCTCCACCATAAAAGGGGCAGCAAGGGGTTGATTTACTAAAGGCAAATTTTGTTACTTTGCAATTGCAAATGCAGTTACACACATTTTCCATAATAAATGTAATGTGGTAAAGATTTACTTTGTAAAGAATACACAGTTAGGTACAAGGAAAAAAAGCATTTTTTATTGTACATGATTGAATGCTAGAAATCAGCAGAGCTTTACCACAATTACCAAGCTCTGGGGAAAATGAGTGCAACTGCACTTGCAAAGTGCACAGTCTATTTGCCTTTAGTAAATCCACCCCATGGTGTTAGGGAATATATTTGTAGGGAAAGCATATGAAAAGCTGAGAAACTCCACAAGTAGATAATAAAGTCATTTAGTAAACTGGAATTTAATTATCATTGCTAGGTCTTTAGATCGTGGGTTTTTTGGTCTTTCATTTTATTTTGTAATTGATTTAAAGTTAGGTTAGTGGCCACGAAGCTTCCCTTTAAAAAAATTATCTTTTGTTTCACAGGATGGTATTTTTTCAGAGGGGGGTTTTATTTATTTAGAACCTGCTCAGTGTCTGCATCCCACTGTTCCGATTCCTCCACTGGCTTCTGATCACCCCAAAAATAAACGTAAAACCATTAAAACAACTAACAAAGCTATCCTCAACTCTACCCCAACTACATCACCAACCTCATCCCAAACCATCAACCAAACTGTACACCTTGCTCTTGATAAGACCTACTCTGTAGCTTCTTCATCACCTCCTTCCAAGCTAGTGTCCATGACTTCTCCAGAGCCTCTCATCATCTGTAACTCCCTACCCCAATCTGTACAGCTATCTCCTACTCTTTTCAGACAACCCTTGAAAATGTATGTCTTCAGGCAACCTATCCAGCCTCTAGCTAACAACTAAACTCTACTTTCTGCAACAACTCATGCCCATCTGGCTATTACTGTCTGTATCACTTGCCTTTCCCTTTAGGTTGTAAGCTCCTATAAGCAGGGATTTTCCAACCACCTTGTATTTGAACTGAATTGTAACTGTACTTTTTTCCTATTACTTGCATATACTGTTATCACTATAGAATTCCTGTATAATAATAATGCCTTTTTTGTTTATGTTAATACAGCCTTTATTTTATGTTAAACAGTTTTTCACTTTAAACAAAGTGGACTTTTCATTTTTAATTTATTATATGAGAATTATCTTATTTTGTGTTGACAGCCAGTTTGGTTCTAAACTACTTTACATTGTATCTGTAGCAAAATTCTGGGCCCTTTTAGGCCTAATGGTGACCCCCAGAGTCAAGGACAGCTGATATTCTTCCATGTAGAGTGAGTTACACAGCATAATGGGTGTAATGCAAGGTGAAACAGTGGGCGCCAGACACTTTTTGAATCAACGTCACCTGCTGTATTGCTGGACTTCCCCGCCTGCGGGGCCTCCTCGGCAGTGCTGTATACCTTACAGCTGTAAGTTAAGGGGCCTGGGAACACGAAGGTGCCCCCACCTGTCAGCACACTGTTTTTTTTTTTTCCTTCCCCCTGATTCATCAACACTTTATCTATATCCAGGATTGTCACATCTGGTGGTGGGACTGTTGTCATTTATAGTTATTTATCATTATCATTTTATATTTTTATGGTATTTTTTCACTAAGTGTTGGCGGGATACCAACACCAATCACTGGGACTATTTTTATGGACACCTATATCCACTCTGTATTCACATTGTCTATTATTCACGTGTGGACCTAATTATTAGTTGACTATTCTATTTTTTTTATACACATGGTTTTAGTAATATCATTGGAGTTCCTTTTTATGTTATTATGATAGATTTCGGATTTATGCTCTTTCTCTAGCAGATTTACATATCCTTGCACATACCTTGCTGGTTTACTTTTACTTGTATCTTTATTTTTATCTGATCACAGGAATTTGGGATTTATTATCCCTTGATATTTGTTTGTATTTGTTCATACATTTGCATTTGTGATCTCGTTTCCACATCATTTATTTACAACTGAGGTCATTTGTTATTTATTCATCTAGTATAGCCCCTCCCCCCCTACCTACCCCTACCCCTCCCCTTTCCTTTTCTATCACAGCGCAGCCACCACCGTCTTAGTAATTACCCTTTGGGCTCCTTTTGCTAATCTCGTGTTAGTAAAAGTTTGGTGAGAGACGATTCGCGCTTTTTCAGACTCGTGGCTTTCAGATCATTTTCTGCCGTTCAGTTTGTGGGTTTGTATCTGCTCTTCAGTGCGTGCAAGCAGGTTCCGCATGACTTTAGGTAGTCATTGTATTCTTGTTCGTTCGTTACTGTTTTTCAGGTCGCTCTTCACAGGCCTTGCTGTTCTTCAGTGCGTTCTGTTACTTCGTTCTGAGCAGCCGACCGCTTTCTAGCCATGTTTCGTATGCGTACTCCTCGTAGAGTTCGTGCTGTGCGGGGGCTTGGTGTTGGGGTCCTGACCTTGACACAAGTACAGTCCATGAACAGGGTGGGGAGGAGTTCATGGACCAAGAATTGGTTGCTTCAGCGTGACCAGTTCTGTCATATGCCTTTGCTCCGTGAGATCCGTGAGAATAATCCTGATGATTTCAGGAACTTTCTCCGGATGACGGACCCCGTGTTTCACCGTTTGTTGGCTTCGCTGACCCCCTATATCAGCAGGCAGGATACCTGCATGAGGCAAGCCATCACTCCGGAGCAGAGGTTGGTCGCTACCTTGCGGTATTTGGCCACAGGGAGAAGCCTGCAGGACCTCAAGTTCTCGACAGGCATCTCCCCCCAGGCTCTGGGGATCATTATCCCAGAGACCTGTTCTGCCATCATCCAGGTCCTGCAGAAGGAGTATATGAAGGTAAGATTTTTATCCTTTTATATCACATTTTATTGTCTTGAATGTTTGCTAATATATTGTATTTCTTTCCTCATTCCCTAATTACCATGATTGTAATATGCTGTGAATGTCCCCTTTGTCCTCATGCATGCTGGATTTTTATGTAATTATTATTTTAGGTCCTTCATACACATTTGCCCTTCACTAACCTCCCCAGCATGGTGTCTCCTGCCCTATATTCACCTCATGTAGTCACTTAACAATGTATTTTATCTGCCATATACTAATGCTTTACCCCAAACACCCCCTAAAATGTTTGGTAATGTTATTTTTTTTTTTTTTTGGTGTCCCCAAATAATTTTTAGTAACCCTCCCTCCCCCAACTGCTAAGTCAGCTGATCCCAATTCTCTATGTATCCTCAATCATCTATCTGCTGACTTTGCCAAACCCATACACACTATACCCATCTCTTTTGTGCTCTGATTTATGGATGAATTCCCCAAAGCATGTAGTGCAAGGGCCTGCCTGTATACTTTCAAATGGTACTGTTTAAAGTTTTTGTATCCTATTATTATCTTGATAGGTAATAGCAGAATGTCCAAATGTCCTCAAATGTGTACAGTGTGTATTTATATATTTGTATTATGACACTTCTTACCTGTCCAGTGGGCTGCCAATAGCGTAACTAAGGAGGGGCTGTTCCAAGTAATACCCTGTATTTAGGCCTTCATCTCTCAATTAAGTGAAGAGGGTTACCTGTCCAAGAGTTCCCCCCCCTATAATGTTAGAAATGGCCCATGAGAGGGGGGGAGGGGGAATATGATAGGTGTACCCTATACTTTGGCCTTGTTAAATTCCCCTTAATAAATGCTATCTGGAGGTTGCCCTATAATGTTTGTGTCTAATCTGCTTGCCATGTTTCTGTGAAAAAATATAATGTTTATTGTTTTTTCCTCAACAGTTTCCTTCCACGCCACAGGAATGGCAGACTGTGGCCTCCCACTTTGCCCAGCGGTGGGACTTTCCTAACTGCGGAAAGGCAATTGATGGGAAACACGTCCACATCGTCCCACCACCCAACTCGGGGTCGTACTATTTTAATTACAAGGGGTTTAATAGTATAGTGATGTTGGCGGTGGTGTCGGCTAATTACGAATTCTTGTATGTGGACGTGGGGAAGAATGGCCGGATGTCCGATGGTGGAGTCATCGCCCAGACGGAGTTCTACAGGCGTCTCCAGAATGGCAGCTTGGACTTGCCAGCTCCAGAGGACAATGTGGAAGGACTCCCATTCGTGTTCGTTGCTGATGAAGCGTTTGCGCTGGGGGACCACCTGATGCGGCCATTCCCGATGAGGACCCTCACCCTGGAACAGAGGGTTTTTAATTACCGGCTGGCCAGAGCCTGAAGAGTGGTGGAGAACACATTTGGAATCCTGGCCAGCCGGTTCCGACTATTTCTGACACCCATCCATATGGCGGAGTATAAACTGAACCATATAATACTTGCGTGCTGTGTTCTCCAAAATTTTTTAAGAAAACATTCTGCCAACTATGCTGGCTCAGTTGGGCCTGAGGCCGGAATCCAAAATCCATCAACACTGACGGCGCTTGAAAGCGGACGTCCTGGCTTGCCCTCCCTGAGTGCCCGTGATGTCCGGTTACAATACCTGGAGTTCTTTGCGGGTAGGGGGGCTATCAATATGCCAGACAATATGTGAAGCCTTTTTGAAATAAAAAAAAAAAAAAATTCTTTGTGGACATTTACTGATTGTGCTTGTTTGAGCTGACCCTGACAGAAATGTGTGGAGTCCAGAAAATGGCGTGATTGTGTAACCTTATACAAAGCACTGTTGGCTGTTATTTACTAAATGCAAAGACACTTTTCACTACAAGTGCACTTGCAACTGCACTTAAACTGCACTTGTAGTGCAAAGTGGATTTGCCCTTAGGAAATAACCCCCATTTTGACAGAAAACAACAATTACATCACCCCAAAAATGTTGTAGCGTTGAGACAATAATCCACACATTCTTGATGAACAATCTTTTTAATACCAGCACAATCACATGTGCATTTACCAAAGGTTTTTCTGACAAAACAACATGTTTGTTGTATACCAATTTTTGTGGTGGCATTATCCAAAATCAAAATGTGCATTTTATAAAAAACATGCCTGTGTAAAAACAACAAGAAAGACACAAATCTTGATCTTACAAAGTTCACATTTGGTAGAACTTGAAGGCAATATCAGACATGAGTATTTAGGAACTGTGTTTGATATTGCGTTCAGATGGGGGGAAATCACCCCAGGAAAAGCCAAATTTGGAAGATGCACACAAATTTCACAATGTCAACATGTGCTATCTGCCATCACGGGGGATCAAGGGACATGTTTTGGGGGAGAAACTCCTTCCTCACCGCTACTTTATTATTGAGGAAGGGCTTGCACCCCCAAAACGCATCCATTGATCTCCCGTGATGGCAGATAGCACATGTTGACACACTGTGTGCATCCTCCAAATTTGGCTTTGGGAAAAATCACAAAAACATTTTGCACATTGTAGCACACAAAAGAAGTAAGTGATTTGGAGGGGTTTTAAACTCGCTCCAAAACATCAATGATGTTTTTATATTTTGGAATAACATCATTGATGTTTTGCTTGATGATTTCCAATTGTAAATTACACCCCATGATCTCCCCGATCAGGATCTGGGCACTTTCGGATGTGAAAGGATCTTCATCCACAACCTCACGATCACCTAAAAAGAGAGGAACCCCAAAATAAATTTTGTTTCCAAAAAATGCCGCCATCCATCTCTTATCTGAGCCTGTGGTCGCAGACACTCACCTGTTGTGGTGACTAGTTCCACCACGTCTTCTTCCTCCTGCTCAGCTTGTGTTGGGGGTATTTCCCCTTCTTCCAGAGGTGGGGGGTCTCTGGTCTCCTCGGATGAGGGGTGTCCTCCGAGTCTTTTCTCCCCTATGTAAAACAAAAATGGTATAATTAGCACACAGATATTTGATGGCAGAACTATAAATAGGAAACATTGCTTGGAAGTGGTGTACAATTATCTATTTTAGCCGAGTTCCAAGATGTAATTTTTTAAATGCCCTTTGTCAAGCTGCAATACTTTACCTGTTTGGTACAAGCTTCACAGATGGAAATCCCCCTATAGTATACACTGGAGCACCTGTGTGCCCCCCTGATAAAAATGGTGTTCTGGGGTCCCACACTATAGTGCTCCAGTGTCCAGATGTGAAAACAGCTGCTCAGTGTCCTCTCCTTACACAGAATCTAGTTTGCATTTCATTCTAGTAACAAAGCCATCTACACAACCCAATTCTTTGAAGACACGTATAGGGCGTCAAAATGGTGGCCAAATGCATATGGCCTAAACAATGGTATTTTAGAGTCCGAAAGAAAAATGTGTGATCCGAACGAATAATGTGTCCATGAACATGAAAGTTGCCATTTTAAACTGTACAACAGTTCCTAAAAGCACATGGAGCAGCACGAACGTAATAAACATAAAGAATAGGAACACAGCACAACTACTTACTTTTTTGCAGCACTCTCCGGATCTTTCTGTATTGCTCATGTTCTCTGAATTTGAGGTCCGACCACTGCTTCCTGAGCTGATCTTTCGATCGTCGTACCCCGAAATTCTGGTGCAGACTCCTGACCACTTTCGCCATGATCTTGGCCTTTCGGACATTGGGGTTGGGGTAAGGCCCATACTTTCCGTCATAGTCGGCCTTCTTCAGGATGTCCACCATCTCCAACATCTCCCCAAAGGACATATTTGAGTCCTTAAATCTCCTTCTGGATCGGGACGTTTCAGGCTCCAGCCTTTCCTCCCCCTCCTCCTCGTTGTTACAATTAGCACGCACCTGCTGTCTATCCGCCATGTGCTCTTCCCCCACTGCGCCGAATGAAAAGGGGCGGGGAATGAACTAGAAAGAACGTCAGGGGCGGGCGGAGTTATACGCATGCGCAGTGTGTATAAAGCGTAACACACGTTTGTCTTACGTACGATCTGTGAGCGGAGGAAGGAGCATCGGAGACGCCGATCGTGCTAACGAAGGTAGGATCTAAACTTGGGCCTATACTGCTTCGAAATGGAAGCCTATATTGTAACAAGATTAGGGGAGTTTTGCCTGACATTAGGGTTTGTCTTGTGTTGTGTCTTGCAGAGAAAATGGATGGTTTCAACGACCACAATTTCCTGCCCCTGTTTATTGACAAGTACAGGGAGCTGCCCTGTCTGTGGCAGGTCAGACACCCCCACTATAATCACAAACAGAAGAGGCAGGCAGCGCTGGGGAAACTGCTGGAGTTGGTAAAGCCGGTGGTCCCCACAGCAACCATCCCTTATTTAAAAGCTAAAATTGGTGGCCTGAGGAGCACATATCTGAGGGAGCGCAAGAAGGTCACAGATTCCCAGAGGTCCGGAGCTGCAGCAGATGACGTTTATGTCCCCAGGCTGTGGTATTACGAGAGACTGCGATTTCTGTCAGACCAGACTGAAGTCAGGGAATCCCTCTCTACTCTTCCTTCCACGCTTCCTTCCATCCCAGCTGAGGCTTCCGATGTCCAACCTGGGCCTTCCAGCCAGGAATAAGTGGAGGAGCCCAGCTGGAGTCAGGTATAGCATTCTTCTACAGATTTCTGGTCAATAAATAAATGATGTTTATTAGATGTTATTATTGATAACTAATTGCTGATTAAAAAAAGTGTTTTACATATCAATAGACAGTAGTGGGCACCCAAAATTGGGACAAGAATGAAAACTGCTAGGCTCAGAAGGATAGTCTGTTATATTTGTTAACATTCAATTTGCAGCAGTCAGGAGGTGAAAATTGTGTGTGATTGATTGAAAAAATACTAAAACTATGTCCCTTTTTCATACACAGGAAGACCTCAGCCAGGAGGAGGCTGTGGAATGTGGCAGTCAGGAGGAGGCGGGGATTAGTGGCAGCCAGGAGGAGGTGGGGCTAAGTGTCAGCCAAGAGAAGCCTGGGACCAGTCGCAGCCTGACTGAGTCTCAGGTTCCTCCCCTCCGCCTGCCACATAAACGAGCCAGGAAGATGATTCCCAGTCCTGTGCAGAATTCAGCATACAGGCTGATCCAGGAGGCTTCTGCGTCCCTCAGAGCCTTCCCCGGTCCTGAAGAGGCCTTTGCCTGCATGGCTGCCACAAAATTGCAGGGCATGCAGGAGGGCCAACGCAGGCTCTGTGAGGACCTGCTTTATAAAGTGCTACGTAAGGGGGAGAGTGGGGAACTGACACCCAAGACGGATGTCATTGAGATGGACGATCCTCCTCCTGCTGCCACAACTCCACCACCACAGCCAAAGCCTGGAAGGAAGCATGGAAGGAAGACCAAAGAGTGATTGCCCTGGGTTCAGTCTGGTCTGACAGAAGCTGCAGTCTCTCGTATGACCACAGCCTGGGAACACAGATGTCATCTGCTGCTTTCCGGATCTTTGGGACTTCTGGACCAGACTGCCCTCCCTAAGATAAGGACTCCTCAGGCCACCAATTTTGCTTTTAAATAATTGATGTCTGCTCTGGGGGTCCCAGGCTTCGCCAATTTCTGCAGTTTCTCCAGCGTTGCCTCCCTCTTTGTTTATAGTTGTGAGCCCTTAATAAAAAATTTTTTGGGAAATTCTACTCTCCTGTGTGTGTTTTCATCCAAAAATGACAGTTTGTTGGTGACGATTCAGGTACATTTCTAAAGTACAATGTGAAATTAACAAGGGACAACAACACCAAACAATCTCCTACAGATTAAATACAACAACATATAATGGTGTTGTGGGAACTTGTCACAAAAAACACACAAACATTTTCGGGAGTACAAATCAAAATCACCAAAAAAAAATAGAAACACAAAAAAAGATTCTACATTAAAGGCAAAAAAAACAAAAAATATATCAAAAAATATGTTGTCAGATGTAAGAAATCAAAATATATTGAGGGAATCCAGATAAATAGTAACGAAATAAGTTTGTGAGAAGTGTTTGTGAATATGAGCAGCAAAACTACTTCATTCTTGTCACATTATAAAGAAGAAGAGATTGCGCTGTATTAAACCATTTTTGACATTGCAGCGTGACGAAAGTGCTGTATCCCTTGCGAATGCTAAGTTTACCAAAACGAGCTGTCCCGTCTCGGAATTTCTTCTGAGCATGCGTGGCACTTTGTGCGTCGGAACAGGCCACACACGGTCGGAATTGACGCGATCGGATTTTGTTGTTGGAAAATTTTATCTCCTGCTCTCCAACTTTGTGTGTCGGAAAATCCGATGGAAAATGTCCGATGGAGCCCACACACGGTCGGAATTTCCACGCTCTGATCGGACATTTTCCATCGGAAAATCTGACCGTGTGTACGGGGCATTAGCCTAGTCAAAGCATAGCCAGAGTCCAGTAACTGGATTGGGTAGTCAACCAAGCCAGAGTTCAGTAACCAGATCGGGTAATCAGCCAAGCCAGAGTTCAGTAACCAGATCGGGTAATCAGCCAAGCCAGAAGTCAGGGATCCAAGTAGAGGAACAGTAAGCAGAATAAGGAGCCAGAAGGGATGTCAGCAAAGCCAGTCTTTAAACAGGAATGCAGGAGATGGTTTCTAGTGATGTGACCAAGGCGAAGGCAGAGATCAAGTGAGCTGGATGGCTTTAAGTAGGCAGGACTGATGAGCAGAATCAACAACAGCTGGGTAATTGTGGAGAGAGATGGGAGCTGGCAATTAGCCGACAGCTGAGCGGCCAGCTCAGAGAAGGAAGGGCTGAGCCCAGCCCTGGCAGGATAGTCCCGTAGTGGCGACAGTTTCCCCTCTACCTCCGACCATGACTGGAACCGTCGATTCTGGTTGGACTATAAGCCCGCAGTCCCAACCCTACGCTGCTCTCCTGCTTCCGGATAGGTCCTCAGACAGGCTAGCAGCCAGATGTCCCCGGGATAGGCCTAAGGCTTGTGGCCTAGCAGCAACATAACACATGTCCACCCAGACAGCTGTCCAGGTGGCACAGACCCCGATTACCTGACTCCACTCTGTGAGGGAATTATCCCTAGAGTTTAGGGAATGAAGTGAAGCTTTGCTAACTTCCATTTTCCAAGCAAGTGCAAGCATGATTGGGTATTCTTTGCAAAGTGAAGCTTCATCTATTCCCTTCAGAGTGCAACTTTGCTTGCAAAGTGAACAGTGTATTTACCTTTAGTAAATACATCACTTTATCTCTAGTACCCTTTGGCCTATTTTCCCTGATTGGACTTTGTTGCTAGTAAGTTTGGGCTTAGCTTTACTATTTAAAATTGTCCTGCTATCCCATTTTACACTGTTGTATCATCCATTGCCTTATAATTCTTGCAGTAAAATATCTGCCAGTACACATTCTTTAGTACATTTCTTCCTTATTAAAAATGTCTTACTGAGTTGGGGTTGGGGGTTGATCGAGATGGATGTGCGGTGAGTCCACTCTTACTCACCCAGGCAATCAGCTGTTTTACTCCCAGATGATTATTGACTCCTCCCTGTCTTCCCTCCTTGCAGTGTGTAGTAAACCACAATATGCTTGGATGTGACCTGATCTATCTGCTGGGTCTGACAAGTATTCCCGCTGAGAGCATATGCTTGGAAACGAGAGATTTACCTGCTGGATTTGATGGCCATTCCCCCTGAGAGCGGAGGTGCATCTCATTGATTCCTGCCGTGGTGTGTGAACCCTGCTGAGAGGGGTATACCCCATGAGGAAATTGTGATCGGTGCCGAGGAAACTCGATCTCTTCTAATCTCTCCTGGCTTCTGAGGGAGCAGTGGACGTGCCTGTCTTTTTGCTCAGGAGGCTCGGTGAAGGCTCTCCCCCTGGGATTGAGAACGCACAAGTGGAACGAAGCAGGTCAAAGATACACGAGTCCTCCCGAACTGATTATACTCCCCTGAAGATTCACGAACTGTGACAAGCCGATCCAAGCCCCTCTGTCCATTGTGGATTCAGGGGATGCTCCCGTTTGGGTGTAAATGTCTAGTCCTTTGATGGCGATTGTGGACATATGAAGAGAGCCGTAGTATACCACCCTTGGATCAGGCGAGTATTGCTGTCTACTGAACTATTTGGTATTTAGAGGTGGAAAGACTATAGAGAAATTACTTTAATAACGGGGAGAGGACTTATTTAAAGGCACAGGTGTGCAAAAGTATTGAGGGTGTGCGATATCTGCAATATTCTCTATCTTACAGAGATCTGATTATAATATGCCCCCAAAAAGCGCACATTCTCAGAAAGCCAAAAGAGGATCCAGTGGAGGAACAACTAAAATCCCCCCGAAACCTCTATCTACTTCAAAAACAGACATCAAGAGTTTTTTCCAGCATTCTCAGTCTCAAGATCAACTTGAAGGCTCTATAATAGCTGATCTGAATTCTGTGTCTCCTATAAGGGATATAGAATCTAGACCCAACATAAGCTCAGAGGCCCATACACCACAACTTATGATGAACCAAGAGAGATTGGAACAAAATCCTACTTGGGATTAGGGATGAGCTTCGTGTTCGAGTCGAACCCATGTTCGACTCGAACATCGGCTGTTCGACCGTCCGTCGAATTGCGAACGTTATGGGCCGTTCGCGCCAAATTCGTGTGGCGCGTCACGGCCCATAATTCACTGCGGCATCGCAGTGCATTGCTGGCTGATGATTGGCCAAGCATGCACTATGACCCGCATGCTTGGCCAATCACAGCGCCGTCAGTAGAGAGAGCTGTAATTGGCCAAAGCCAGGGTGGCTTTGGCCAATTATGGCTCAGGGGATTTAGTACACGCCCCACACTATATAAGGCCGCCTGCACGGCGGCCCTGTGTAGTGTGTTCCGGTGTGCTGATAGAGAGAGAGACAGACAGTGTCATTTGATTTGAGAGCTAGATTAGGCTAGATCTGTTCCTGCTATTTACATTTAGTGCAGTGCGTCCTGCTCACAGTGTTCAGCTAGATCCGTTCCTGCTATTTACATTTAGTGCAGTGCGTCCTGCTCACAGTGTTCAGCTAGATCTGTTCCTGCTATTTACATTTAGTGCAGTCAGTGCGTCCTGCTCACAGTGTTCAGCTAGATCTGTTCCTGCTATTTACATTTAGTGCAGTGCGTCCTGCTCACAGTGTTCAGCTAGATCCGTTCCTGCTATTTACATTTAGTGCAGTGCGTCCTGCTCACAGTGTTCAGCTAGATCCGCTCCTGCTATTTACATTTAGTGCAGTGCGTCCTGCTCACAGTGTTCAGCTAGATCCGTTCCTGCTATTTACATTTAGTGCAGTGCGTCCTGCTCACAGTGTTCAGCTAGATCCGTTCCTGCTATTTACATTTAGTGCAGTCAGTGCGTCCTGCTCACAGTGTTCAGCTAGATCCGTTCCTGCTATTTACATTTAGTGCAGTGCGTCCTGCTCACAGTGTTCAGCTAGATCCGTTCCTGCTATTTACATTTAGTGCAGTCAGTGCGTCCTGCTCACAGTGTTCAGCTAGATCCGTTCCTGCTATTTACATTTAGTGCAGTCAGTGCGTCCTGCTCACAGTGTTCAGCTAGATCCGTTCCTGCTATTTACATTTAGTGCAGTGCGTCCTGCTCACAGTGTTCAGCTAGATCCGTTCCTGCTATTTACATTTAGTGCAGTCAGTGCGTCCTGCTCACAGTGTTCAGCTAGATCCGTTCCTGCTATTTACATTTAGTGCAGTCAGTGCATCCTGCTCACAGTGTTCAGCTAGATCCGTTCCTGCTATTTACATTTAGTGCAGTGCGTCCTGCTCACAGTGTTCAGCTAGATCCGTTCCTGCTATTTACATTTAGTGCAGTCAGTGCGTCCTGCTCACAGTGTTCAGCTAGATCCGTTCCTGCTATTTACATTTAGTGCAGTGCGTCCTGCTCACAGTGTTCAGCTAGATCTGTTCCTGCTATTTACATTTAGTGCAGTGCGTCCTGCTCACAGTGTTCAGCTAGATCCGTTCCTGCTATTTACATTTAGTGCAGTCAGTGCGTCCTGCTCACAGTGTTCAGCTAGATCCGTTCCTGCTATTTACATTTAGTGCAGTCAGTGCGTCCTGCTCACAGTGTTCAGCTAGATCTGTTCCTGCTATTTACATTTAGTGCAGTGCGTCCTGCTCACAGTGTTCAGCTAGATCTGTTCCTGCTATTTACATTTAGTGCAGTGCGTCCTGCTCACAGTGTTCAGCTAGATCTGTTCCTGCTATTTACATTTAGTGCAGTCAGTGCGTCCTGCTCACAGTGTTCAGCTAGATCCGTTCCTGCTATTTACATTTAGTGCAGTGCGTCCTGCTCACAGTGTTCAGCTAGATCTGTTCCTGCTATTTACATTTAGTGCAGTGCGTCCTGCTCACAGTGTTCAGCTAGATCTGTTCCTGCTATTTACATTTAGTGCAGTCAGTGCGTCCTGCTCACAGTGTTCAGCTAGATCCGTTCCTGCTATTTACATTTAGTGCAGTGCGTCCTGCTCACAGTGTTCAGCTAGATCTGTTCCTGCTATTTACATTTAGTGCAGTGCGTCCTGCTCACAGTGTTCAGCTAGATCCGTTCCTGCTATTTACATTTAGTGCAGTCAGTGCGTCCTGCTCACAGTGTTCAGCTAGATCCGTTCCTGCTATTTACATTTAGTGCAGTCAGTGCGTCCTGCTCACAGTGTTCAGCTAGATCCGTTCCTGCTATTTACATTTAGTGCAGTGCGTCCTGCTCACAGTGTTCAGCTAGATCCGTTCCTGTTATCTTCCTACTGACAGGCAGGCTTGTCTGGTTACAGTATATAAAGCTACCTGAAGAAAATTACAGGTGTTCTATCCCAGCTTAGTGCAGCTACAGGCCATTAGTATGTCTGGAAGGCCAAGAAGGAGAGGCAGACAGTCACAAGCCAATAAGAGAGGGCAAGCAGGCTCTGTGTCTAGTGCTGGTCGTGGAGACGGTGCATCCTCATCAGCCCGTGGCCATGGGACACGCTTGGCCTTTTTTTCGGCAGCTGGCCGTGTTGAGCCGCAACATGCAGAAAACTTGGTCGAGTGGATGACCAAGCCGTCCTCATCCTCCTCATCCTCTCTCACCCATGCCCAGGGTGCTTTGTCTGGCAAAGCAGCGGCCTCTTCCCTCAGCTCAATGTCATCAGTGACTCCTTCCCTAGCTCCACCATGTCCTCATGAGGATTCCCTCGAACTGTTTGACCACAGTGTTGGGTACATGCTCCAGGAGGATGCCCAGCGTTTGGAAGGCTCTGATGATGATACTGAGCTCGATGAAGGCAGTAACATGAGCACGGACAGAGGGGGTGCCCAAGAAGGACAGCAATCTGGCAGTCATGCTCCCCCTGCTGCAGCATACTGCCAGGTTTGCTCCAGTGATGAGGAGGGAGGGGATGATGAGGTCACTGACTCAACGTGGGTGCCTGATAGGAGAGAGGAGGAGGAGGAGGAGGAGGAGGTGGCACATCACCAACGAGGCAGGATGCCCTCCAGGGGCCAGCCTAAGGGCAGCACATTGACTGCATCACACCCCAAAGCTCCACATGTGCAGGGCGCTGCAGTCTCTGCGCGTTATTCAAAAAGTTCTTTGGTGTGGGCCTTTTTTGAGATGAGTGCATCAGATCGCACCGCTGCTATTTGCAACATATGTCTCAAGCGTATCTCGCGTGGCCAAAACATCTCCCGCTTGGGTACCACATGCTTGACCAGACATATGTTGACCTGCCATGCAGTTCGTTGGCAAGCATATCTAAAAGACCCACACCAAAGAACAAAGAGGATCTCTCCTTGCTCCTCATCAGCTGAGATTTCCAACCCCACTAGACCTTCAGTCCTCTCTGAGACCTGCAGTGAGAGGAATGAAGGTGTAGAATTAGGTGTGTCACAGCCAAGTACTTGTGGGCAATCTGCTTTTGGTACACCGACGCCAGATTGTACCAGGCAAATTTCCCTGCCCCAGCTGCTGCACCGCCGAAAGAAGTTTGCTCCCAGCCATCCACATGCCCAGCGGTTGAATGCTAGCTTGGCAAAATTGCTAGCACTTCAACTGCTGCCTTTTCAGTTGGTAGACTCTGCCCCCTTCCGTGAGTTTGTGGAATGTGCGGTTCCTCAGTGGCAGGTACCCAAACGCCACTTTTTCTCACGGAAGGCGATTCCAGCTCTCTACCGGCATGTGGAAGGCAATGTCCATGCCTCGCTGGACAGGGCGGTCAGCGGTAAGGTGCATATTACCGCTGACTCATGGTCCAGCAGGCATGGACAGGGACGTTACTTAAGTTTCACGGCGCATTGGGTGACTCTGCTGGCAGCTGGGAAGGATGCAGGACAAGGTGCAGTAGTGTTGGAGGTTGTTCCGCCACCACGCCTCCAAAATGCTGATTGTGACACACCTCTCTCCTCCACCCCCTCCTCTTCTTCTTCCTCCATGGCCTCTTCCTCGGAACCAGCGGTGCTCCGTAGGCGTTCAAGGGGCTACGCAAGTACGCAGGCCAAAAGATGCCATGCGGTGCTTGAGCTGGTGTGCTTGGGGGACAGGAGCCACACTGGGGCAGAGGTTCTGTCAGCTCTGCAGGGGCAGGTTCAGAGGTGGTTGACGCCACGCCAACTTAAGGCAGGAATGGTGGTTTGCGACAATGGCACCAACCTCCTCTCTGCCCTCCGACAGGGACAACTGACCCATGTGCCCTGTTTGGCTCACGTCCTTAACTTGGTGGTGCAGCGGTTCTTGGGCAGGTACCCGGGCTTACAGGATGTCCTGAGGCAGGCCAGGAAAGTCTGTGTGCATTTCCGCCGGTCATATAATGCCAGTGCTCGGCTGACGGACCTCCAAAAGGAGTTTAACCTGCCCAAGAACCGCCTAATCTGTGACATGCCCACCAGGTGGAACTCGACATTGGCCATGCTGCAGCGGCTGCACACGCAGCAGAGGGCCATCAATGAGTACCTGTGCGACTATGGCACCAGGACAGGGTCAGGGGACCTTGGTTTTTTTTCCCCACGCCAGTGGGCCATGATCAGGGATGCATGCACTGTCCTGTCACCATTCGAGGAGGCCACGAGGATGGTGAGCACTGACAGTGCATGCATCAGTGACACTGTCCCCCTTGTCCACCTGTTGGAGCACACGCTGCGTGGAATAATGGACAGGGCACTTGAGGCAGAACAGAGGCAGGAAGAGGAGGACTTCCTTAGCTCTCAAGGCCCCCTTTATCCAGACAGTGTTCCTGCGTGCCCGCCGATCACACAGGAAGAGGACGAGGAGGAGGAGGAGGAGGAAGATTGTGTCAGTATGGAGGTGGAGCCTGGCACTCAGCATCAGCAGTCTTTAAGGGATCAGTCCCAAGGAACACATGGACTTGTACGTGGCTGGGAGGAGGTGGCTGCGGACGTTGTTGTCCTTAGTGACCCAGAGGACTCCGGACCGAATGCCTCAGCAAACCTACGCTGCATGGCCTCCCTGATCCTGCAAAGCCTGCGTAAGGATCCTCGTATTCGTGGTATCAAGGAGAAGGACCAATACTGGCTGGCAACCCTCCTTGATCCACGTTACAAGGGTAAGGTTGCGGACCTTATCTTGCCATCGCAGAGGGAGCAGAGGATGAAACATCTTCGGGAGGCCTTGCAGAAAGGTCTGTGCAACGCGTTCCCAGAGACTGGGAGGTTACAAACTCCTGTTTCTGGACAACGTGTTGCTGAGGCTTCGGTCAGTCAAAGAAGGAGCGGTGGAGAAGGTGGCCGTCTGACCGATGCGTTCAGACAATTTTTTGGTCCGCAGCCCCAAGGTATGATCGGTTCCAGCAACCATCGCCAGCGTCTGTTTTACATGGTGCAGGAATACCTAGGGGCAAGATCAGACTTGGACACCTTTCCCACCGAAAATCCTCTGGGTTACTGGGTCTTGAGGATGGATCACTGGCCAGAGCTTGCACAGTATGCAATTGAGCTACTGGCCTGTCCTGCATCCAGCGTTCTTTCGGAACGCACATTCAGTGCTGCTGGAGGCGTGGTAACCGATCACAGGGTGCGTCTGTCCACTGACTCGGTCGATCGGCTGACCTTCATAAAAATGAATCAGTCTTGGATCACCACCAGCTACCAAGCACCTGATGCTGATGTAACTGAATATTTTTTTTCAGATCCCTTCAAAGACTGCCTATGCTGATGCTGAGTGACTATCCCTGAGTAATTATCCTCTTCCTCCTCAATCATCACGCTGATAGCTTGTAAGAACATTTTTGGTTCTGGGCGCCACCACCAGTGCCTAAGGCACAATTTTTCAGCCCCTGTATAACAGGGGCGTGTAATTACAATTTTTGATGTAATACTTTGCAGCAGGGCTCGTTCCTGCATTCCAACTAGAGTGTCTGTGAGGGGTTGCAGTGTTGTGGCACCAGCACCAGTGCCTAAGGCCCAATTTTTCTGCCCCTGTCTAACAGGGGCGTGTAATTACAATTTTTGATGCAATACTTTGCAGCAGGGCTCGTTCCTGCGTTCCAACTAGAGTGTCTGTGAGGGGTTGCAGTGTTGTGGCACCAGCACCAGTGCCTAAGGCCCAATTTTTCTGCCCCTGTCTAACAGGGGCGTGTAATTACAATTTTTGATGTAATACTTTGCAGCAGGGCTCGTTCCTGCATTCCAACTAGAGTGTCTGTGAGGGGTTGCAGTGTTGTGGCACCAGCACCAGTGCCTAAGGCCCAATTTTTCTGCCCCTGTCTAACAGGGGCGTGTAATTACAATTTTTGATGCAATACTTTGCAGCAGGGCTCGTTCCTGCGTTCCAACTAGAGTGTCTGTGAGGGGTTGCAGTGTTGTGGCACCAGCACCAGTGCCTAAGGCCCAATTTTTCTGCCCCTGTCTAACAGGGGCGTGTAATTACAATTTTTGATGCAATACTTTGCAGCAGGGCTCGTTCCTGCGTTCCAACTAGAGTGTCTGTGAGGGGTTGCAGTGTTGTGGCACCAGCACCAGTGCCTAAGGCCTAATTTTTCAGCTCCTGTTCAACAGGGGCATGTAATTACAATTCTTGATCTAATATTTCACAGCAGGGCCCTGTGAGGGCTTACAGTGTTTTGGCCACAGCAACACCTAAGGCCCAAATTTCTGCTGAGTATATAGGGCAGGACCCTACTTTCAAACATCTAACTTACAAACGACTCCTACTTGCAAACGGAAGGAGACAACAGGAAGTGAGATGAAATCTACCCCTAGGAAGGGAAATTCTCTCATGTAAGAGTTAATATGGGAAAACAATTTCTCCTTTCCACTGATGCTTTCCAATCCTTGTTCCACAAAAAAACCCAAATTTTCAAAAAACATTTTTCATTGGGACAAAAAAGTGAGGTGAAATCTTCTGAAGAGGAGGAAAGACGCAAAACAAATGTCACAGGGGTGATAACCCTTCCCTATGTTTTCCAAAAAGCTTAGAAAAGATTTTTTGGCTGGAGCTAAACACGTTAAAAATGTTCAAAATTACAAACAGATTCTACTTAACAACAAACCTACAGTCCCTGTCTTGTTTGCACCGCCTGTATACTGCTGTTCAGAGTATATAGGGACCTTTCCTTATTTTAATTTGGGTGCGGGGTTCCCCTTAATATCCATACAAGACCCAAAGGGCCTGGTAATGGACTGGGGGGTACCCATGCCGTTTGTCTCACTGATTTTCATCCATATTGCTAGGACCCGACATGACATTAAACCCGCAAGCAGTTTTAAATGAGATTTTTTCCTTTAAAAATGACATTTGGTGCAGGGACTGTTCTAAACATGGGAAACACGTGTCACTTTACAGGCATACTATAGACACCCCCCAGGTACGATATTTAAAGGAATATTTCACTTTTTTTTTTTTACTTTAAGCATCATTAAAATCACTGCTCCCGAAAAAACGGCCGTTTTTAAAAGTTTTTTTTGCATTGATACATGTCCCCTGGGGTAGGACCCGGGTCCCCACACCCTTTTTAGGACAATACCATGCAAATTAGCCTTTAAAATGAGCACTTTTGATTTCGAACGTTCGAGTCCCATAGACGTCAATGGGGTTCTAACGTTCGTGCGAACTTGCGGTCCGTTCGCGGGTTCTGGTGCGAACCGAACCGGGGGGTGTTCGGCTCATCCCTACTTGGGATATGCAGGCATATATAAAGTCCTTACCAACTAGGGAGGATATGGACAAATATGTCTGTAGACTGGAAGCTTCGTATAAGGAGGAAATGCAGACACTGAGGTCTTCTTTAGTTGATGTGCAAAACAAGATGGTAGCCACAGATTCTAGATTGGACATTATTGATCATAAAATATTACTGCTGGAAGAAAAGAATAATGAAGTTGATCAACGGTTAAAGCATTTGATCGATGTCTCTGACGATTCGGAAGATAGAAGTAGGCGTAATAATATAAGAATAAGAGGCCTGCCAGAATCGGTGGGAAAGGATGGCCTGAAAGTGGCACTTCAAGGCATATTTAATGATTTATTAAAACGACCAAGGACAGCAGATCTTGAGATCGACAGAGAACATAGGGTAATGGGCCCCAGAGACAGAGAAACAAGAATACCAAGAGAAGTTATATGTAGAATCCACTTCTTTTTTGTTAAGGACAGCATTATGGCAGCGACCCGGATACAGCGTACCATCAAATATGAGGGTGCCCAGCCTATGCTTTTACAGGATCTGTCCAGATATACAATGATGAAGAGGAAGGCAGTAAAACCTCTACTGGATATTCTGTGACAGAAGGAGATATCTTATAGATGGGGATTTCCCTTTCAAATTAAGGTTCATCGAAATGGACATAATATTTCTTTCTGGGACATGGGGGATCTTCCCAATTTTTTGAAAAATCTTCAACTTGCTTTAGTTGATTTGCCGGCATGGTCTCAGATATATTATGGTAACTCAGGAGGACAGTACAGGGGGTAGATTGATGGCTGAGCGAGGTCGGGTGGGGGAGGCTTGGGGGGGTTTGGGGGAGGCTTGGGGGGGGTTTGGGTGAGGGGGAGGGGGGGGGAATGAGAGGGATTTATGTTTAAAATAGGATCTTTTTTTTTTTTCCTTTTTTTGTTGACTCGGTGTAATTTAGATTAAACATTGTTAGTTGTATAATGTTTATGAAAGGATTGGATGTTTCATTATGAAAAACTTAGCAATAGGTTACTGACAGCTTATGAATAATTTAGGGGCGGGATAGGGACGTGGGTCATATTGCTGGTAGCACTTGGTTTCCCATAAGCTGGTCGAGAGGGGAGGGTGGGGGTTATGGGGGGTTTTTGAAAATTGTTTTCTTTTTTTTTTTTAACTTAGGGGTGAGTCTGTGATGTGGATTATTGTGTTGGTTGCACTAGGTTTATAATAGGTTGGTGGGTTTTTTTTTGTTTTTCTCACTAGCCTCATAATAGTTCATAAAAGGATTGGTTGTTCACTGATGTAAAAGTACTATGGGGTTAATTATACAATTTTCTTGATCCCAGAGGGGAACCTGATCTCACATTATTTATTGTTTATTGTTATTGTAAGCACTATATGTTGCATGTATTACATTATAAGGAGATATTGTTATTATATTTACCGGGTCTGGGAATTCACTTGCGCATTGTTGTTGAGAATGCTTGGTCTATAGTTAGACTGGGCTGGGGGGAGTAAGGGTGGTGGGTTTTTTTTTTCATCATTTGTCTTCCAATAGTTTATGAAAGGATTGGTTGTCTAACGATGAAAAAGTATTATGGGGTTAATTACACTATTTTTATAATTTCAAAGGCGAATATGATATCACATTATGCATTGTTTATTGCTCTTGAAAGCACTAGATGTTGTATGTATTATATTTCAAGGGGATATTGTTACTTTATTAACCATGTCGGGGAATTTATTTGCTCAATGTTGCTGATAATGCTGGGTCTATAGTTAGATTGGGTTGGGTGGAGTGAGGGCGTTTTTTTTTTTTCCGGGTAAAGATACAATACAGAAATACTGGTATATATGTCACTATAGGGTAGTGGTGGGAATGTGAAATATGTAGATAAGTTTAAGTATTTGGATTATGGGATTGGGGGCTTTTAGGGGGGGGGGTTCTTTCATCATTTGGCTCACAATAGTTTATGAAAGGATTGGTTGTCTAATGATGACAAAGTATTATGGGGTTAATTACACAATTAACACATTATGTATTGTTTACTGCTACAGAAATATTGGTATACATGTCACTATAGGATAGTGGGAATGTGAAATATGTAGATAAGTTTGAGTATTTGGATTATGGGATTGGGGGGGTAGGGGGGGTTTCCCTTGCATTTCTCTATTCTTCTTCTTTTTCCATCCCCGTGTGCCCTTCCCCCTCCCTCCCTCTCCTTCCTGTTTGCTTAATTATTCTTTTTGGGTTAGTTGGGAACAAAGGTTTTTAATAGAATAATAAGCATGGGTGGGATATAGGGTAAACCCCTTTATCTCCCTGATCAGGGAACTTACTAAGTAAGATTGATTCTAAGGAATCGAGTAGGTAGTGAGAGAATTAGTTTGTGTGGTGTGTGTGATTGTTGAGGGTTTTTTTTTTTTCTCTCTTTCTTGGGGACAATAAAATTTTGTTCTTATAATGTTAGAGGTTTAAATTCTGCAATAAAAAGATCACAAATCCTATACTCTCTCCATAAGCAAAAGGTGGGTATTGCCTTATTTCAGGAGACACATTTTCGAACAGACCATATACCTAATTTACAGAACAGATTCTATACAACTTGGTATCATGATTCCTTCTTTTACTCAAAATCTAGGGGAGTATTTATAGCAATACATAAATCAATACCTCACCAGGTAGTGGAAAGTTGGAGGAATAGAGATGGGAGAGCATTATTAGTAAAACTTGTTATATATGGTAAAAAATACACTCTTATTAACATATATCTTCCTAATTATGAACAAATCAAAACAGCAACACACCTGTTAACAGATCTTATGGAGAGAGCAGAAGGGGTAACAATAATAGGCGGGGATTTTAATTTTGTCTTTGATCAGGATATGGATACTACTACACCTTTGAGGTCTCAGAAGAGTAGGGATAAAAATAAATTTAAGGATATGATAGAGAAGCATCAGTTTGTCGATATATGGAGGGCTTTTCACCCACTAGAGCGGGAATATACGTTCCACTCAAAAGTTCATGATACTTATCATAGACTTGATTATTTTTTGACTAATTCGTTGGCAACGGCGGCGACCTCTTCCTCTGATATAGGCAGTGCAATTTGGTCGGATTCTAATGGCAGAGTCTAATGGGAATAGGAGTAAAGGTTTCTGGAAGTTAAATGATAACTTATTATTTGACGAGGCCTGTGTAGTTGAGATTAAAGAAGCAATAATGAACTTCATAAAAGATCATATAAGGGACACTACCTCCTTACCTATTCAGTCGGAGGCTTTGAAATGTGTAGTGCGGGGTCTATTTATAAAACACGGATCTAGATTAAAAAAGCTAATGAGAACAGAACAGCTGAATTCCTTAAGGAAATCTCAAGATTGGAGTCACTGCATAAGCGAATACCAGTATCGGGAAAACGTGAGGAACTAATAGAAAAAAGAGCAGAGCTGTGAACCTCGTTAAATGAACAAGCATTGCGGGTTAGAGATAAAAACCGTACGCTGTATTATCAACAGGGTAATAAACCGGGCAAATTATTATCTAGGGCACTGCGCTAACGGGTTAATACATCATCTATCGTAAAGATTAAATCAGAAACAGGCAATGTAGCGTATGACCCAAAGGAGATCCTGAATGCATTCCATATCTTCTACACTAGGTTATATAATATCCCAAATCAACTAGCAGAGCAGGACCCGGAAAAATTCCAGCAGAGAATATATCAATATATAAAAGATAGGGCTTTACCAACTTTATCGGTAACAGAAATAGAACAGCTAGAACAGGAGTCCTCTGAGACGGAAATACAGAGTGTAATAGATTCGTTGGTGCCATGCAAAAGCCCTGAATCCGATGGCTTTAGTCGCGATTCTTTAAAACTTTTAAAGATTTATTAGTCCCTATTATGAAGCGAACATTTAATTCTGTATCTGCCTTGCAGCCCTTTGTTCCTCAGGGTATGCAGGCTTTTATCTCATTGATACCTAAGCCCGAAAAGGATCATACTTTATGCGGTAATTATTGACCTATTTCGTTGACAAACATTGATCTCAGAATATACTCTAAAATCATTGCAAATAGAATTACTCTGATAATACTGATGTATATACATTTAGATCAAGTGGGATTCTTAAAAGGACGAGAGGCAAGAGATAACACCTTGAAGACTTTGACACTGGTGGAATATGTCCAGAGACACACCATCCCATCCTGCCTCCTGGCAATAGATGCCGAGAAGTAGGGATGAGCCGAACACCCCCCTGTTCGGTTCGCACCAGAACATGCGAACAGGAAAAAAGTTCGTTCGAACACGCAAACACCGTTAAAGTCTATGGGACACGAACATGTATAATCAAAAGTGCTAATTTTAAAGGCTTATATGCAAGTTATTGTCATTAAAAGTGTTTGGGGACCTGGGTCCTGCCCCAGGGGACATGGATCAATGCAAAAAAAAGTTTTAAAAACGGCCGTTTTTTCAGGAGCAGTGATTTTAATAATGCTTAAAGTCAAACAATAAAAGTGTAATATCCCTTTAAATTTCGTACCTGGGGGGTGTCTATAGTATGCCTGTAAAGGGGCGCATGTTTCCCGTGTTTAGAACAGTCTGACAGCAAAATGACATTTTGAAGGAAAAAACACATTTAAAACTACCCGCGGCTATTGCATTGCCGACAATACACATAGAAGTTCATTGATAAAAACGGCATGGGAATTCCCCACAGGGAAACCCCGAACCAAAATTAAAAAAAAAAATTATGTGGGAGTCCCCCTAAATTCCATACCAGGCCCTTCAGGTCTGGTATGGATATTAAGGGGAACCCCAACCAAAATTTAAAAAAAAAAGACGTGGGGTTCCCCCTAAATTCCATACCAGACCCTTCAGGTCTGGTATGGATTTTAAGGGGAACCCCGCGCCAAAAAAAACAAAAAAACGGCGTGGGGTCCCCCCAAAAATCCATACCAGACCCTTATCCGAGCACGCAACCTGGCAGGCCGCAGGAAAAGAGGGGGGGACGAGAGTGCGTCCCCCCCCCTCCTGAACCGTACCAGGCCACATGCCCTCAACATTGGGAGGGTGCTTTGGGGTAGCCCCCCAAAACACCTTGTCCCCATGTTGATGAGGACAAGGGCCTCATCCCCACAACCGTGGCCGGTGGTTGTGGGGGTCTGCGGGCGGGGGGCTTATCGGAATCTGGAAGCCCCCTTTAACAAGGAGACCCCCAGATCCCGGCCCCCCCCCTGTGTGAAATGGTAAGGGGGTACTTACCCCTACCATTTCACTAAAAAACTGTCAAAAATGTTAAAAATGACAAGAGACAGTTTTTGACAATTCCTTTATTTAAATGCTTCTTCTTTCTTCCTTCATCTTCTTCTGGTTCTTCTGGCTCTTCTGGTTCTTCCTCCGGCGTTCTCGTCCAGCATCTCCTCCGCGGCGTCTTCTATCTTCTTCTCCTCGGGCCGCTCCGCACCCATGGCATTGGGGGGGAGGCTCCCGCTCTTCTCTTCATCTTCTTCATCATCTTCTTCATCTTCTTCTTCTTCTTCATCTCTTCTTCCTTCTTCATTTCTTCTTCGGGCCGCTCCGCATCCATGCATGGAGGGAGGCTCCCGCTGTGTGACGGCGTCTCTTCGTCTGACGGTTCTTAAATAACGGGACATGACGTCTGACGCACGGGACATGACGGGACTTCCCTGTGGCATTCCCCGTGACGTCACAGGGAAGTCCCGTCAAGTCACCGTGCATCAGAGGGGGGCGGGGTCACCGGGTGGCCCCGCCCCCGTTATTTAAGAACCGTCAGACGAAGAGACGCCGTCACACAGCGGGAGCCTCCCTCCATGCATGGATGCGGAGCGGCCCGAAGAAGAAATGAAGAAGGAAGAAGAGATGAAGAAGAAGAAGAAGATGAAGAAGAAGATGAAGAGAAGAGCGGGAGCCTCCCCCCCAATGCCATGGGTGCGGAGCGGCCCGAGGAGAAGAAGTTAGAAGACGCCGCGGAGGAGATGCTGGACGAGAACGCTGGAGGAAGAACCAGAAGAGCCAGAAGAACCAGAAGAAGATGAAGGAAGAAAGAAGAAGCATTTAAATAAAGGAATTGTCAAAAACTGTCTCTTGTCATTTTTAACATTTTTGACAGTTTTTTAGTGAAATGGTAGGGGTAAGTACCCCCTTACCATTTCACACAGGGGGGGGCCGGGATCTGGGGGTCCCCTTGTTAAAGGGGGCTTCCAGATTCCGATAAGCCCCCCGCCCGCAGACCCCCACAACCACCGGCCAGGGTTGTGGGGATGAGGCCCTTGTCTTCATCAACATGGGGACAAGGTGTTTTGGGGGGCTACCCCAAAGCACCCTCCCAATGTTGAGGGCATGTGGCCTGGTACGGTTCAGGAGGGGGGGGGGGCGCACTCTCGTCCCCCCCTCTTTTCCTGCGGCCTGCCAGGTTGCGTGCTCGGATAAGGGTCTGGTATGGATTTTTGGGGGGACCCCACGCGTTTTTTTTTTTTTTTTTTGGCGCGGGGTTCCCCTTAAAATCCATACCAGACCTGAAGGGTCTGGTATGGAATTTAGGGGGAACCCCACGTCCTTTTTTTTTTTAATTTTGGCTGGGGTTCCCCTTAATATCCATACCAGACCTGAAGGGCCTGGTATGGAATTTAGGAGGACTCCCACATAATTTTTTTTTTTAAATTTTGGTTCGGGGTTTCCCTGTGGGGAATTCCCATGCCGTTTTTATCAATGAACTTCTATGTGTATTGACGGCAATGCAATAGCCGCGGGTAGTTTTAAATGTGTTTTTTTCTTCAAAATGTCATTTTGCTGTCAGACTGTTCTAAACACAGGAAACATGCGCCCCTTTACAGGCATACTATAGACACCCCCCAGGTACGAAATTTAAAGGGATATTACACTTTTATTGTTTGACTTTAAGCATTATTAAAATCACTGCTCCTGAAAAAACGGCCGTTTTTAAAACTTTTTTTTGCATTGATCCATGTCCCCTGGGGCAGGACCCAGGTCCCCAAACACTTTTTATGACAATAACTTGCATATAAGCCTTTAAAATTTGCACTTTTGATTTCTCCCATAGACTTTTAAAGGGTGTTCCGCGGCATTCGAATTTGCCGCGAACACCCCAAATTGTTCGCTGTTCGGCGAACTTGCGAACAGCCAATGTTCGAGTAGAACATGAGTTCGACTCGAACTCGAAGCTCATCCCTACCGAGAAGGCGTTTGATAGGGTGGGATGGTGTTTTCTCTGGGAGACTTTAATGCAGTTGGGGTTGAGTCAAGTGCTTTTGGAAAAAATAATGGTGTTATATCATAATCCAACTGCTAAAATACGATTGAATGGTGATGTATCTGATACAATCACCATAGCGAATGGAACCAGACAGGGATGTCCGTTGTCCCCTTTGCTATACGTATTAGTTATGGAGCACTTAGCAACAGCTATTCGGAATAATAGGGATATATTAGGTATAAAAATAGGGGTTATCGATTACAAAATGTCAGTTTATGCTGACGATCTGCTACTTTATATTACAAACCCATTGGTGACTTTACCAAATCTAATTAGGGAATTCAAGCGCTTTGGCGAGGTGAGTAACTTTAAAGTGAACTTTGATAAGTCAGAAACGCTCAGTATCACTCTACCAAATAATACTGTGGAATTACTTAAAAAAGACTTTTCTTTTAAATGGCAAGCAAATGCGCTTAAATACCTCAGAACACACATCCCTAGGGATGTGTGTAAGATCCAGGAATATAACTACCTCCCGTTAGCGAAAAAAATTATAAAACCACTTCAACAATACAATAAAGGAATATTTTCATGGATGGGTAGGATAAGTATTATAAAAATGGACATTTTGCCTAAGATACTTTACATATTTCAGACTATCCCAATATTCCCTTCAACAAAAATCCTGATCCAACTACGAAAAGCCATTGGGAGCTTCATCTGGGCAGGTAAAACCGCTAGAATTAGTAGAGAGGTATTAATTAAATTAAAACAAGATGGAGGGTTGGCCCTCCCACACTTATTAACTTATCTTAAATCAGTATTTATTACTAGGATTATGGATTGGTTTCATAATGCTGATAGTAAGCAATGGGTGAGGTTGGAGGAAGAAGTTGCAGCTATTAAACTGAAATCATTAACATGGTTACTAAAGGAAAGACAAACTCCTGAAGGGGAGTTACCCTTCTTGGTCAGTTCAACATTGAAAGTATGGGATGGAATATTGAAACTGGGAATAGGGTCTACCTATAACGGTCCAATGACCCCCTTATTTGATAATCCTGAATTCCCTCCAGCAGGGGACGTTAGGAATTATCTTATATGGCAAAGAAATGAGGATACTAGGATAGTAAAGACAATGGAAGGGAATAGACTTCTTCCGATAGAGGCTTTGGGTATGGAATATAAGACAAATTGGATGCAGTATCGACAGCTTCAGATGTATATCCTCTCTTTGGCGAAAGAGGTGATATTGGATAGATCACTTACAGATTTGGAAAAATTGCTCCTACAAGAACAAAAGCCAAAATAAAATAACAAGATACATGAGGTAACATATATCAAAAAATGGGAGGCAGAATTAGGGATAACTATCCCCAAGGCAAAATAGGAAAATGCAATTAAATTAATGCATAGGCAATCGATCTCCTATAGACATCAAGAGAGAAACTTTAAGATTCTAGCAAGATGGTATAGATGCCCTGTGGACATGCATAAGATAAAATCAGATAATGAAGACATCTGTTGGAGATGTCGGGAGGCAAAGGGTACATTGTCGCATATATGGTATTTTTGCCCAGGGGTCCAGACATTCTGGAATAAAATTTTTGAAGTATATAGGGCAGTGACAGGATTTAATTTACAGCCTGGTATATTTATAACAGTACTTTCAATGATCCCAGGTTTGGTGAAAAGCATAAAAAAGGGTATTCTTAAACATTTTTTAACAGCAGCTCGCACAATTATAGCCAGGAAATGGAAAAACAGTATAGAACCCTCTATAGAAGAATGGGAGTGTGAGCTGGATGAAATGCGTTCATTAGAAATGAGGATGGTATTGGAAACTGGGCTATTATCTCCCAAAATTAAACGGAGGCCTAGGTTGCCCTAATTTTGCTTATTACTACAAGGCTGCACACATAGCAAGCCTGGCTAAATATCATGCGTATCAGGAGACCCCTTTATGGGTACATATTAAAGCCACAGAATGCGATCCTATTCCAATATCAAACTTACTATGGATCACTCCAAAAGATCGCATAGACCTAAAGAATCCAATTACTAAACACTACATTTCCCTTTGGGATAGATTCAAAAAGAATAACCATTTACAATCATCTCATAACCCGATGTTGTCATTCTATAAAAATCCTGCTTTCTATCCAGCATGGATATTCCCTAATTCCTTTAAAGAATGGGTATCTAGAGACGTACTGTGTATGTATAAATTTGTACATTCCTCATCATTCATCCCTTTTTCAACCCTTTGTGAGAGATATGGTCTACCGCAGTCGGAATTATTTAGATACTTCCAAATTAAAAATATCTTTGCACCCTTAGTGTCTAAAACATCCCCATTAACACATATGACTAGTTTCGAAGAAGTTTGTAAAAAAGATCCGCATGCTAGAGGCACAATCTCTACTATATATTCTCACCTGCTGGTTCATTCCAGTAAAGACAAATTATCCTATGTCCAGAAATGGGAAGAGGACCTTGAGCGTACTTTTGATAATTCAGATTGGAAACAAATATGGTCAACAACAAAAACAGCTTCCCCTAATATATTGGCGGTTGAGGCTAATTATAAAGTTTTAACACGCTGGTATCTAGTACCTACTAGAGTAGCAAAATATGTGCAAAATTATTTGGCGTAATGTTTTCAGGGTTGTTTGGACCCTGGCACATACCTTCATATCTGGTGGTCGTGTCCATTAGCTCAAATATTCTGGAGGTAAATTTTTAACATTGCAACTAACCTTATTGGGAAAACAATCCCTTTCGATCCAGCAATGGCCCTTCTCAACTTAAAACCTGAATTCATAACGTATACCCAATTCAAATTTTTGGTATATCTCTTCACAGCAGCTAAACAGACTTTAGCAAAATCTTGGAAATCACCAACATTAGATATAAATGAAGCAAAAGCTAAAATGAATTACTATATGACTCATGCCAAGATGATAGCTATAGAATTGGACACGATCCCCAGATTTGAGGTAATATGGCAGCCTTGGATTACATATTCCATGCCAACCCTAGACAAGAGTGTTCTACTGCCATGGTAGTTGTGATAACATGATATAGGCTATATTTCAGCCCTAGTTGTTGTGGTGACTTTCGGCCTGACCTCGCGGATTCTTTCCCTTAACCTTCTT
Source organism: Lithobates septentrionalis (assembly GCA_037952835.1). NCBI lineage: Eukaryota > Metazoa > Chordata > Amphibia > Anura > Ranidae > Lithobates > Lithobates septentrionalis. The sequence goes on along the minus strand of JBBDGP010002865.1, from coordinate 2,099,093 downwards.
CTCTTCTCCCCTTCCTACTATACTTTCTATCCTTTATTTTCCTTATACTATATTATTCTATGATATTGAAGCTCTAATTGATATTTAAATAATAATCTCAATTATTGTCTAGAAATAGAAATAAAACAAGGCAAACGATGTAGCAGAACTTACATAACTCATTTAATTCTATTCTTTTGAAATGGACAAAGTTCTTTTTCTCTCCTATTTCTTTATTTCCTTTTAAAATATATTGCCTTGTGTTAGAATATATTGTCTTGTTTTACGATATTATTAATGAATTAACTATTCTTTAATTGTAAATGAGCTTCCTTATACTGAATGTATGTTATTATTCAATGTTATCTGTACATAATCTCCGTACTCAATAAAACTATTTTGACAAGGAAACTGGGCTAAAAAAGCAGATTATAACTTCTTGGCAGGTTTGGGGAGAGTATAGGGCCACATTGACATCATGAGCAAACTTGGGAGGGAATAGGGAAAAGAAGGGTCCCCCCCTTTTGGGTTTTTTTTTTTTTGGTGTTGTGTGTGTGTGTGAGGTATGAATGGTTAGATGTAAGGACTTTTATTAATGGGTGGTCAACTGTTCTACTTTACATTAGAAAAAGAAAGAAAAGAGGGAAAAGGAAAAGGGGAAGGAAAAAGGAAAAATGTGGTATATATAAGCAATGACCGTCGGTAATCATTAAAAGGATAGGTTAGGGGGGCGTGGCCTGATGAGATACAGGGAGGACGTGTGGGCGCTGAGCTCCATCCAGACAATCAGAATCCACTGCCATCCTTGCCCCATTCTTCCTCGAGGATACACTATCCATCTAACAATAGTGTCTGGGCCCCCTCCATTACAGCTCCGGCCGGGTCTCGACTGTAATTTAGCCACGTCTGGCTTCTTTGGGCCTACTGCCTGTCCCGAGCTGCAGACGCTCGCCGCCATATTGGGGCCTACGGCTCACCCGGAGGCTACCACTCTCCATCCCTGCGGACCGGGGGACTAACAGAAGTTCCTATCAGGACCCTCCAACCGAGGCACCACCGGGGGGTGTGGAGTGCCCACACAGCGGAGGAGAATCGGCTGGGACCCCCTTCCTTCACCTCCGGTTCCCCCATGGCATACCGCCATCTTGCGGCCTACCGATCGGACATCTCCAGCCCTATAGACACTGTAAGTAACAAGGAGATCGCTTAATCCTCCCTCCTCTGCTGCCCCTAATAGTGACTGACCTCCAGAGACCCGAACCCTATGCCCTAGAGCAGTGTTTCTCAACTCCAGTCCTCAAGGCGCCCCAACAGGTCATGTTTTCAGGCTTACCATTATTTTGCACAGGTGATTTGATCAGTTTCACTGCCTTAGTAATTACCACAGCTGTTTCATCTAAGGGAAATACTGAAAACATGACCTGTTGGGGCGCCTTGAGGACTGGAGTTGAGAAACACTGCCCTAGAGTGTTGTCCTGGGCCTACAAAGAGCGGAACTCGCCTGACCGGCCCCAGCCATTAGGAAAGTCCGCGGCTTCGGCCTAGTCTTGGAGGCCGGCGGCCATCTTGGTATCCAAGTACCCCTTCAGTCTATTTCCTTCAATCCACTAATTACATAGCTCCCGCTCCTGCAAACATCATATTTACTAGATCTCTTAGCTCTCTCTGATACATAATGTGATCACCTCCAGTACAGCGTGCAGGATAGCGTACATGTAAGAGGAGAGCCCTGGTCCCCGTCTCCCTACTAGATGCTCCTACAAAGCTAACAGATCTTCATTAACCACAGGAGCGATACAGCAACAGACTGCCTGATCCTCCCTGACACTGCATGGGGAAGATTGGCTTCCAGAAGGCAATATATAGAGGCTTTATGCCACCGCCGCCATCGCGGCCTCCCAACAACAGGGAGTGTTTCTATATAAACAATGATCCCCGGCCTCAAACGAACAGCTGGGATCGTCGGACACTGCTGATTCCCACGTACTGCCAGAGGGTTCGACTCAGGATGATAATAGATCCCAACTATCTCAACACTCTCTCCCACCCGACCACTCCACAGATGTCGTGACAGTAGCTGTTCTGGATACAAAATTTAACTCATTACTACATGACCTGACCCGCAGCATCGCTAAAGAGGTGGGTAAAATAGCACACGAGTTACGTGGTGAAATTGACAAACTGGGAGAATGCACCAACACATTGGAGAATAAATTCGATGAACTGAACCCAATATGTACATGTTCTCGAAGAGGACAACTCCTGCTTGAAACATACAGTCTCCCAACTCCAGCTTCAACAGGAATACTCGGAAAACCGTGAAAGACGTCAGAACCTGAGGATTAAGGGAATCCCTGAGGTGGTGAGTGACAAGGAGCTTCGTTCCTATCTTTTAGGCCTGTTTGTCACTTTGGCCCCACACATCCCGGACATAGGCTGGCGCATGGACAGGGCGCACAGATCCCTGGCCCCAAAACCTCCTCCTAATGCTAATCCAAGGGATGTTATTATCTGTTTTCACTTTTACGAGAGCAAAGAAGCCCTCACATCTGCAACACGTAACAAGTCACGCATTGACTATAAACAACACAAGATTCAGATATTCAACGACCTTTCCCCAATCACTCTGGCCAAAAGGCACAGTTTCCGTCCCGTCACTACACATCTACAAAATCATCAGGTTCCTTACTGCTGGGGATTCCCCTTTCGCTTATCCGTTTCTAAAGATGGCGTTCAACATTCTCTGAGAGACCTCTACGAAAGTGAAGCTTTAATCCGCAGCCTAAGCCTTCCACCTCTACCCGAGGAAGATTTCCCACTCCAAGCTCTGAACCCCAAACCACTCACCACACCAGCCAAAATCTGGACCCCAGTTCAACGAAGATCCCAGAAGACCTTCTCTACTCCGCAACAAGCCAATAACCACAGATATCCAACCTGAAGTGACTTACTTCCTTTCAATTTTTGTCTTTTTCCCCCTTTTTTTTCCATGACCAGATAATATATGTCATGGTTACCTCAGTGACCTCACTGTAACTAGGTCACTTTCTTTAGAGGGCACACCTCTTAATTTTGGCTCCACTTGTTGCCTTTTTGGAAGTCGTTTTCTTCCTTTAATATTTTTCCCTTTTTCTTTTATTAGCTTTTCTAAGTTTTTTTTTTATTCTGCTCGCTTATTATAATATACCAAGTACCATTTTCCTCCTGTTTGTTTTTTCTTTTTTTATAAAAAGCAGAGACGAGGACCTCCCCACCCCCCTCCTCCGCTATTTCCTGCAGGCTAACATGCCCCCCACTACGACCCAAGGCTGAAATTTTTTTTTCCTTTTTCCTTTTTTTATGTTTTTTTTTTTCTTTTCATTCAACTTTTTCCCTGTTTTCTTTTGGTTTCCTTTGATGTTACAATTTGCAGGTCTTTTTTTTTTCAATTTGACCTTCTAATATTTTCTCAATGCTATATCTACAATATTGTACCAACTTCAATATATGTATGTCTTCACATGTTCTATTCTAAGGATGCTCATTTATATGTTTACAGTTTATATACAACACTAGCGTTCCTCTCTATGACCAAATATGGCCCTTAAGGTTTATTCATGTAATGTTAAAGGATTAAATTCCATTGGTAAACGATGGCAGGCTTTGAAATAATTTAGAACATCCAGAGCAACAGTGATTATGATTCAGGAAACTCATTTTAAATCTGGGGGCTCCTTCAAATTCGCTTCCAGACACTTTCCTGTAGCGTATATGGCCTCTGACCCCTCTGGAAAAGCGGGAGTGGCAATTCTTATTAAACGCTCATGCCCAATTAGGATACTCTCCTCCTACTCAGATCCCCAAGGTCGGTTTATATTCCTGAAGTGTAGTCACCTAAATACTCCCTTTTCTTTGGTAAATATATATGCACCAAATGTAGGACAATTTGGTTTTCTTACAAAGGTTTTTGAAAAATTACAACCCTTCTCCCAGTCTTTTATGATTATAGGAGGCGACTTCAATGTGTGCATGTCTCCGATCAAGGATAGGAAAACCTTATTCCAAACCACTCCACAATCTGCCTCCAAGAAATTATCAACCTCTTTTCGCAAATTAGTTAGATCCCATAATCTTTTTGACATTTGGAGGATAAAACACCCAATACAAAAAAATTATACATTCTATTCTCACCCTCACAAGTCATATTCTAGACTAGATTATTTTCTTGTTACTGGCCCTTTACTCCCCTATGTAGTTTCTTCTGAGATAAATCCTATTACCTGGTCTGATCATGCACCTATTGAACTTAATGTCCTGCTGACGAAGTCTTTTACTAAAACCTGCCACTGGCGTCTTAATGAATCGTTGCTTAAAAACCCTTTATCTCAAATCCAACTACAGCAGAAACTAACTGAATTTTTCCAGATTAACGATTGTTCGGTTTCGAAGATTTCCACCTTGTGGGAGACCCACAAAGCTTTTTTTAGAGGTGAATGTATAGCTATGGGCTCTCGCCTAAAAAAGGATTCTGTACAACTCAAAAATGACCTAATTACTCAACTGCAGATTTTGCAAACAAACCACACAGAATGCTGGTTAACAAATTAAAACCACGGCCCTTTCTATCGATCATTTGATACAATCTATTGGTACCCCCACATATTGCCCGAAAGCTATGTCAAAAGTCTTTGGAGATTTTTATAGTCGGTTATATAACTGCTTAGGTCCTGATTCACACCCTCAATTCTCACAATCTGAGTTTGATGAACTCATAGATTCCCTACCGCTACCAAAACTCTCCGCCGACCATATAACCTCTCATAATTCCCCGATCACCATGGAGGAAATAGGAGAAGGGATTAAAAATCTACCAGCCCACAAATCTCCAGGTCCTGACGGTCTCCTTTACATTTATTATAAAACTTTTTCACAAACTTTAACCCCCTACCTATGATCCCTATATTCCTCTCTCTTCAGAGGATCCATTCCGCATTCACAGTTCTTACATGCAAACATAACAGTAATTCCCAAACCTGGTAAAGATCCCGCATTACCTGACAATTACCGCCCTATTGCTTTATTAAATTCGGATTATAAAAATTTTACCAAGATATTAGCCAATAGATTATCCCCCCTATTAACAACCTTGATTCATAGGGACCAGGTAGGATTTGTCCCCACGAGACATGCTGGAGACAACACAAGAAGAACCATAGATTTGATTGACCTAATAACCAGAATCAAACGTCCCACCATATATTTGAGCTTAGATGCTCAAAAAGCATTCGATCATTTAAGCTGGCCCTTCATGTTTGCAGTCTTAACCAGATTCGGATTCTCAGGTCCCTTTATACAGGCTCTACAAACCCTATATTCCCTCCCTACATCTCAAGTCCAGATGTCCTCCTATATGTCACAACGGTTTTCTCTCAGCAAAGGCACCAGACAAGGATGTCCTTTGTCACCCAATTATTCATACTAAGTTTTGAACCTTTAGCAGCAGCTATCAGATCCCATCCTAATGTCAGGGGAGTCTCATTGCGACAACAAGATTACAAACTCTCCCTATTCGCAGATGACATCTTACTAACCATCACTCATTCCGACAGTTCCCTACCCTTTTTACATAAAACCCTTTCCATTTTTGGATCCTTATCAGGTTTTCGTGTTAACCAGACCAAAACAGAAGCTCTCCCCATCAGTATACCCTCAGACATGCTTAGCTCTTTGCAAAACAGATTTAAATAGTGTCAGACCTCACTGAAGTATTTAGGAATTCATCTTACCCCCTCATATCACTCACTTTACCAAGCTAACTTCCCTCCTTTGTTTGCAGAATTTGGTCTTCCATCCCACTCTCTCTCCTTGGCAGAATTAACATCCTCAAAATGTCGGTACTACCCAAATTATTGTATTTATTTGAAACGCTACCAATCTCAGTCCCACTGTCGCAATTTTCAGAGAAAGTGCCTTAATTTTATTTGGAACAATGCATCCCATAGAATTGCTCAATCAGTAGTCTTCTCCCCTAGAGCTAAAGGGGGATTGGCCGCCCCTGATGTCATTAAGTACTATTATGCCTCTCATCTTAGGGTACTGACCACCTGGACCTCAAGGAAAGCTACAAGTAGATGGGCTGAAATTGAAATGGGGATTACTGCCCCAGTACATCCTTGCTACATGTTATGGCCATCTTCAAAGAAATTCATACCCCAACGTAGGTCTTTATGTTTGTCCCCAATGCTTTTTACCCTATCTATTTGGAAAAGATGTAAAGACAAATTTTCTCTTTCTTTACCTTGCTCCCCTCTCCAGAATATCCTCTTTAACCCAGACATCCCAGATGGACTATCCTATCTGCAAACACTCTCATGGACTCATGCAGGCATATTTCAACTGCGACACCTGGTTACATAGTTACATAGTAGGTGAGGTTGAAAAAAGACACAAGTCCATCAAGTCCAACCTATGTGTGTGATTATGTGTCAGTATTTCATTACATATCCCTGTATGTTGCGGTCATTCAGGTGATTATCTAATAGTTTCTTGACGCTATCAATGCTCCCCGCTGAGACCACCGCCTGTGGAAGGGAATTCCACATCCTTGCCGCTCTTACAGTAAAGAACCTTCTACGTAGTTTAAGGTTAAACCTCTTTTCTTCTAATTGTAATGAGTGGCCACGAGTCTTATTAAACTCTCTTCTGCGAAAAAGTTTTATCCCTATTGTGGGGTCACCAGTACAGTATTTGTAAATTGAAATCATATCCCCTCTCAAGCGTCTCTTCTCCAGAGAGAATAAGTTCAGTGCTCGCAACCTTTCCTCATAACTAAGATCCTCCAGACCTTTTATTAGCTTTGTTGCCCTTCTTTGTACTCGCTCCATTTCCAGTACATCCCTCCTGAGGACTGGTGCCCAGAACTGGACAGCATACTCCAGGTGCGGCCGGACCAGAGTCTTGTAGAGCGGGAGAATTATCATTTTATCTCTGGAGTTGATCCCCCTTTTAATGCATGCCAATATTCTGTTTGCTTTATTAGCAGCAGCTTGGCATTGCATGCCATTGCTGAGCCTATCATCTACTAGGACCCCCAGGTCCTTTTCCATCCTAGATTCCCCCAGAGGTTCTCCCCCCAGTGTATAGATTGCATTCATATTTTTGCCACCCAAATGCATTATTTTACATTTTTCTACATTGAACCTCATTTGCCATGTAGTCGTCCACCCCATTAATTTGTTCAGGTCTTTTTGCAAGATTTCCACATCCGCTCCTTCTCTTTTTATGCTTTTAAACTTTGATTTTAATGTAAGAGACCACCTTTTAAATTAACAAATAAAGTATACTTAAAATACTACACCATTAGAGGCCTCCTCTCTCCTCCCCCTCCTCCCACCGGGCCGGCACAGCCTAGGTGGAAATACCCTCTTTTTTTCAATAGGTGCCTGCTAGACTGAGAGGAGAATTCAGCCATCATCACACCAGCATGTGGTAACGCACATCACTACTTTGATGCATGAAAATTCTTTGCTTAAGGTGAGAGTTTAGAGAGCCCGCAGGGCTGGCAGTTCATATATGAAGAGAAACGTCAACATTACCATCATATATTTACATCTCTCTATTTACATTACCCCAGAAGACAATATTCACTTCTTATGGACTTTTTACTTTAATAGTTATATAATATGATTTTTTGGGGTGTAATATTTTAGTTTTTGGATTTTTGCACACTGACATCCGGGTCTTCAATATCTTTTCACATTTTTATTGGGAATTATGAATTTTATCACTCTTTTTGTATGATGCACTTTCACTTCTAATATCATATATTTTTATATTTTGCATATTTTAGCACATTTTTATACACATTATTTTGTGATAATTTATGTGAGTTATTTGATATCCTTTATTTATGATAGATTTGATGCGCAAAAACCTTTTACTTTCTATCTACACCTATCATATTCCCCCTCCCCCTCTCATGGGCCATTTCGAACATTATGGGGGGTGTGGAAATCTTGGACAGGTAACCCTCTTCACTTCATTGAGAGATGAATGCCTAAATACAGGGTATTACTTGGAACAGCCCCTCCTTAGTTACACTATTGGCAGCCCACTGGACAGGTAAGAAGTGTCTGAATACAAAGATATAAATACACACTGTACACATTTGAGCACATTTGAACATTCTGCTATTACCTCACTCAAGATAATAATAGGATCTTAAAAATTCAAACAGTACCATTTGAAAGTATACAGGCAGGCCCTTGCACTACATGCTTTGGGGAATTCATCCATAAATCAGAGCACAAAAGAGATGGGTATAGTTTGTATGGGTTTTGCAAAGCCAGCAGATAGATGATTGAGGATAGATAGAGAATTGGGATCAGCTGACTTAGCAGTTGGGGGAGGGAGGGTTACTAAAAATGATTTGGGGACACCACAAAAAATAAGCCTCTGCCACTCTGCCTGAATTTAAAGCTAAAATAACATTTCAAAACATTTTAGGGGGTGTTTGGGGGTAAAGCACTACTATGGAGCTGATAAAATACATTGTTTTAAGTGACTACTAGTAGAGCATGCTGGGGAGATTAGTGAAGGACAATCTGTATGAAGGACCTAAAAAATGAATTACATAAAAATCCAGCATGCATGAGGACAAAGGGGACATTCACAGCATATTCCAATCATGGTAATTAGGGAATGAGGAAAGAAATACAATATATTAGCAAACATTAAATAGAATGAAATGTGATATTAAAGGATAAAAATCTTACCTTCATATACTCCTTCTGCAGGACCTGTATGATGGCAGAACAGGTCTCTGGGATGATGATACCCAGAGCCTGGGGGGAGATGCCTGTCGAGAACTTCAAGTCCTGCAGACTTCTCCCTGTCGCCAAATACCGCAGGGTAGCGAGGAGCCTCTGCTCCGGAGTGATGGCTTGCCTCATGCAGGTATCCTGCCTGCTAATATAAGGGGTCAGCGAAGCCAACAAACGGTGAAATACGGGGTCCGTCATCCTGAGAAAGTTCCTGAAATCATCAGGATTATTCTCACGGATCTCACGGAGCAAAGGCATATGAGAGAACTGGTCACGCTGAAGCAACCAATTTTTGGTCCATGAACTCCTCCCCACCCTGTTCATGGACTGGATTCGTGTCAAGGTCAGGACCCCAACACCAAGCCCCCGCACAGCACGAACTCTACGAGGAGTACGCATACGCAACATGGCTAGAAAACGGTCAGCTGCTCAGAACGAAGTAACAGAACGCACTGAAGAACAGCAAGGCCTGTGAAGAGCGACCTGAAAAACAGTAACGAACGAACAAGAACACAATGACTAAGTCACGCGGAACTTGCCTGCACGCACTGAAGAGCAGATACAAACCCACAAGCACAAACTGAACGGCAGAAAACGATCTGAAAACCACGAGTCTGAAAAAGCGCGAATCGTCTCTCACCAAACTTTTACTAACACGAGATTAGCAAAAGGAGCCCAAAGGGTGCCGCGCTTGGTTCTGAACGGACCTTTTCTAGTCTCGTCGTACGTGGTGTACGTCACCACATTCTTGGCGATCGGAAATTCCGACAACTTTGTGCGACCGTGTGTAGACAAAACAAGTTTGAGCCAACATCCGTCGGAAAAAATCCATGGATTTTGTTGTCGGAATGTCCGATCAATATACGGGGCATAAGGGGGGCCAGCAACAAATGTGTCCACAGGCAAAGGTGGACGTGTTGGTCAGTCCTCAGGCAGGGCATCATTACCTGTTTAGTGCGTTTGCCCATGCTATCCAGCCACAGCATCGAGAGGAGGTGGTGAACTGGCTTACTAAACCTTCCTCATCCTCCTCATCCTCTGTCACGCAAGCAAAGACAAGTGTGCAGTCCCCTGCAGTTTCCAGAGTGGATAAACCTGCCTCCTTGTCCACATCTATTCCTGCCATAGCCCCAACATCAGCCATTGAGGAGTCAGCTGATTTATTTGACCACAGCATCAGCCACTTACGCCTTGATGATGCTTGGCCATTACTGGATTCAGATGTTGGTTCTGAGGTTGAGGATGACAGGAACATAAGCCTAGAGAGAGGGAGGAACACTGGTAGACAAATTGGCATTCATGTTTCCCAAGCTGCAGCGTATTGCCAAGTTTTCTCCAGTGGTAATGATGAAGATGGAGGAGATGATGATGATGATGAGGTCACTGATGCGACATGGGTGCCAGATAGAGCAGAGGAGGTAATTGAAGGTGAGGAGCCACAACCCCAAGTAGGCCGACATCAAGAAAGAGTAGAGAGCAGCCACCCTATTCCATCACATTCTGCAGCTGTTATCTCCCGGCCCACTCCCTAAAGCTCAGCTGTCTGGGCCTTTTTTAACACATCTGCAAACTGTGTCTCAGGCTCATCAAACGTGGCAAAAACACCAACCATTTGGGTACCTCATGCTTAACAAGGCATTTAACGTCCAACCACTCAGCCCGTTGGCAAGAGGAATTAAAAGCCAAACAAAAGGGGCACAAATCTGTCCCTCCTCCTCCTCCTCCTTACCCTTTTCAGTCTGCCCCTGCTATACCGAATCATTACCTCTCAGCAGCCTCCACTGACAGGCATGATGGTATAGCACAGGGTGTCCCAGGTCCTAACAGCACAGCTTCCAGCAGTACACCACCAGCTGTAGACTGTAGCTGGCAAATTTCTCTGCCCAATCTGCTGCAGCGGAAAAAAAGATACAGTCCCTGTCACCCACATTCCCAGCGTCTAAATGCAAGCTTGTCAAAGCTGTTGGCTTTCCAACTTCTGCCTTTCAGCCTGGTGGATTCTGACCCCTTCCCTGAATTTGCATGATATGCTGTACCACAATGGCAGGTTCCCAGTCGCTACTAATTTTCACGTAAGGCCATTCCATCTTTCTACCATCACATGGAAGGGAATGTTCTGGCATTGTTGAGCAAGGCAGTCAGCCGTAAAATCCACCTTACTGCTGACACGTGGTCCAGCAAGCATGGACAGGGATGATATATTTAGTTCACAACACACTGGGTAACACTGCTTGCAACTCGAAAGGATGCAGGACAGGGCTCGGTGCTGCAGCTTGTTGTGCCCCCGCATCTCCATACAGTTGGTGGTGATGATGCCAGACCTGTGAGCCCTACCCCTCCTCCTCCTCCGCCACCTCCATGCCCTCCTCTGCAGAATTGTCCTATGAACATCAGGTACTCCCTAAGCGTTCAAAGGGCTATTCCCAGAGTCAGGCTAAAAGGTGCCATGCAGTGCTTCAGCTGGTGTGTTTAGGGGACAGGAACCACACCGAACCAGAGATTCTTGCAGCTTTGCAGGGACAGGCCCAGAGGTAGTTCACACCACGCCAGCTGGAGCCAGGAATGGTGGTGTGCGATAATGGCTCAAACCTCCTGTCCGCCCTTAGACAGGGAAAGCTGACACATGTGCCATGCCTGGCACATATCTTCAATTTGGTGGTGAGGCATTTCCTAAATACATACCCAGGGTTGCAAGATGTGCTAAAGCTGGCCGGAAGAGTCTGTAGTCATTTTAGGCAGTCATACACAGCCAGTGCTCGGTTGGCTGAAATTCTGTGGGAAATCCACCTGCCCGTTAACTGCCTGATTTGTGACATGCCCACCAGGTGGAACTCGACTTTGTCAATGCTGCAGCGGCTATACATTCAGCAGAGGACTGTCAATGAGTACCTGTGCGAATACGGCACGACGACAAGCTCAGGCCGCCTCGGCTTTTATTCCCTGCACCAATCGCTGATGCATGCACTGTATTGTCACTATTTGAGGAGGCCACAAGGATGGTGAGCTGTGACACAGCATGCATCAGTGACACAATCCCTGTTGTGTTTCTGCTGGAGCAGGCTCTGTGAGACATTATGGACAGGGCACTGGAGGCAGAGCAGCATGCGGAAGAGGAGGACTTCCTTTCCTCTCAAGGCCCACTTTATCCAGACACCATCATTCCTATGTCACAGAACACACAGGAGAAGAGAGGGGAGGAGTATGACGAGGAGGATTCTGGAACTTTCATAGGCTTCAAAGAAGAGGAAGACGTGTCAATCTGTAAGCGATGGCTTTCCAACCCCAGGACCCTTGGGAGTAGTACATTCCTGGGATTTGCAGATGCTGTCATTCTGAGTGACCCAGAGGAGTCTGTTTCTCAAGCCTCTGCAAATTTGAGGCACATGGGCAACCTCATGCTTCCAAGCCTGAGAAAGCCCCAAGAATACGTGGTATAAAGGAGAAGGATGATTACTGGTTGGCAACCCTCCTTGACCACCGTTATAAGCGGAAGGTCTCAGAACTCATCCTGTCCCCACAGAGAGTGCAGAAGATAAAATCTCTTGAAGACACGTTAAAGAGGATTTTATTGAATGTTTTTCCTGACTTCAGTAGGTTACAGTGTCATGGAAAACGTCATTTTGAGTCTTCTGTTGGTCAAGAGAGGAGTGTTGGAGAAGGCATTCACCTAAATGAGGCATTTCAGAATTTTTTTAGTCCTCGCCGCCCTGGGCTGTCAGCTTCCACATCCCATCAGCAGCGTCTGCATCACATGGTGGACGATTATCTCGGGGCTAAAACAGAGATGGAGAGTTTTCCAGCTGATGATCTACTGACTTACTGGGTCATGAGAACAGACCACTGGCCAGAACTTGCCCAGTCTGCTATTGAGTTGTTGGGCTGCCCTGCATCCAGTGTGCTTTCAGAACGGGCATTCAGTGCTGCAGGAGGTTTTGTTACTGATCATAGAACGCGTCTGTCCACAGACTCTGTGGACCATTTGGCTTTTATAAAAATTAATCAGTCCTGGATTACCAGCTATGAAGCTATTGATGCCAATGTCACTGATGAAGTCTTTTTGGAATGTTGAATCTCTGCAGGACTTCGAGGCTGCCTAGCTTTGAGGGTGTTCAATCATTTCATCTGCAAGAATGTTTTTTATATTGGTTTCATGGGCACAATTAACACCCAAAGACCAATTTTTCAGCACCTGTTTGACAGGTGCATATCATTGCAATTTCTTTTTGCCTTCATCAAGAGCACCTCTATAGGGTTATGATGGGAAGGCGCTCCCCGACACCCAAAGAGTAATTTTTCTGCACCTGTTTGACAGGTGCATATCATTGCAATTTTTTACAGCAGGGCCAATTCTTGCTTTCATCAAGATTACCTCTATAGGTTTACGGTGGGTAGGCACCACCGACACCCAAAGACCAATTTTTACACACCCGTTACTTCTATACAAATTCAAAGTGACACCAGAATGTATCCAAAAAATCTCTAATCTTGTTTCCAGTGCACTAAATTGTGGCCTCATCATACACACTGGCTCCCTAGCTGTTGCTGAGCAAAATAAAGGCAGCTTGCAGGGAAAATGTCATTTTTTTGGCTTTATAAATACAATTATTGCTGCAGCAGATTCTAGACATGGTACAGATCTGTCACTTTACAAGTAGACTAAGGGGACCCCCCAAGCACTATATTGGAAGGAATTTTTCATTTTTAGGCTTTCACTTTATAAATCAAAAAATCACTGCTCATTTAAAAATTATGTTTTTTACAAACTTTTTTTTATTGATACAGTACATGTCCCCCAGGGCAGGACCCGGACCCCTATAACCATTGTATGCCCAATTACTTGCATAGTGGCACTTTTGATTTTTGACGTTTGGGTCCCATTGACTTTAATTGGGGTTCGTTATTCGGGTCTGAACTTTCGTGGTGTTTGGAAGTTCTGGTGCAAACCAAACAGGGGTCCATTCGGCCCATCCCTAGTCCTTAAAGATTGTTAAATCCAAAAACGTAATTTTACGTGTATCACAGTTGTAAATTTGAGGTTAAATTGATTACAGTTTAGTGTTTCCACAAAAGCTGTTAAATGATCTTTGGTAAAAGTCCAAATCAAAAAAAGTCGTAGATCCATCTTTAACCACTTGCCACCCAGGCCAATTCTGACATTCTCTCCTACATGTAAAAATCATCATTTTTTTGCTAGAAAATTGCATAGAACCCCTAAACATTATATATGTTTTTTTAGCAAAGACCCTAGAGAATACAATGGCCATTGTTGCAACTTTTTATCTCTCACGGTATTTGCGCAGCAATTTTACTAACGCTTTTTTTTTGGGAAAAAACAGTTTTGTGTTTTTAAAGAAAAACAAAACAGTAAAGTTAGCCCAATGTTTTTGCGTAGTGTGAAAGATGAAGTTACGCTGAGTAAATAGATACCTAACATGTCACGCTTCAAAATTGCACACGATCTTGGAATGGCGCCAAATTTCGGTACTTAAAAATCCCCATAGGCGACGCTTAAAATTTTTTTACTTGTTACATGTTTTGAGTTACAGAGGAGGTCTAGAGACAAAATTATTTCTCTCGCTCCAACGTTCGCGTTGATACCTCACATGTATGGTTTGAACACCGTTTTCATATGTGGGCGGTACTTACATATGCGTTCGCTTCTGCGTGCGAGCACACGGGGATAGGGACGCTTTAAATTATTTTTTTTATTGTTAATTTTACTTTCTTTTTTTTAGTTTGCAACTTTAAAAAAAAAAAATTGATCACTTTTAGTCCTTTTACAAGGAATGTAAACATCCCTTGTAATAGGAATATGACATGACAGGTCCTCTTTACAGTGAGATATGGGATCAATAAGACCCCACATCTCCCCACTAGGCTGGGAAGCCTAAAATAAAACAAAAAAAATAAACCGATCACGGATTCCCAGCCGGGGCTGCGGCATTTTTTTTAATGCAGAGGCCGGGTGTGATGTCATAACATTGCGCCCGGCCTCCGATGATCATAGAGACTCTGGCAACCATCTGGTCCACAGGAAATCTCTATGATCAAGATCTGTGGCTGGCAGATCCTGTCTCCCACTCACCGATGGTAGCGGTGAGTCGCTGGAAGCACCGAAGGGCGGCGGGAGGGGGGGCATCCCCTCTCGCCTCCCGTAAGAATGATCAAGTGGTGGAAACAGCCACTATGATCATTCTTATGGTGCAGGGAATCGCTGGCTGAAAATGGCAATATCTGAATGATGTCTGTAGCTACAGGCATCATTCAGATATCCCCGCTCAAAGTCCATCACGTCATATGACGGTAAAGGTTTTTAAAGCAACACCTATTAACAATTTTGAGTACCAAAGTTTGTTGCTGTTTCACAGGCTTGTACAATTTTAAGACTTGACATGATGGGGAGTTATTTACTCATTGCAACAGACTCTATTTTACCATAAAAATTAGAAATACATTGGGGTTGATTTACTAAAGCTGGAGAGTGCAAAATCCGGTGCATAGAAACCAATCAGCTTCCAGAATTTTTTGTTAGTAAGTGTAATGGGGCGTACACACGGTCGGACTTTTCAGCTACAAAAGTCCAACGGACGCTGACGGACTAAAGCTGGCTGGTAATCCGATCGTGTGTGGGCTTCTCCGGACTTTCAACTGACTTTTTCAGCCTCAAATCCGACGGACTTTAGATTTGAAACATTGGTATATAGAATAACAATCAGCGCAACCAACTGAACCCTCACCCGATTGCAAGCTGAACACTACAGGTAATCACAATAAAGCCTGAAAAATGACATGAAACAAAATAAGTGCAGCGCAATGATAATTAAGACAATAAATGAAGAAAAAGTCCCCAAGATATCAATTCAAGCAGATGAAATCTGTCAGATCAGATCTTTAAATCAATGGTCAGAGGAGATACGATCCCAGTGTAATATATTCGCTTACCAGATGCTGTGGACCCCTGCACAGCAGAGGCCAAACTCACGTGTATTCCCTTCAGCGATGTTGGTACCCTGGAAGCTGTCACTGGAGCCGAATCCCGGGTCCTGATGTCCACACACAGGCACGGGTCTCCACAGGAAAAAAAACCCCAGCACTATAGGAATCTGGAACGGGATATCCTCACACGTATCTCCCCGGTGTCAGCCACCGCTCTAGGTGATCGGGTTCAAGCTTCCCGTCCTCCGCTGTGTGGATGGTTGTGAGAGCCCCAATTGCCGGCAATTGCTATTCCAATGGTATGTGTGTGATGGAAAAATCTGGACAGCCGCACTCCGGATGCTTCAAATCTTTCCGACGGACTCGAGTCCGGTCGAAAAATCCACTCGTCTGTATGCTAGTCCGACGGACAAAAACCCACGCTAGGGCAGCTATTGGCTACTCGCTATGAACTTCCTTATTTTAGTCTGGTGTACGTCATCACGTAAGAATTCGACGGACTTTTGTGTGATCGTGTGCAGGCAAGTCTGTTCGTTAGAAAGTCCGCCGCAAGTCCGCCAAAAGTCCGTCGAAAGTCTGTCGGACAGGCTGTCGGACTTTTGTAGCTGAAAAGTCCGACCGTGTGTACGCCCCATAAGTTAGAAGCTGCCTACCATGCACAGCTGCACCAGATTTTGCACTCTCCCATTTTAGTAAATCAACCCCATTGTGTTTGTGTGAACAAGAAATAACTTTAGTGTATTTTTTTACAAAGAATTTGCCCTTGATAAACGTGCACTAATATCATTTACATAACACAAATAACAACTACTGCCATTTTATTCTCCGGGGTTTTTCAGAAAATATATACTGTTTGTCCAATATGTTTTAGGCTTAATATGTGCATTTCAAAATGTGTGCAATAACAGAAAAAATGACTGGTTGCAAAGTGGTTAAAACTGTATACAGGGTTATGAAAGAGAGTACTATGGGGATATGTTTGTAGCACATCACTGCAATTTATAGTTATTTATAGTATAGCACCGTACGGCACAGTATCTCTCCCTGTACAGAAATATCAGCTCTTCTATTAGCTTCAGCACTCACTGACAATATGGCTGTTGTAAACCTACCCTTAAAGTTATTGTAAAGGTATATTTATACCCCCGCCTCCCTTGTCACTGGCTTTGATTGACCGCACTGAGAGCTGCAAACATGCACAGCGCTGGATCGTATGAGGGCTCAGGTAAGCAAAAGGGTGGGGGGGTGAGGGGGGATGCTGACACCTAAACATTTTTTACCTTAATGCAAGGGATGCATTGAGGTAAAAAATGATTAAGCTTTACAACCACTTTAAATAATGAGAGGAGTGGGATATCCATTCAGTCAGATTATGCGCTCATGTGGCTCATTTGAATAGAGGCAAATGTTTCGTACTACATTATGGTTTGTTCCTTACATAGTTACATAGTAGGTGAGGTTGAAAAAAGACACAAGTCCATCAAGTCCAACCTATGTGTGTGATTATGTGTCAGTATTACATTACATATCCCTGTATGTTGCGGTCATTCAGGTGATTATCTAATAGTTTCTTGAAGCTATCAATGCTCCCCGCTGAGACCACCGCCTGTGGAAGGGAATTCCACATCCTTGCCGCTCTTACAGTAAAGAACCCTCTACGTAGTTTAAGGTTAAACCTCTTTTCTTCTAATTGTAATGAGTGGCCACGAGTCTTATTAAACTCTCTTCTGCGAAAAAGTTTTATCCCTATTGTGGGGTCACCAGTACAGTATTTGTAAATTGAAATCATATCCCCTCTCAAGCGTCTCTTCTCCAGAGAGAATAAGTTCAGCGCTCGCAACCTTTCCTCATAACTAAGATCCTCCAGACCCTTTATTAGCTTTGTTGCCCTTCTTTGTACTCGCTCCATTTCCAGTACATCCCTCCTGAGGACTGGTGCCCAGAACTGGACAGCATACTCCAGGTGCAGCCGGACCAGAGTCTTGTAGAGCGGGAGAATTATCGTTTTATCTCTGGAGTTGATCCCCCTTTTAACCACTTGCCGACTGCCTCACGCCTATATACGTGAGCAGAATGGCACGGGCAGGCAAAATCACGTACCTGATACGTGATGCCTTCCCGCGGGCGGGGGGTCCGATCGGACCCCCCCCGGTGCCATAGGTGGTCGGCTCTTGTTCGCGGGCGATGAGAGATCAGGGGGAGGCCATCCATTGATGGCCACCCCCTCCCGATTGCTCCCAGCGAATCAAATGCTTCCTCTCCCTCTGTAATGTAAACAGAGGGAGAGGAAGTGATGTCATCCCTCCTCGAGCCGGTCTTTTCGTCCCGGCGCCGTGGAGAGAAGACATCCAAGTAAGTGCACCAACACTACACTTCCAGTAGAACACGCAGGCACACTTTTCACCCCCCTTCACACCCCGATCACCCCCCGATCACCCCCCTGTACCCCCTGTCACTCTGATACCAATAGCAGTTTTTTTTTTTTTTGCATTGGTGTCAGTTTGTGACAGTTATAAGTGTTAGGGCAGTTAAGTTAGCCCCCTTTAGGTCTAGGGTACCCCCCTTTAGGTCCAGGGTACCCCCCTAACCCCCCCTAATAAAGGTTAACCCCGTGATCACCCCCCGTCGCCAGTGTCGCTAAGCGATCATTTTTCTGATCGCTGCATTAGTGACACAGGTGACGCTAGTTAGGGAGGTAAGTATATAGGTTCGCTGTGAGTGTTTTATAGCGACAGAGACCCCCCATATACTACCTGCTAAAGGTTTTAACCCCTTGATTGCCCCCTAGTTAACCCTTTCACCAGCGATCACCGTATAAGTGTTACGGGTGACGCTGGTTAGCTAGTTTGTTTTTTGTAGTTTATTATAGTTTATTATAGTTTATTATAGTTTTAGGGCACCCGCCGTTTATTACCTTATAAAGGTTTAACCCCCTAATTGCCCGGCGGTGATAGAAGTTAAGTTTTTACGATCAGATAAGGTCTGCGTCGCCCCAGACAGAGTCAGGTTAGCGCCAGTACCGCTAAAACTCACGCACGCAGCATACACCTCCCTTAGTGCTATAGTATCTGAACGGATCGATATCTGAACCGGTCAGATCTATACTCCCCAGCAGTTTAGGGTCCCCCAAAAAAACGCAGTGTTAGCGGGATCAGCCCAGATACCTGCTAGCACCTGCGTTTTGCTCCTCGGCCCAGCCCACCCAAGTGCAGTATCAATCGATCACTGACACAAAACACTAAGCACACATAACTGCAGCGTTCGCAGAGTCAGGCCTGATCCCTGCGATCGCTAACAGTTTTTTGGTAGCGTTTTGAATCAGTCGCTAACAGTCAGGAGCTTTTTTGCCTGTGAGTCTCACTAGTGTACCCCTAAATTTAGAGCCCAAAATGGCAAATTGAAGGTACACTAGTGAAGAGGCCTACACGTTTCTGAGCATGACAGATAGTGAAGAGGAAGTCACTCATCTGTCAGATTCAGGCTCAGAATATGATCCTGTAGAGGACAGCGGCTCCATGACAGATAGCTCTGACGAAGGAGTTGTGGTCCCTGCTAAGGTCAGGCGTACCAGACCCCAAACTTCTTCTTCTGTCCTTGAAGTGCAAGAACCGCAGGGCTCTCGTATGGAGCAGAGAAGTACTAGTGCCGCTATTCCTTATGGTGAACTGGCAAGCACCAGCGGCCTAGTACACCCTGGTCGTACATCCAGCACTGCAGTATCACGTGGTGACGTGGCGAGTCCCATAAGTGCAGTTCAAGCTGGCGAGGTGGCAAGCACAAGTAGTGTCCCGCTGCCACCAAGAAGACGAACACAGGCCCGTCATGCCCATAGTGCCCTTCCTGCTGCATTTGCCAATCCGAATTGGGTACCCACCACTTCTGCAGCACCCGTACTTCCCCCATTCACTGGCCAACCCGGAATTCAGGTGGAAACAGTTGACTTTATACCACTGGATTTTTATTCGCTGTTTTTCACCGAAGATCTCTATAGATCTATTGTGGACCAAAGCAATTTGTACACTGGTCAACACATCGCCACTATTCCCCAGTCCACCCTTGCCAGAGATTGGAAACCAATTACGGTTTCCGAATTTAAGATCTTTCTGGGCCTTTCCCTCCTCATGGGCTTGAATAAAAAGAGTGAGTTGCGGTCATATTGGTCCACTGACCCAATTTACCATTCGCCCTTGTTCTCTGCTTCCATGGCCAGGGCACGATACGAGCAGATTTTGCGGTTCATGCACTTCAATGACAATGAACTCTGTCATCCTCGTGGAGACCCTGGATACGATCGGCTCTACAAAAATCGGCCCCTCGTAAACCACTTCAACCAACGTTTTGCAGACTTGTTTACCCCCCATCAAGTTGTCTGCGTTGATGAGTCCCTGATTAAGTTTTCTGGCCGCTTGTCATTCAAACAGTACCTTCCCAGCAAGCGTGCCAGATACGGGGTCAAGATGTATAAGCTCTGTGACAGGGCCACAGGCTATACATGTAGTTTTATGGTTTATGAGGGAAGAGATAGTCACGTAGAGCCGACAAACTGCCCTGACTACATAGGAAGCGCTGGCAAGATAGTGTGGGACTTGGTGTCACCCTTATTCGGAAAGGGGTACCACTTGTACATGGACAATTATTACACGAGCGTGCCACTTTTTAGTCACTTGTTTGATTATCAGATTGGAGCATGTGGCACTGTGCGATCTAATCGCCGGGGCTTTCCCCAGCGGCTTGTAGATTCCCGTCTTAGGCTGGGGGAGAGAGCCTGCTTGAAGTGTAATAACTTGCTCGCTATGAAGTGGAGGGACAATAAGAATGTTTTCGTTCTTACCTCCCTTCATGCAGACACGACGGTCCAAATTCCTACGGCGACTGGTGTTGTGGAGAAACCCCTCTGTGTCCACGAATATAACCTTAATATGGGAGGGGTGGACCTCAACGACCAGTTGTTGGCGCCGTATCTAATTGCCCGTAAGGCCAGACGCTGGTACAAAAAAGTGTCTGTTTATTTATTTCAATTGGCTTTGCTGAACGCTCATGTGCTATACAGAGCTTCAGGACAGACTGGATCCTTCCTTAAATTCCAGGAAGAGATCGTCAGAGCCCTTCTGTTTCCAGACGGTGCTCCACCTCACCTTCCCCAACCAAATGCAGTAAGCCTGCTGCATGAGAGGCATTTTCTTTATGCCCTCCCGAGTACCCCTACCCAACGAACCCCCCAAAAAAGATGTCGTGTCTGCAGCAAGCGCGGATTTAGGAGTGACACCCGGTATTATTGTCCCCTCTGTCCTGGCAATCCTGGTCTTTGCATTGGTGAATGTTTTGAACGCTACCATACACTAGTGGAGTATTAGCGTAGGGTACAGCACTGCACAGACTAGGACACACTTTCACAGGGTCTCCCAAGATGCTGTCGCAATTTGAGAGATCCAAACCTGGTACCAGGTAAAAAAGTTAAAGTTACAAAAAAAAGTGTAAAAAAAACAAAAAAAACAAAAAAAAGTAAAAAAAAAGAAAAAAACACAAAAAAATATATAAAATAAAAAAAAAAAAAAATAGTTGTTGTTTTATTGTTCTCTCTCTATTCTCTCTCTATTGTTCTGCATTCTATACTGCAATGTTTTATTGTTATGTTTTTATCATGTTTGCTTTATAGGAATGCAATTTTTTTATACTTTGTTTTTTTATTGTTAACCACTTTTTTGTTTTCAGGTACGCCATTCAGCTGCAGAGCGGATTTATTTATCTTAACAGCAACAGCGTTTGCTCCCACGATACATAAAGCCGTGACTCCAGCGCTGTCGGAGGTGATTTCACCACCACAGTTACATACTTCAGCATATATGCCGAAGCGTGGGGGCAGCAGTGGGTGGAGGAGCGATTTGCTACTGCCTTTTGCGGGAGGATGCCCCCATGCTTCGGCATATATAAACGGTGCATGTATGCCCATCATTAGAAGTGGGTGGATGAAGGGAGGTATTCTAATGGTGGGCATACCCACCGATCAATATTTTTTTTTCGTTCAGCCCACAGGCTGCATGAAAAAAAAGTTTACAATGTATGCCCAACAAGGACCAGCAACGTACTGGTATGTTGCTGGACTTTGAGTGGTTATACCAGAATGATGCCTGCAGGTTTAGGTATCATCTTGGTATCATTCTTTTCAGCCAGCGGTCGGCTTTCATGTAAAAGCAATCTTAGCGGCTAATTAGCCTCTAGACTGCTTTTACAAGCAGTAGGAGGGAATGCCCCTCCCCCACCGTCTTCCATGTTTTTCTCTGGCTCTCCTGTCCCAACAGGGAACCTGATAATGCAGCTGGTGATTCAGCCAGCTGACCATAGAGCTAATCAGAGACCAGAATGGCTCCAAACATCTCTATGGCCTAAGAAACCGGAAGCTACGAGCATTTCATGACTTAGATTTCGCCGGATGTAAACAGCGCCATTGGCAAATTGGGAAAGCATTTTATCACACCGATCTTGGTGTGGTCAGATGCTTTGAGGGCAGAGGAGAGATCTAGGGTCTAATAGACCCCAATTTTTTCAAAAAAGAGTACCTGTCACTACCTATTGCTATCATAGGGGATATTTACATTCCCTGAGATAACAATAAAAATTATTTAAAAAAAAATAAAAATGAAGGGAACAGTTTAAAAATAAGATAAAAAAGCAAAAAAATAATAAAGAAAAAAAAACAAAAAAAAAAACCCACCCCTGTCCCCCCCTGCTCTCGCACAAAGGCGAACGCAAGCATCGGTCTGGCGTCAAATGTAAACAGCAATTGCACCATGCATGTGAGGTATCACCGCGAAGGTCAGATCGAGGGCAGTAATTTTAGCAGTAGACCTCCTCTGTAAATCTAAAGTGGTAACCTGTAAAGGCTTTTAAAGGCTTTTAAAAATGTATTTAGTTTGTCGCCACTGCACGTTTGTGCGCAATTTTAAAGCATGTCATGTTTGGTATCCATGTACTCGGCCTAAGATCATCTTTTTTATTTCATCAAACATTTGGGGAATATAGTGTGTTTTAGTGCATTAAAATTTAAAAAAGTGTGTTTTTTCCCCAAAAAATGCATTTGAAAAATCACTGCGCAAATACTGTGTGAAAAAAAAATGAAACACCCACCAGTGAAATCAAAAATTAACGCTCTTAGAAATCCTGAAGGCGGTGATTGGATTTCGGGGCCCCGTATGAAGCTAGGCTCCCAAAAAGTGCCACTCATGTGGTATCCTCGTACTCAGGAGAAGCAGCAGAATGTATTTTGGGGTGTAATTCCACATATGCCCATGGCATGTTTGAGCAATATATCATTTTGTGACAACTTTGTGCAAAAAAAAAAAAAAAATTGTCACATTCCCGCAACTTGTGTCAAAATATAAAATATTCCATGGACTCAACATGCCTCTCAGCAAATAGCTTGGGGTGTCTACTTTCCAAAATTGGGTCATTTGGGGGGGTTTTGTGTCATCTGGGCATTTTATGGCCTTCAAAACTGTGATAGGTAGTGAGGAGTGAAATCACAACTTTCCGCCCTTAGAAATCCTGAAGGCGGTGCTTGGTTTTCGGGGCCCCGTACGCGGCTAGGCTCCCAAAAAGTCCCACACATGTGGTATCCCCGTACTCAGGAGAATCAGCAGAATGTATTTTGGGGTGCAATTCCACATATGCCCATGGCCTGTGTGAGCAATATATCATTTAGTGACAACTTTGTGCAAAAAAAAAAAAATTGTCACTTTCCCGCAACTTGTGTCAAAAAATAAAATATTCCATGGACTCAATATTCCTCTCAGCAAATAGCTTGGGGTGTCTACTTTCCAAAATGTGGTAATTTGGGGGGGGTTTGTGCCATCTTGGCATTTTATGGCCTTCAAAACTGTGATAGGTAGTGAGGAGTGAAATCAAAAATTTATGCCCTTAGAAATCCTGAAGGCGATGCTTGGTTTTCGGGGCCCCGTACGCGGCTAGGCTCCCAAAAAGTCCCACACATGTGGTATCCCCGTACTCAGGAGAAGCAGCTAAATGTATTTTGGGGTGCAATTCCACATATGCCCATGGGCTGTGTGAGCAATATATCATTTAGTGACAACTTTTTGCAAAAAAAAAAAAAAAATTGTCACATTCCCGCAACTTGTGTCAAAAAATAAAATATTCCATGGACTCAACATGCCTCTCAGCAAATAGCTTGGGGTGTCTAATTTCCAAAATGGGGTCATTTGGGGGGGTTTTGTGCCATCTTGGCATTTTATGGCCTTCAAAACTGTGATAGGTAGTGAGGAGTGAAATCAAAACTTTATGCCCTTTGAAATCCTGAAGGCGGTGATTGGATTTCGGGGCCCCGTATGAAGCTAGGCTCCCAAAAAGTGCCACTCATGTGGTATCCCCATACTCAGGAGAAGCAGCTGAATGTATTTTGGGGTGCAATTCCACATATGCCCATGGCCTGTGTGAGCAATATATCATTTAGTGACAACTTTTTGTAATTTTTTTTTTGTCATTATTCAATCACTTGGGACAAAAAAAATAAATATTCAATGGGTTCAACATGTGCCTCAGCAATTTCCTTGGGGTGTCTACTTTCCAAAATGGGGTCATTTGGGGGGGGGTTGTACTGCCCTGCCATTTTAGCACCTCATGAAATGACATAGGCAGTCATAAACTAAAAGCTGTGTAAATTCCAGAAAATGTACCCTCGTTTGAAGACGCTATAACTTTTGGCGAAACCAATAAATATACGCTTATTGACATTTTTTTTACCAAAGACATGTGGCCGAATACATTTTGGCCTAAATGTATGACTAAAATTGAGTTTATTGGATTTTTTTATAACAAAAAGTAGAAAATATCTTTTTTTTTCAAAATTTTCAGTCTTTTTCCGTTTATAGCGCAAAAAATAAAAACGGCAGAGGTGATCAAATACCATCAAAAGAAAGCTCCATTTGTGGGAAGAAAAGGACGCAAATTTCGTTTGGGTACAGCATTGCATGACCGCGCAATTAGCAGTTAAAGCGACACAGTGCCAAATTGTAAAAAGTGCTCTGGTCAGGAAGGGGGTAAATTCTTCCGGGGCTGAAGTGGTTAATGAATGCCAATATTCTGTTTGCTTTATTAGCAGCAGCTTGGCATTGCATGCCATTGCTGAGCCTATCATCTACTAGGACCCCCAGGTCCTTTTCCATCCTAGATTCCCCCAGAGGTTCTCCCCCCAGTGTATAGATTGCATTCATAATGCATTATTTTACATTTTCTACATTGAACCTCATTTGCCATGTAGTCGCCCACCCCATTAATTTGTTCAGGTCTTTTTGCAAGGTTTCCACATCCTGCGGAGAAGTTATTGCCCTGCTTAGCTTAGTATCGTCTGCAAATACAGAGATTGAACTGTTTATCCCATCCTCCAGGTCGTTTATAAACAAATTAAATAGGATTGGTCCCAGCACAGAACCCTGGGGAACCCCGCTACCCACCCCTGACCATTCTGAGTACTCCCCATTTATCACCACCCTCTGAACACGCCCTTGTAGCCAGTTTTCAATCCATGTACTCACCCTATAGTCCATGCCAACGGACCTTATTTTGTACAGTAAACGTTTATGGGGAACTGTGTCAAATGCTTTTGCAAAATCCAGATACACCACATCTACGGGCCTTCCTTTATCTAGATGGCAACTCACCTCCTCATAGAAGGTTAATAGATTGGTTTGGCAAGAATGATTCTTCATGAATCCATGCTGATTACTGCTAATGATATCGCTCTTATTACTAAAATCTTGTATATAGTCCCTTATCATCCCCTCCAAGAGTTTACGTACTATTGATGTTAGGCTAACTGGTCTGTAATTCCCAGGGATGTATTTTGGGCCCTTTTTAAATATTGGTGCTACATTGGCTTTTCTCCAATCAGCTGGTACCATTCCAGTCAATAGACTGTCTGTAAAAATTAGGAACAACGGTCTGGCAATCACCTGACTGAGTTCCCTAAGTACCCTCGGATGCAAGCCGTCTGGTCCCGGTGATTTATTAATGTTAAGTTTCTCAAGTCCAATTTTAATTCCGTCCTCTGTTAACCATGGAGGTGCTTCCTGTGTTGTGTCATGAGGATAAACACTGCAGTTTTGGTTACTGAAGCCCCCTGATTCACTCGTGAAGACTGAGGAGAAGAATAAATTCAATACCTTTGCCATCTCCCCATCCTTTGTAACCAGATGTCCTTCCTCATTCTTTATGGGGCCAATATGGTCTGTCCTCCCTTTTTTACTGTTTACATACTTAAAGAATTTCTTGGGATCTTTTTTGCTCTCCTCCGCTATGTGTCTTTCATGTTCTATCTTAGCCGTCCTAATTGCACCCTTACATTTCTTATTGCATTCTTTATAAAGTCTGAATGCTGAGGATGATCCCTCAACCCTGTATTTTTTGAAGGCCTTCTCCTTTGCTTTTATATGCATTTTTACATTGGAGTTAAGCCATCCAGGATTTTTGTTCGCTCTTTTAAATTTATTACCCAATGGGATACATTGGCTAATGCCCTTATTTAATATGCTCTTAAAGCAAACCCATCTCTCCTCCGTATTCTTTGTTCCTAATATTTTATCCCAATTTATGCCTTTTAGCAAGGTTTGTAGTTTAGAGAGGTTGGCTCTTTTGAAATTCAGTGTCTTTGTGTTCCCTTCTTGTTTCCTATTTGTATGATTTATACTGAAACTAATTGACCTGTGATCGCTGTTACCTAAATTGCCCCGTATTTCCACATCTGTGATCAGGTCTGTATTGTTGGTAATCAGTAGATCCAGTAATGTTTTATTTCTAGTTGGTGCGTCTACCATCTGACCCATAAAATTGTCCTGCAAGACATTAAGGAACTGGCGAGCCTTAAATGAATGTGCGGTTCCCTCCGCCCAGTCTATGTCTGGATAATTAAAATCCCCCATTATGATAACACTTCCCATCCTTGCTGCTAATCCAATTTGTGATAGGAGATCCGTCTCCACTTCCTCCCTCAGGTTAGGGGACCTATAGCATACTCCCAGTATTATTTTCCCCTTAGCTTCATCCCTTTGGAGCTCTACCCATAAGGATTCCACCTCCTCTCTAGCTCCCTCAGTGATGTCATCTCTCACATTCGCTTGTACATTATTCTTGATATATAGGCATACCCCTCCCCCTTTTTTACCCTCTCTATCCTTGCGGTATAGGGTATACCCTTGAATGTTTGCCAGCCAATCATGAGAGCTGTTGAACCAGGTCTCTGAAATTCCCACAAAATCCAAATCCTCCTTGTACAACAGTATCTCTAGTTCACCCATCTTGTCCGCCATGCTCCTGGCATTGGTGAACATGCCACATAGTTTAGACCGGTCGCATATTGTCCTCGTATTGGGTGTTTCAAGATTGCAACTAGGACTTGCTACTATACTCACCTTGTGTTTTTGTGCTTTGGTTAACTTACCACTAATGCCCCCAATACTACCCTCTGAGAATATCTGCCGCGCTGGCTATCACTGTCTCTGGACCCTCCCCCCCATCGCCTAGTTTAAAAACCCCTCTAACTTTTTGGCCATCCTCATTCCCAGCAGATCGGCACCCTCCTCATTTAGGTGCAGTCCGTCCCTTCTATAGTACCGGTTACCGACTGAGAAGTCGGCCCAGTCCTCCAGGAACCCAAACCCCTCCTTACTACACCAGCTCTTCAGCCACTTGTTTACTTCCCTAATCTCCCTCTGCCTTTCTGGTGTGGCTCGATGTACCGGTAGTATTCCTGAGAACACTACCTTGGAGGTCCTTTTCCTCAATTTAGCACCTAAGTCCCTAAAATCGTTCTTTAGGACACTCCATCTGCCTCTGACTTTGTCATTGGTGCCAATGTGCACCATGACAGCCGGGTCTTCCCCAGCCCCTCCCAGTAATCTGTCCACAAGATCCGTGATGTGCCGAACCCTAATTTCTGTTGTAAACTTAAAAGGTTATCAGGCTACAGCTCAAAATTAGGCCTAATTGCTAATCCCAGGGATCCTCATCAAACCCAAAATGGAGGCAAACTCAAATGTTATTCTTCTATGCGGGCAGCTTTCTGTAAAGAAAAGATAACTTTTTATAAAACCGAGAGAAACCAGAAGTTTGTCTAAGTAACCCGTAGTTTATATTTAGGTTCTTTTATTTACTGCAAAAAAAGCATAAAGAAAAAAAATCTGTAACAACCAGTATTTTGGAGTTTAAATCAGTAAACATATTCTGTGTAGATAAAAGTCAGAATTATAATTGTAATTGCATTTATTGTAGGTAAAAGAGCAGCAATTTTGCTTTATTTTACACTCTTAAAATAGAATATTCAATGTTCTTCCCTGTTTAGTAGTTTTTCATTTTGACATACCTATTGTTAAAGAAATGTATGGTAATTAACATTTTTATAATAACGATTTATTGCTGCTCATGTGGTGTTTGATATAGTAATTACCTGCCAAAAGTCATCTCAAGTATTTTAATCTTGAATATATAATGCACTTCATAAAAATAAAATTTGAAGGCATGGATGATGAAATTAAAAGTAATTTCTAGAGTTTCTTTTCAGTAGAGGACAAGCCCATGTTCTCTTGAACATGCATTGTAAATTAGAATTAGACATGATGAGGCATTTTAAAATATTATAATAGAGGTAAATATAGAAAATGTTTAATTTCCAAGCAGCAAATACAACAGATTATGCAGCTAATCCAGAAACAAATATTCCCCAATTTTTAAAAACCACCTTTGTTACATTACTCTTTAATACTATTCCTTGTGGTCAATAGTAATAAATAATATATATTTAATTATAGTTTAACCACTTGCCGACCGCCTCACGCAGATATACTGCGGCAGAATGGCACGGGCAGGCAAAATCACGTACCTGGTACGTGATTGCCTTCCCGCGGGGGGGGGGGGTCCGATCAGACCCCCCCTGGTGCCCGAGGCGGTCGGCTTTGGTCTGGGAGCGATGAGAGGTGAGGGGGAACCATCCATTCGTGGCCCCCCCTCCCGATCGCTCCCAGCCAATCAGAATCATTCCTCTGCTGCTGTATGCTAAACAGCAGCAAAGGAAATGATGTCATCTCTCCTCGGCTCTGTATTTTCTTTTCCCACGCCGAGGAGAGAAGACTTCACTGTGAGTGCACAACACTACACACAGAGTAGAACATGCCAGGCACACTTTACACCCCCCATCACCCCCCGATCACCCCCAATCACCCCTCCCCCCCTGTCACACTGACACCAAGCAGTTTTTTTTTTCCGGTTACTGCATGGTGTCAGTTTGTAACAGTTAGTGTGGTGGGGCAGTTAGTGTTAGCCCCCTGTAGGTCTAGGGTACCCCCCTAACCCCCTAATAAAGTTTTAACCCCTTGATCACCCCCCCGTCGCCAGTGTCGCTAAGCGATCATTTTTCTGATCGCTGTACTAGTGTCACTGGTGACGCTAGTTAGGGAGGAAAATATTTAGGTTCGCCGTCAGCGTTTTATATCTAATAAATGTTTTAACCCCTTGATTGCCCCCTAGTTAACCCTTTCACCACTGATCACCGTATAACTGTTACGGGTGACGCTGGTTAGTTTGTTTATTTTTTATAGTGTCAAGGCACCCGCCATTTATTACCGAATAAAGGTTTAGCCCCCTGATCGCCCGGCGGTGATATGCGTCGCCCCAGGCAGAGTCAGATTAGCGCCAGTACCGCTAACACCCACGCACGCAGCATACGCCTCCCTTAGTGGTATAGTATCTGAACGGATCAATATCTGATCCGATCAGATCTATACTAGCGTCCTCAGCAGTTTAGGGTTCCCAAAAACGCAGTGTTAGCGGGATCAGCCCAGATACCTGCTAGCACCTGCGTTTTGCCCCTCCGCCCGGCCCAGCCCAAGCCACTCAAGTGCAGTATCGATCGATCACTGTCACTTACAAAACACTAAACGCATAACTGCAGCGTTCGCAGAGTCAGGCCTGATCCCTGCGATCGCTAACAGTTTTTTTGGTAGCATTTTGGTGAACTGGCAAGCTCCAGCCCAAGGCAGCGCCAGGTTAGCGCCAGTACCGCTAACACCAACGCACGCACCGTATACCTCCCTTAGTGGTATAGTATATCTGATCCGATCAGATCTATACTACCGTCCCCAGCAGTTTAGGTTTCCCAAAAACGCAGTGTTAGTGGGATCAGCCCAGATACCGGCTAGCACCTGCGTTTTGCCCCTCTGCCCAGCCTAGCCCACCCAAGTGCAGTATCGACCGATCACTGACACTTACAAAACACTAAACGCATAACTGCAGCGTTCGCAGAGTCAGGCCTGATCCCTGCGATCGCTAACAGTTTTTTTGGTAGCGTTTTGGTGAACTGGCAAGCACCAGCGGCCTAGTACACCCCGGTCGTAGTCAAACCAGCACTGCAGTAACACTTGGTGACGTGGTGAGTCCCATAAGTGCAGTTCAAGCTGGTGAGGTGGCAAGCACAAGTAGTGTCCCGCTGCCACCAAGAAGAAGACAAACAGGCCCGTTGTGCCCATAATGCCCTTCCTGCTGCATTCGCCAATCCTAATAATTGGGAACCCACCACTTCTGCATTGCCCGTACTTCCCCCATTCACATCTCCAACCAAATGCAGTCGGCTGCATGAGAGGCATTTTTTATGTCCTCCCAGGTACCCCTACCCAACGAACCCCCCAAAAAAGATGTCGTGTCTGCAGCAAGCGCGGATATAGGCGTGACACCCGGTATTATTGTCCCTCCTGTCCTGACAATCCTGGTCTTTGCATTGGTGAATGTTTTGAACGCTACCATTCACTAGTTGCGTATTAGCGTAGGGTACAGCATTGCACAGACTAGGCACACTTTCACAGGGTCTCCCAAGATGCCATCGCATTTTGAGAGACCCGAACCTGGAACCGGTTGTTAGAAAAAAAAGTGTAAAAAAAAAACCACAAAAAAATATATAAAATAAAAAAAAAATAGTTGTCGTTTCATTGTTCTCTCTCTCTCTATTCTCTCTCTATTGTTCTGCTCTTTTTACTGTATTCTATTCTGCAATGTTTTATTGTTATTATGTTTTATCATGTATGCTTTTCAGGTATGCAATTTTTTATACTTTACCGTTTACTGTGTTTTATTGTTAACCATTTTTTTGTCTTCAGGTACGCAATTCACGACTTTGAGTGGTTATACCAATGATGATGCCTGCAGGTTTAGGTATTATCTTGGTATCATTCTTTTCAGCCAGCGGTCGGCTTTCATGTAAAAGCAATTCTAGCGGCTAATTAGCCTCTAGACTGCTTTTACAAGCAGTGGGAGGGAATGCCCCCCCACCGTCTTCCGTGTTTTTCTCTGGCTCTCCTGTCTCAACAGGGAACCTGAGAATACAGCCGGTGATTCAGCCAGCTGACCAAAGAGCTAATCAGACACCAGAGTGGCTCCAAACATCTCTATGGCCTAAGAAACGGGAAGCTACGAGCATTTCATGACTTAGATTTTGCCGGATGTAAACAGCGCCATTGGGAAATTGGGAAAGCATTTTATCACACCAATCTTGGTGTGGTCAGATGCTTTGAGGGCAGAGGAGAGATCTAGGGTCTAATAGACCCCAATTTTTTTAAAAAAGAGTACCTGTCACTACCTATTGCTATCATAGGGGATATTTACAATCTATGGGATAACAATAAAAATGATTAAAAAAAAAATGAAAGGAACAGTTTAAAAAACCAAAAAAATAATAAAGGGAAAAAAAAAGCACCCCTGTCCCCCCCTGCTCTCGCGCTAAGGCGAACACAAGCGTCGGTCTGGCGTCAAATGTAAACAGCAATTGCACCATGCATGTGAGGTATCACCACAAAGGTCAGATCGAGGGCAGTAATTTTAGCAGTAGACCTCCTCTGTAAATCTAAAGTGGTAACCTGTAAAGGCTTTTAAAGGCTTTTAAAAATGTATTTATTTTGTTGCCACTGCACGTTTGTGCGCAATTTTAAAGCATGTCATGTTTGGTATCCATGTACTCGGCCTAAGATCATCTTTTTTATTTCATCAAACATTTGGGCAATATAGTGTGTTTTAGTGCATTAAAAATTAAAAAAGTGTGTTTTTTCCCCAAAAAATGCGTTTGAAAAATCGCTGCGCAAATGCTGTGTGAAAAAAAAATTAAACACCCACCATTTTAATCTGTAGGGCATTTGCTTTAAAAAAACATATAATGTTTGGGGGTTCAAAGTAATTTTCTTGCAAAAAAAAAATAATTTTTTCATGTAAACAAAAAGTGTCAGAAAGGGCTTTGTCTTCAAGTGGTTAGAAGAGTGGGTGATGTGTGACATAAGCTTCTAAATGTTGTGCATAAAATGTGAGGACAGTTAAAACCCCCCCAAATGACCCCATTTTGGAAAGTAGACACCCCAAGCTATTTGCTGAGAGGCATGTCGAGTCCATGGAATATTTTATATTGTTACACAAGTTGCAGGAAAAAGACAATTTTTTTTTCTGCACAAAGTTGTCACTAAATAATATATTGCTCAAACATGCCATGGGAATATGTGAAATTACACCCCAAAATACATTCTGTTGCTTCTCCTGAGTACGGGGATACCACATGTGTGAGACTTTTTGGGAGCCTAGCCGCATACAGGACCCCGAAAACTAAGCACCGCCTTCAGGGTTTCTAAGGGTGTAAGTTTTTTATTTCACTCTTCACTGCCTATCACAGTTTCAGAGGCCATGGAATGCCCAGATGGCACAAACCCCCCCAAATGACCCCATTTTGGAAAGTAGACACCCCAAGCTATTTGCTGAGAGGTATGGTGAGTATTTTGCAGAACTCGCTTTTTGTTACAAAGTTTTGAAAATTGAAAAAAGAAAAAAAAATACATTTTTCTTTTCTTACTTGATTTTCAAAAACAAATGAGAGCTGCAAAATACTCACCATGCCTCTCAGCAAATATCTTAGGCTATCTACTTTCCAAAATGGGGTCATTTGGGGGGGGGGTTTGTGCCACCTGGGCATTCCATTGCCTCCGAAACTGTGATAGGCAGTGAAGAGTGAAATCAAAAATTTACACCCTTAGAAATCCTGAAGGCGGTGATTGGTTTTCGGGGCCCTGTACGTGGTTAGGCTCCAGAAAAAGTCCCACACATGTGGTATCCCCATACTCAGGAGAAGCAGCTAAATGTATTTTGTGGTGCAATTGCACATATGCCCATGGCCTGTGTGAGCAATATATCATTTAGTGACAACTTTGTGCAAAAAAAAAAAAAGTGTCACTTTCCCGCAACTTGTGTCAAAATATAAAGTATTCCATGGACTCAACATGCCTCTCAGAAAATAGCTTGGGGTGTCTACTTTCCAAAATTGGGTCATTTGGGGGGGGTTTTGTGCCATCTGGGCATTTTATGGCCTTCAAAACTGTGATAGGTAGTGAGAAGTGAAATCAAAAATTTATGCCCTTAGAAATCCTGAAGGCGGTGATTGGTTTTCGGGGCCCCGTACGCGGCTAGGCTCCCAAAAAGTCCCACACATGTGGTATCCCCGTACTCAGGAGAAGCAGCCAAATGTATTTTGGGGTGCAATTCCACATATGGCCATGGCCTGTGTGAGCAATATATAATTTAGTGACAACTTTTTGTATTTTTTTTTGTCATTATTCAATCACTTGGGACAAAAAAATAATATTCAATGGGCTCAACATGCCTCTTAGCAATTTCCTTGGCGTGTCTACTTTCCAAAATGGGGTCATTTGGGGGGGGGGGTTGTACTGCCCTGCCATTTTAGCACCTCAAGAAATGACATAGGCAGTCATAAACTAAAAGCTGTGTAAATTCCAGAAAATGTACCCTAGTTTGTAGACGCTATAACTTTTGCGCAAACCAATAAATATACGCTTATTGACATTTTTCTTACCAAAGACATGTGGCCGAATACATTTTGGCCTAAATGTACGACTAAAATTGAGTTTATTGGATTTTTTTATAACAAAAAGTAGAAAATGTCATTTTTTTTCAAAATTTTCTGTCTTTTTCCATTTATAGCGCAAAAAATAAAAACCGCAGAGGTGATCAAATAACATCAAAAGAAAGCTCTATTTGTGGGAAGAAAAGGACGCAAATTTAGTTTGGGTACAGCATTGCATGACCGCGCAATTAGCAGTTAAAGCGACGCAGTGCCAAATTGTAAAAAGTGCTCTGGTCAGGAAGGGGGTAAATCCTTCCGGGGCTGAAGTGGTTAAACAGGAAGCATGTGTAGAACAAAACCTCTTCAAGCAAGCTCCAGACAACCGTGGTTCTTTTCTGGAGAGTGTAGCACTTATTGGATCCTTGTAAGAGGTGATGTATTCAACAGAGTAAATACAAAATAATACAATGACCAGAAGCCCTGTGAGTCCCCTCAGAATACTAAGTACCTGTTTATAGTTTTTTAAGGATATAGGCACTCCATACATCCAGCATATATGTCCAATCTATATGTGTACCTATGTGTCTTTCTTATATGAGCATGTATCCCTATACCCTATATCCTAGGCCATTCTTCTCTACACCCTCTCCCTCTTAGCAGTTAAATCTTCCCCTTGATATACAGGTGTAGCAGTCACCAACATTTGAGGGGTTTCTGACTGGCTGACCTGATGATTGCTTTGATGTCATATGAATTAAAAAAATAAAAAAAACAAAAATGTGCATCCTGCGTCGTGGCAATTAGCTAAATAGGTTTCTTGTGAATAAAATGAATTACACAACTGTTTCCATAGATGGGGGTTGTGGCCTGAAGAAGTGCTACAT
Source organism: Lithobates septentrionalis (assembly GCA_037952835.1). Taxonomy (NCBI): domain Eukaryota; kingdom Metazoa; phylum Chordata; class Amphibia; order Anura; family Ranidae; genus Lithobates; species Lithobates septentrionalis. The sequence continues at coordinate 2,064,609 of JBBDGP010002865.1, read as the reverse complement.
GATTAAACAAATCCTCACTGTATGCTTCCCACTGTACTCCCCACCATAAGGTCAGCACCCCTGCATTCATGTCCTTTAGAAGGGCAATCAACACACGTGCAGGGGAAACTATGGGTTTGATTTACTAAAGGCAAGTAGACTGTGTAAGCTTGCAAGTGAAGTTGTACTCTGCAAGTGCAGTTGCTCCAGAGCTTAGAAAATAAGGTAAAGCTTTACTTTACAAAAATACCCAATCACATGCAAGGAAAATTTGAAAAATAGCTTGCACATGATGGCTGATGGAAGTCAGTAGAGCCCTCTCTCTCTCATTTACTAAGCTCTGGAGCACCTGCACTTGCAAAAGTGCACAGTCCTTTTGCCTTTAGTTAATCAACCCCTATGTCAAAAGTGACCTGACGCCTGCAAGAATCGGCCAAAACTGTAAGGTAACAAAATACATTGACAGGGTTTACTTCAAGTACCCATGACATAATGCAGGCACCTAACTACAAACTGGTCAGGAAGTTTATCAAAGACCTAGTTAGCATATAAACCAAAAATCCTTGCCACTATATGCAATATAGATTCTTATTTACATCCTAGAAATGTTTACAAACCTACCAGTTATGCCAATACCCTATTACTTATTACAAACACTGATCAAAATCGATTAGAAAAAACAACATATTTCATATTGTAATTTATTATATTAAATTAATATTATAATTAATTAGAAGGTTTTCATTGTGGTTTATGTTTACTGTAGATGTAATTGTAAATTTCCATTAAATGAAGATATGTAAAAGATCATGCGACAAAATTTCTCATGTTATGTTACACAACTCTTTTATAGATCAACATATCCTTCTCCTTGAAGAAGATTTGTAAGTAACAAATTGAAACACACCTGGTTCCCCTGCCGGGGGGCACTTTGTAAGGAAATTTTAATAGTGGATTTATATATATATATATATATATGGATAACCCCACCAGTGGGTATATGGATAATGTAATGATTTAGTGTCACTTATTTGGAGGATGTATCATGATGCCAGAATAGCTGTTTTTTTATGCAAATGCCTTTTATTTTTTTTATTGTACAAATAAGGTTAAGTGTTGTTAAACGCTGAATAGGTATGCCTCCGGCTATCTGGGGAAGTGGTAAGCGGCTTAATAGAGACCAATTATCCAACCCAGCCTGACATGTGGTAATGGTGATCAGTCCAATGTAGCCATTACCACATGTCAGGCTGGGTTGCAAGTGCAGTTGTACTCTGCAAGTGCAGTTGCTCCAGAGCTTGGAGGTTGGATAATCTCCATTTAGCAGCTTACCACTTTCCCAGATAGCCAGAGGCATACCTATTTAGCTTTAAAAAAACACATTACATATCTGACCTAAAACCTTAGGCTCAGATATGTGTTAATAAACATCAATCTACCTTTTGCATTTTGAGCTTGGATCTGTACAACAGATAACCTCTGTGAATAACAACAGAGGATTGGAGGATTGGGTTGTGTTCCCCACCGACCAGGCAGATTAAGTGATATTAGTATCTCACACATTGCAGCTGAAGATTCAAAAAAATAAAGAAAGTTGGAGATTGTGAAGTTGGTGCTTGGCATCCTGAAACTTAAAAGTTTGTTTAATAAACATCAGTAGACAAGTTAGAGAATTCTGTGTTTAGGGTGGAACATGTAATATGCTCCAGCTCCTGCCTCTTCTACTCTTGATAACCCCCTCCCTGTGACAGCATGTGGAGATCTTCTCCTTGCACAGTCTGAGGTATTTAGTAAGAAGTATGGCAAGTTTTTTGTAGTTGTAATTTTTTGGGGAAAATTAGGAAATTAAAGAATTTTTTTTTTGTTCAAAATTTGTTCTTACAATCTGTCACCAGTGCAGTACAGCATCATTATATGACTGGTCTAAAAGCGATCAGGGATACTGACAAGTAGGGATGAGCCGAACACCCCCCCCCGGTTCGGTTCGCACCAGAACCTGCGAACGGACCGAAAATTTGCACGAACATTAGAACCACATTGGCGTCTATGGGACTCGAACGTTCTAAATCAAAAGTGCTCATTTTAAAGGCTAATTTGCATGGTATTGTCCTAAAAAGGGTTTGGGGACCCGGGTCATACCCCAGGGGACATGTATCAATGCAAAAAAAACTTTTAAAAACGGACGTTTTTTCGGGAGCAGTGATTTTAAGGATGCTTAAAGTAAAAAAAAAAGTGAAATATTCCTTTAAATATCGTACCTGGGGTGTGTCTATAGTATGCCTGTAAAGTGGCGCGTGTTTCCCGTGTTTAGAACAGTCCCTGCACAAAATGTCATTTTTAAAGGAAAAAATCTCATTTAAAACTGCTTGCGGGTTTAATGTAATGTCGGGTCCTGGCAATATGGATGAAAATCAGTGAGACAAACGGCATGGGTACCCCCCAGTCCATTACCAGGCCCTTTGGGTCTTGTATGGATATTAAGGGGAACCCCGCACCCAAATTAAAATAAGGAAAGGTGTGGGGCCACCAGGCCCTATATACTCTGAACAGCAGTATACAGACGGTGCAAACAAGACAGGGACTGTAGGTTTGTTGTTAAGTAGAATCTGTTTGTAATTTTGAACGGGTACATTTTTAACGTGTTTAGCTCCAGCCAAAAAATCTTTTTTAAGCTTTTTGGAAAACATAAGGAAGGGTTATCACCCCTGTGACATTTGTTTTGCTGTCTTTCCTCCTCTCCAGAAGATTTCACCTCACTTTTTGTCCCAATGACAAATGTTTTTTGAAAATTTGGTTTTTTTTGTGGAACAAGGATTGGAAAGCATCAGTGGAAAGGAGAAATGTTTTTCCCATATTAACTCTTACAGGAGAGAATATCCCTTCTTAGGGGTAGATTTCATCTCACTTCCTGTTGTCTCCTTCCGTTTGCATGTAGGAGTCGTTTAGATGTTTGAAAGTAGGGGCCTGCCCTATATACTCAGCAGAAATGTGGGCCTTAGGTGTTGTTGTGGCCACAACACTGTAAGCCCTCACAGGGCCCTGCTGTGAAATATTAGATCAAGAATTGTAATTACATGCCCCTGTTGAACAGGGGCAGAAATATTGGGCCTTTGGTGGTGATGGTGGTGCTGGTGCCACAACACTGTAAGTCCTCACTCGCTCTTGGTGGGTGCAGAAATGGGCCCTGCTGTGAAATGTTAGATCAAGAATTGTAATTACATGCCCCTGTTGAACAAGGGCTGAAAAATTAGGCCTTAGGCACTGGTGCTGGTGCCACAACACTGCAACCCCTCACAGACACTCTAGTTGGAACGCAGGAAGAGCCCTGCTGCAAAGTATTGCATCAAAAATTGTAATTACACGCCCCTGTTAAACAGGGGCTGAAAAATTGGGCCTTTGGCATTGGTGCTGGTGCCATAACACTGCAACCCCTCACAGATACTCTAGTTGGAATGCAGAAATGAGCCCTGCTGCAAAGTATTGCATCAAAAATTTGTAATTACACGCCCCTGTTAAACAAGGGCTGAAAAATTGGGCCATAGGCACTGGTGCTGGTGCCACAACACTGCAACCCCTCACAGATACTCTAGTTGTAACGCAGAAACGAGCCCTGCTGCAAAGTATTGCATCAAAAATTGTAATTACACGCTTCTGTTAAACAGGGGCTGAAAAATTGGGCCTTAGGCACTCGTGGTGGCGCCCAGAACCAAAAATGTTCTTACAAGCTATCAGCGTGATCATTGAGGAGGAAGAGGATAATTACTCAGGGATAGTCACTCAGCATCAGCATAGTCCGTCTTTGAAGGGATCTGAGATTTCAAAAAAAATTATTCGGTTACATCAGCATCAGGTGCTTGGTAGCTGGTGGTGATCCAAGACTGATTCATTTTTATGAAGGTCAGTCGATCGACCGAGTCGGTGGACAGACGCACCCTGTGATCAGTTACAAAGCCTCCAGCAGCACTGAATGTGCGTTCCGAAAGAACGCTGGATGCAGGACAGGCCTGTAGCTCAATTGCATACTGTGCAAGCTCTGGCCAGTGTTCCATCCTCAAGACCCAGTAACCCAGAGGATTTTCGGTGGGAAAGGTGTCCAAGTCAGATCTTGCCCCTAGGTATTCCTGCACCATGTAAAACAGGCGCTGGCGATGGTTGCTCGAACCGATCATACCTTGGGGCTGCGGACCAAAAAATTGTCTGAACGCATCGGTCAGACGGCCACCTTCTCCACCGCTCCTTCTTTGACTGACCGAAGCCTCAGCAACACGTTGTCCAGAAACAGGAGTTTGTAACCTCCCAGTCTCTGGGAACGCATTGCACAGACCTTTCTGCAAGGCCTCCCAAAGATGTTTCATCTTCTGCTCCCTCTGCGATGGCAAGATAAGGTCCGCAACCTTACCCTTGTAACGTGGATCAAGGAGGGTTGCCAGCCAGTATTGGTCCTTCTCCTTGATACCACAAATACGAGGATCCTTACGCAGGCTTTGCAGGATCAGGGAGGTCATGCAGCGTAGGTTTGCTGAGGCATTCGGTCTGGAGTCCTCTGGGTCACTAAGGACGACATGGTCCGCAGCCACCTCCTCCCAGCCACGTACAAGTCCATGTGTTTCTTGGGACTGATCCCTTAAAGACTGCTGCTGATGCTGAGTGCCAGGCTCCACCTCCATACTGACACAATCTTCCTCCTCCTCCTCCTCCTCCTCCTCGTCCTCTTCCTGTGTGATCGGCGGGCATGCAGGAACACTGTCTGGATAAAGGGGGCCTGGAGAGCTAAGGAAGTCCTCCTCTTCCTGCCTCTGTTCTGCCTCAAGTGCCCTGTCCATTATTCCATGCAGCGTGTTCTCCAACAGGTGGACAAGGGGGACAGTGTCACTGATGCATGCACTGTCACTGCTCACCATCCTCCTGGCCTCCTCAAATCGTGACAGGACAGTGCATGCATCCCTGATCATGGCCCACTGGCGTGGGGAAAAAAAACAAGCTCCCCTGACCCTGTCCTGGTGCCATAGTCGCACAGGTAATCATTGATGGCCCTCTGCTGCGTGTGCAGCCGCAGCAGCATGGCCAATGTTGAGTTCCACCTGGTGGGCATGTCACAGATTAGGCGGTTCTTGGGCAGGTTAAACTCCTTTTTGGAGGTCCGCCAGCCGAGCACTGGCATTATATGACCGGCGGAAATGCACACAGACTTTCCTGGCCTGCCTCAGGACATCCTGTAAGCCCGGGTACCTGCCCAAGAACCGCTGCACCACCAAGTTAAGGACGTGAGCCAAACAGGGCACATGGGTCATTTGTCCCTGTCGGAGGGCAGAGAAGAGGTTGGTGCCATTGTCACAAACCACCATTCCTGCCTTAAGTTGGCATGGCGCCAACCACCTCTGAACCTGCCCCTGCAGAGCTGACAGAACCTCTGCCCCAGTGTGACTCCTGTCCCCCAAGCACACCAGCTCAAGCACCGCATGGCCTGCGTACTTGCGTAGCCCCTTGAACGGCTACGGAGCACTGCTGGTTCCGAGGACAAAGCACAGGAAGAGGCCATGGAGGAAGAAGAAGAGGAGGGGGTGGAGGAGAGAAGTGTGTCACAATCATTTAGCATTTTGGAGGCGTGGTGGCCGAACAACCTCCAACACTGCTGCACCTTGTCCTGCATCCTTCCCAGCTGCCAGCAGAGTCACCCAATGCGCCGTGAAACTTAGGTAACGTCCCTGTTCATGCCTGCTGGACCATGAGTCAGCGGTAATATGCACCTTACCGCTGACCGCCCCGTCCAGCGAGGCATGGACATTGCCTTCCACATGGCGGTAGAGAGCCGGAATCGCCTTCCGTGAGAAAAAGTGGTGTTTGGGTACCTGCCACTGAGGAACCGCACATTCCACAAACTCACAGAAGGGGGCAGAGTCTACCAACTGAAAAGGCAGCAGTTGAAGTGCTAGCAATTTTGCCAAGCTAGCATTCAACCGTTGCGCATGTGGATGGCTGGGAGCAAACTTCTTTCGGCGGTGCAGCAGCTGGGGCAGGGAAATTTGCCTGGTACAATCTGACGTTGGTGTACCAAAAGCAGATTGCCCACAAGTACTTGGCTGTGACACACCTAATACTACACCTTCATTCCTCTCAGTGCAGGTCTCAGAGAGGACTGAAGGTATAGTGGGGTTGGAGATCTCAGCTGATGAGGAGCAAGGAGGGGTCCTCTTTGTTCTTTGGTGTGGGCCTTTTAGATACGCTTTCCAACTGCATGGCAGGTCAACATATGTTTGGTCAAGCATGTGGTACCCAAGCGGGAGATATTTTGGCCACGCGAGATACGCTTGAGACATATGTTGCAAATAGCAGCGGTGCGATCTGATGCACTCGTCTCAAAAAAGGCCCACACCAAAGAACTTTTTGAATAACGCGCAGACACTGCAGCGCCCTGCACATGTGGAGCTTTGGGGTGTGATGCAGTCAATGTGCTGCCCTTGGGCTGGCCCCTGGAGGGCATCCTGCCTCGTTGGTGATGTGCCGCCTCCTCCTCCTCCTCCTCCTCTCTCCTATCAGGCACACATGTTGAGTCAGTGACCTCATCATCCCCTCCCTCCTCATCACTGGAACAAACCTGGCAGTATGCTGCAGCAGGGGGAGCATGACTGCCAGATTGCTGTCCTTCTTGGGCACCCGCTCTGTCCGTGCTCACGTTACTGCCTTCATCGAGCTCAGTATCATCATCAGAGCCTTCCAAATGCTGGGCATCCTCCTGGAGCATTTACCCAACACTGTGGTCAAACAGTTCGAGGGACTCCTCAGGAGGACATGGTGGGGCTAGGGAAGGAGTCACTGATGACATTGAGCCAAGGGAAGAGGCCGCTGCTTTGCCAGACAAAGTACCCTGGGCATGGGTGAGAGAGGGTGAGGAGGATGAGGACGGCTTGGTCATCCACTCGACCAAGTCTTCTGCATGTTGCGGCTCAACACGGCCAGCTGCCGAAAAAAAGGCCTAGCGTGTCCCACGGCCACGTGCTGAGGAGGATGCACCAGCACTAGACACAGAGCCTGCTTATGTGTACTGATACTGCAGCTAGCAAAATCAACTGCCTGCCTGTAGTATGAGAACACCACCAACCTTCTACAGGTAGCTTTAGCTGAACACTGTGCAGAGCTCGCAAAAAACTAACTTGTAGATTTTTTAGCTGCCTGCGGTAGTGATAGGATCAGGAAAACACCACCAACCTTCTACAGGTAGCTTTAGCTGAACACTGTGCAGAGCTCGCAAAAAAATAACTTGTAGGTTTAGCTGGACACTGTGAGGAGGACGCACCCCACTAACTTGTAGTTTTAGCTGAACACTGTGAGCAGGACGCACCGCACTAACTTGTAGGTTTAGCTGAACACTGTGAGGTGGACGCACCACACTAACTTGTAGTTTTAGCTGAACACTGTGAGCAGGACGCACCGCACTAACTTGTAGTTTTAGCTGAACACTGTGAGCAGGACGCACAGCACTAACTTGTAGTTTTAGCTGAACACTGTGAGCAGGACGCACCGCACTAACTTGTAGGTTTAGCTGAACACTGTGAGCAGGACGCACCGCACTAACTTGTAGTTTTAGCTGAACACTGTGAGCAGGACGCACAGCACTAACTTGTAGTTTTAGCTGAACACTGTGAGCAGGACGCACCGCACTAACTTGTAGGTTTAGCTGAACACTGTGAGGTGGATGCACCACACTAACTTGTAGTTTTAGCTGAACACTGTGAGCAGGACGCACCGCACTAACTTGTAGGTTTAGCTGAACACTGTGAGGTGGACGCACCACACTAACTTGTAGTTTTAGCTGAACACTGTGAGCAGGACGCACAGCACTAACTTGTAGTTTTAGCTGAACACTGTGAGCAGGACGCACAGCACTAACTTGTAGTTTTAGCTGAACACTGTGAGCAGGACGCACCGCACTAACTTCTAGGTTTAGCTGAACACTGTGAGGTGGACGCACCGCACTAACTTGTTGTTTTAGCTGAACACTGTGAGCAGGACGCACAGCACTAACTTGTAATTTTAGCTGAACACTGTGAGCAGGACGCACCGCACTAACTTGTAGGTTTAGCTGAACACTGTGAGGTGGACGCACCACACTAACTTGTAGTTTTAGCGGGGCGGAGCCGGCGCGCAGCATGTGAGGACGTCTTGAGAGGAGCTCTCCCTTCAGATTCCAAATCCTGACCTAATCCTATTAGCAAAAGCTGGCGTTTTGCCCTGGACTGCTGGGGCATGAGTGGCAGACCCTCCGGAGAGCCTCAGGGGATGGTGAAATACGGGCCTCCATGGCCAAAAACACTGGGGGAGAGACTCGCCCGTTATGCCTGGGGCTCTCAAGATGGCGCCGCGGCGCCGGGAAGAGAGGAGGATGAAGAATGGCCGCCGCTCCAGCAGCATGAGGACACAGAAAGACCGCAGCCTGCTTCCTCTGGTCGGGTGAGTCCCAGAACACAGAGAGACCGCACTATACGCAGGGGGAGATCACTGGACAGGGAAGATGTGCTCATACATGATGCAGACAGGGCCCCGGAGGAGGAGGAAGAGCCGTCCCTTAAGCAAATAATGGCTGCCATACAGGGGTGTCAAACTAAGCTGCTAGATCATTTTGGGGAACTGCAAATGGAATTCTCCTTTATGAAACACGATATCCAGAAGCTTAGAGAAAAGGCCCAGGCTACTGATCATCGCATTGCTGCTCTGGAGGACACTATTAGACCTATGAGCACTGATAACCAAGTCATTAAAAAGACCCTCTCTGAGCACACTCTTAAAATGGCCGACATGGAGGACCGCATGAGAAGAAATAGCATAAGGCTGGTGGGGTTCCCTGAAGGAGTGGAAGGTAGCCATCCTGAGGAATTCTTGGAGGACTGGCTGAAAGAGAATATGGCCCCTGGAACTTTCACTGCTACGTTTGTCATAGAGAGGGCGCACCGAGTACCAGGTAAACCCCCACCAAAGGGAGCAATCCCCAGACCCACGATAGCAAAGATTCTGCACTTCAGAGACAGAGAAAATATCCTGAAAGGAGCCAGGACAGGCCCTGAGCTGAAGTGTCATAATTATCGGATATCTATTTATCCTGATTTCTCTGCCACCACGCAAAAACAGAGGGCTTCTTTCTGTCAGATAAAGAAACGACTTATGCCCCGTACACACGGTCGGACTTTGTTCGGACATTCCGACAACAAAATCCTAGGATTTTTTCCGACGGATGTTGGCTCATACTTGTCTTGCATACACACGGTCACACAAAGTTGTCGGAAAATCCGATCATTCTGAACGTGGTGACGTAAAACACGTACGTCGGAACTATAAACGGGGCAGTGGCCAATAGCTTTCATCTCTTTATTTATTCTGAGCATGCGTGGCACTTTGTCCGTCGGATTTGTGTGCACACGATCGGAATTTCCGACAACGGATTTTGTTGTCGGAAAATTTTATCTCCTGCTCTCCAACTTTGTGTGTCGGAAAATCCGATGGAAAATGTCCGATGGCGCCCACACACGGTCGGAATTTCCGACAACACGCTCCGATCGGACATTTTCCATCGGAAAATCCGACCGTGTGTACGGGGCATTAGAGAACTGAACCTGATGTACAGTATGCTATATCCAGCAAAACTACGCATTGTGGATAATGGCAAAGCACATTTTTTTTACCACCCCCACGGAGGCTTCTGATTGGCTAGATGCGAGGGGACGCCCGAGAAGAGGGGGTTCTCCAAGATCACCTTAAATTCATACATACAGATGGAGAAGATGTTGGGGGATAAGAGATGTCATGAGAGGGAAATCTGGCGGACGCTGAGCTGATCTTTTACCACCCCTTTCCCCCCCCGACCCTCTTTACACGATTTCAGGATGAACTGTCTGGGGCCCTCTGATGTGGCCTTATGCACCTGGCAGTCCGGAGGGCTACAGAGGGACTATGCTTGCTGCTTTCAAATGCTCAATTATACTTTTAACACTGAAGGAATCTGCAGGTTTTTTCTCCTTTCGGAAACAAAGGTTTTTTTTTTTTTTTTTTCTATTTTTACTTGAAACTTGAGGAGTGGAACAAGAAGTTTTCCTCTTCTCCCTGAACACATATAACTTTTTATTTTTGTGTTGTAGGTTTTTTTTCTTGTGGGGTTTTTTTTTCCCACAATTGAACTTACTCCTCACAGTGTTGGAGCCTGTGTGACTTTTTGAAGTCGCACATCCGTTATAACCTCTTTTGGGTTAAAGGTTTTGGGAATGAAGGGCCTTGCAAGTTGGGGGCGGGGACAAGGGGGGGGGGGGGAATAACAGGGAAAATTATCATTATGATTTATGTATGCTCATGATTTCAAGCTCATTTTTGATATCCGCTGTCTGCCTTATATGTTGCTGCCCAACAGGGCGGGGAGAGGGAGTGCTGGAGCCCTGGAAGATACCCTACCCAAGCATTGGGAGTGAGGGGGGGGGGGTTCTTGCTTTATATACTATGGCTGTGAACCTTAGAGTGATCTCTTGGAACGTCAGAGGCCTTAACTCCAAATTTAAAAGATCACTGGTCTTTGACTATCTCAAAAAATATAAACCACATTTAATATTGTTACAGGAAACACATCTGCAGGGCTCCAGGACTCTCTCTTTAAAAAGGGCGCATATTGCTGGGGCTTACCATGCAAGTTATTCTTCATTTGCTAGGGAAGTGTCCACACTAGTAGCTAAATCCCTACCCATATGTATTCATGCAATTAAAACGGATATAAAGGGTAGATATGTTATCATAGTGATAAAAGTTCATAATAGATTCATGACCTTTGTGAACTTGTATGTCCCGCCTCCCTTCTCCTTGTCTCATCTGGATGATATGCTTCAAGTGACTTTTGTGATAGCGGAAGGGAGGATTTTCATTTTGGGAGACTTGAACGCGGTGGTGGATCCGACAATGGACAAGTTGGATGCACCGCCAAGAACGCCAACACCACTAGCGAAATGGATGTCAGCCCACGGCTTCTGTGATGCATGGCGGACGAGACACCCAGAGATTAGGGAATATTCTTGTTACTCTGAGACACATAAAACGTTGTCTAGGATAGACACTGTATTGGTTGAACCTGAGGGACTGCAACTGGTGGCTGGGGCGCGGTACTTACCTAGAGTGCACTCGGACCATTCACTATACTAGTGGATATTGTAGTGGGACAGAGACAGGGAATCAGACACTGGAGGATGGAGGCTAGTTGGTTACAGGAGGAATATGTTAAAATTAAATGTAATGAGACTATTCAGCTGTTCTGGAAGGAAAATAGGGGCGCTGGCTCGGATCTAATAAAGTGGGAGGCATTCAAAGCTACTCTACGCGGGATGTTCATGGCGGAGGTGGGTAGCTTCAAGAAGCAACTAGCCTCTTCAATAATGGACAGGGAACGAGAGGTATCACTAGCTGAGGCAGAATACGTTAGGTGACCGACTAGGGAGGGTTTGCGTACTCTCCAGGATAAGACGCGGGCATACAAGGAAATACTGACTGACCAGACTACCAAACTCAGACTTGCGCAGCGTAGACGTATCTTTGAATTTGGGGACAGAAATAGTAGACTGTTGGCATATTTGGCACGACCAGAATACACACACATATGTATAATGAGTATCTATGGCCAAGGTGGGGTGGAGGTGAGTGATTCCGAGGGTATACTACAGGTCTTTGTCCAGTTTTACAAAGAACTTTACAAGTCATGCATCCCACCGGGAGGTAACACTCTAGAAAATTATCTGAATGATATTGATCTTCCTAAATCAACAAATCTAGACCGTGAAGAATTGGAAGCTGACATAACTGTGGAGGAGGTTGAGGGGGCGATAGCTTCTTTTGCCCCTAGGAAATCTCCGGGCCTAGATGGTATACCCTCGGAGTGCTATAATACCTTTAGTGGTGGACTGGCGCCCCGATTATTACGAGTGTTCCTGACTGCGCGGCGGGAGGGGAGACTCCCCCCCTCTATGAGAGAGGCCTTGGTGGTCCTAATACATAAAGGGGGAAAAGACCCTAAAGAATGTGAATCCTATACACCCATCTCGTTGATGAATATCGACACCAAAATTCTAGCGAAAGTATTGGTGGGGAGGCTACAGTCTACAGTAATCTTGAAACTAGTTAACCCGGATCAGACGGGCTTTATACAAGGGCGCTGTGCACAAATGAATGTTAGAAGGTTGTTTATTAACCTACAGACGGACCATGACAATTCCGGGGAGAGAGTGGTGGCCTCCTTGGACACCAAGAAGGCCTTTGATTTGGTGGAGTGGGCCTATCTGTTTGGTCTCCTGGAGATATTGGGATTCGGGCCTATATTTATATCCTGGGTGATGCTGCAATACACTGACCCACTGATCAGGGTGAGGGTAAATGGAATTATATCTGAGCCCTTTTCTGTCCTCTGGGGGACCAGACAGGGGTGTCCGCTATCCCCCCTTCTTTTTGCTTTGGCCATAGAACCTCTTGCAGCAAAACTAAGGGATACTCCCCACATGAATGGACTTCGGGTGGGGGGGATTGAGGAACGCGTCTCCCTTTATGCAGATGGCATGCTCTGCAAGATCCAGGTGCTTCGTTATCCGCGGCCTTCCGGTTGATACAGGAGTTTGGATACTACTCTGTGTTCGGTATCAATTGGAGCAAATCATCCCTGTTTGCTATAGATGACACAGTGGCGGTCCCGGCGGATTCCCCCATTCAACTCTCCCAATCCTTTAAATATCTGGGAGTTGTGATTCAACTTCCCATCTCGGGGTATCTGGACCTTAATCTGGTACCGGTAGTGGAGGCTCTTCGTGAGAAGGTGCAGCGGTGGAGGAATATGCCATTGACAGTGATGGGTCGTATAAACCTATTTAAAATGATTGTCCTTCCAAAGCTGTTGTACGTTCTATCGAACTCGCCTGTATATGTCTCGGTGAAACTGTTTAAACGCATAGACTCCATTGTGGTGGATTTCTTGTGGGGAGCCAAGGCTCCCAGGTTATCCCTAGCAAACCTGAAACTACCAATAACTCGGGGGGGGGGGTTGGCTATGCCGGACATGAGATCCTATTTCTTCGCATCCCAAATGACATTCTTGCATTGGCGGTGTTTTCCCCAGATACCTAATGCCACTACTCTATTGGAGGTGGCTGTTGCCACATCCCAGGAAACATTACTGAATATGCTGTTTAGAAAAGAGATACCAGGGAGAGGGATGGGATCTGTTATGGCACTACCAGGTAGGGTGTTTCACCTTTGCGCGCAGAAAATACTGGATGACCCGTTATGGTTATCACCTAATTGTCCTCTCTGGTACAATAAGTCCCTAAAAGAGTTCTGCAAAATAGAAAATGGGCATAGATGGGCCAAATTTGGGATAAAATATCTGCATCATATATACCAGGATGGCAGGCTAACATCTTTTGCACAACTAAGGCAGCAGTTTGGTGTACCTAGGACCTGGCAGTTCAGATATACCCAACTGCAGCATGCAGCGACAGCCCAGTTCAGGGGGGGGGGTGAAGGTACAAAACACATCCTTGGAAAGGACCCTGATTGACCCGGAACCGACTAAGCATATATCTAGATACTACAAGGAGATTAGATTGGGAGGCCCTGACCTGACTGATAGGTCCAGAAGTAGGTGGATGACTTTCATTCCGGAACTGACTGAGGAATTGTGGCAGGAGGTACTCGATACATACCTCGTATCGGTGATTTCCTCCACGGACAGAATGATACAGCTTCGATATTTACACCAGATGTACTACACTCCAACCAGATTATTTAAAATGCACAGAAGGGACAATCCAGAGTGTCATAAATGTGGGGGAGATGAGGGAACTTTCCTTCACATGGTGTGGGATTGCCCTAGGATAAGACCATTGTGGTCTCAGGTGACCGAGTTCATATCTGACCACTTTAATCTTCCAAACATATGTTCTCCTATGAGGTGTCTGTTGGGGATTTTTGATCAGGAAGAGATAAATACGAACACTAAACTGTTTCTTAGACTTCTCTATTTTGGGGTGAGAAAACTGATCGCTCGACGATGGATTTATGTTGAACAACTCACCTTGGGAATGTGGATAAAAATAATAAATGCTGATGTACTTTTATATAGAATGACCTACGAGGCGAGAGGAGCCCCCAAAAAATTTAGGAAAGTGTGGTATAGGTGGACTGAGTCCAAAAATACTTTATCGGTAGAAGAGGAGGGGAGCAATAGAGATAAAAGAATGTAGGCAAAGATGAGGGTAGACAGTAGGGTGTTGAAAGAAAGGATGCATACAATATTATGAGCAGATTAATAATGCGGGGGAGGGGAGGAAGGGGAGGGAGTGCATATAGGGGGGGGTTTCTCTGGTTGAAACTAAGTTTCCAATGTTCATGTTGACTGTTCAGACGCTCTTCTTTTTGAGCGGTTCTTCAATAAAATATTATATATATATATATATATATATATATATATATATATATATATATATATATATATATATATATATAAATAAATTTAAAAATAAAAAAAAAAGAGAGCAAAACACTCAGGTTGAATGAAGTAAAGGCATTTCTACCATTGAAAGGAATAACTATAAAACAAGTGAAACTGGATATGTTATATGTGTAGAGGTAACATGTTATCTTTAATGAGATGTACAACGACCTATTGATTACAGAATGTGATGTAACATGTCAATATGCTCAATAAAAACCTTGTTTAAAAAAAAAAAAAAAAAAACTTGTAGTTTTAGCTGAACACTGTGAGCAGGATGCACCACACTAACTTCTAGGTTTAGCTGAACACTGTGAGGTGGACGCACCACACTAACTTGTAGGTTTAGCTGAACACTGTGAGCAGGTGGCACCCAACTAACTTGTAGTTTTAGCTGAACACTGTGAGCAGGACGCACTGCACTAATTGTAAATAGTCTAGCTGCCTGACTGTGGTACTAATAGGATCAAAAGAACACCAGCAATTTTCTTCAGGTAGCTGTAAATACTGTAACAAGACAAGCCTGCCTGTCAGTAAGAAGATAACAGGAACGGATCTAGCTGAACACTGTGAGCAGGACGCACTGCACTAACTTGTAGCTTTAGATGAACACTGTGCAGAGGTCTCACTACACTAACTTGTAGGTTTAGCTGAACACTGTGAGCAGGACGCACAGCACTAACTTGTACTTTTAGCTGAACACTGTGAGCAGGACGCACCGCACTAACTTCTAGGTGTAGCTGAACACTGTGAGGTGGACGCACCACACTAACTTGTAGGTTTAGCTGAACACTGTGAGCAGGACGCACCCCACTAACTTGTAGGTTTAGCTGAACACTGTGAGCAGGACACACCCCACTAACTTGTAGGTTTAGCTGAACACTGTGAGCAGGATGCACTGCACTAACTGTAAATAGTCTAGCTGCCTGACTGTGGTACTAATAGGATCAAAAGAACACCAGCAATTTTCTTCAGGTAGCTGTAAATACTGTAACAAGACAAGCCTGCCTATCAGTAAGAAGATAACAGGAACGGATCTAGCTAAACTGAATACAGTGTATATATATATATATCTATATATATATATATAGATATATATATATATATATATATATATGCAACACCTGGGATGCATATATATACACAATACACTGTAAGTGCAGCTAACTGACTGACTCTTCTGCCTAATCTATCTAACTCAAATCAAATGACACTGTCTGTCTCTCTCTCTCTCTATCTATGAACGCCGGAACACACACTACACAGGGCCGCCGTGCAGGCGGCCTTATATAGTGTGGGGCGTGTACTAAATCTCCTGAGCCATAATTGGCCAAAGCCTCCTTGGCTTTGGCCAATTACGGCTCTCTGTTTAGACGGCGCTGTGATTGGCCAAGCATGCGGGTCATAGTGCATGCTTGGCCAATCATCAGCCAGCAATGCACTGCGATGACGCAGTGAATTATGGGCCATGACGCGCCACACGAATTTGGTGCGAACGGCCCACATCGTTCGCAATTCGGCGAACGGACGAACAGACGATGTTCGAGTCGAACATGGGTTCGACTCGAACACAAAGCTCATCCCTACTGACAAGTGACAGTATGTTTACTGTTTTAAAGTAATATTGGTAAAATGGGCTGCATTCATACCAGCTGTGATTACTATTGTGTGTTGTAATTTGGCTCACAGTTATTACACAGTACAGGGTGCTGTGATTGACCCATGCACCATGTGATAGCTTTGGGCCAATCACAGCATTACAATACTAAGCACAGCTGTTATGAATGAAAGCTAAAAGTGCCTGGGTACTGAGAGTTGCAATAGCGATCATAGGAAGGGTAATGGGAGCGGTGTGCTGTGTGCTCACTAGCCACAGACGTACATGTACATGATTGTTTCTGGCCTTGGTGCCCACTCACAGTAATTGCTGTGGGTGGGACGGCAAGTGCACATTTCTTTTTCCGGCAAAAAGGTGCATTTATTTTATTTTTTTTAAGTGGTGAACTTATCCTTCAATCTGCAGGCCACTCATTTTTATCACATTTTCAGCATCAATTCTCTGTCCTTATAATTCTGCAATTTAATAAGGTATGCTGTGAGAAGTATCCGCAGAGGTAGAGGGTGAGTATAACCCCAAAAGTGCTAGCAGCAGCTCTACAGATAGAGGTGAAGTGGCTGCTAATATTTTACAACCTGAACCTGCTGCTAAATAACATGATGATGATGATGACAATGACATACCTTTAAGTCCCACCTTTGAAGGTTTTGATTTAGGAATAGGATTGGGTTTAGAGGAAGAGCAATATCTACAACAATATCAAGTGTGTAGTCAAGCATCAGATATTGGTCCTCCTGTGTCTCCTCTGTTATTTACACTCAAAATGCAGTCACCATCACCCGCCTCTTCTGTCTTAGAAGATTTAACTATTGCCACAGTAACCAGTGTTAGGCCACCATCTTCTTCTATCACCCCAGAAGCCAGTGCCATGGTAACCAGTGTTAAGCCACTACCATCTTCTTCCATCACCCCTAAAGCTACTCAATCTCAAAGCCATCACCCTGAACAAATAGTAGAAGATTCTTCCCCACCCAGTGGCAGTGGTAACCGCAACCGGCGGTCAAAGGTATGGGAGCATTTTGTTTCTGTTGGGGATGGTCGCATAGCCAAATGCAAACTATGTGGCAGGGAAGTGAGCCGTGGGAGAATTGCAGGGCATCTCACTAATTCTGGGATGGGTCATGATTTGCGCTCTCAGCATAAGCCTCTGCTGTTGAGAGAGGAAAGTGGGGTGGCAGCTCCACCTACTAAAAAGAGTGGAACCACCAGTACTAGTGCTACCATTTCCACCAATAGGCATGACAAGGGGCAAGGGGATCAAGTTGTCGTGAAACCAGTCATCACGCTAACCTGCAGCAATTTAGCGGCTTTCATTCTAGGGGGACGTCTAGGCAGCAGTCGCTCAAAATTACCCGCCTTATTGGGCAATTGATAGCTGCCGGTGGAGCACCTTATAATTTGGTGGAAGGGGAGCCATTTTAACAGCTAATGCAGGCAGTCGCACCTCAGTATATTGTACCCTCCCGTACTACATTCAGCCGTAATGTAGTACCCTTTTTATACATCTCATGTGTGCAGGCATTGAAAGAGGAGTTGGGCAGAGCTGCTGGCCAGTCTGTGCATTTTACCTCTGAATTGTTGAGTGCTCCCAGTGGCCAGCATGCCTTTTTGTCATTGACCACACATTGGTGGCAGCCCACGCTCTCAGAACCTATGAAACCAAAACCAGGGAGCAAGAAGCACAGGAGCTGAGGCAGTAAATGTTAAGCAGGGTCACCGTTCCTTCCTCTTGCATGCAGAGGTTATAGATGAGCAACACAGTGCTCATAATATTTTGCGTGCACTCCAAAAAATGGTGGCGGAGTGGCTTGGAGACCAAGCAGGCATGCAGCCAAAGTTAGGGTTTGTGGTATCAGATGAAGCACCAAATATGATTAAGGCTCTGCGTGATGGGCGATTTGTAGGAGTTCGCTGCTCGGCACATGTCCTGCATCTTGTGGTTAAGGCTGCTCTGGACGATGACAGTAGTCAAAAGTTGTCAGCGGTTCTGGAATCCTGTCGTAAGATAGCAGGCCATTTTCACAGAAGTGTCAAAGATAGCCACATATTCCGAACTGAGAAAAGTAAGGCTGGCCTTAGTCAGCACCGCTTGAAGCAGGACATAAGCACTCGGTGAAATTCTACATTAGAAATGCTTGAGAGAATACTTGAGCAGCAAAAGGCAATTCATGGCATGTCCCATGAGCATTTTATAGGCATTGCTCGACCATTAAGCAGGGAGGAGTGGACAATCATTGGTCAGTTGGTGGCAGTGCTTAGTCCCTTCCACGCTGCCACAGAAAGCTTGAGCCGAGAGAATGCTATTTTGTCTCAAGTTATCCCTCTATTCACACACCTTAACATTAGGCTGGATGACTTTCTCAGCAATAGAGAGCTGTTACCTGGTGGAGAATTAGTTGCAGACATTGTTGCACTTCTAAGGAGGCTTAAGGGTCAACTAACTCAAAGGATTAATGACCTCATAGAAGCTTGCTCTGAGCTAATGTTTGCCTCAATGTGTGATCCTCGATTAAAGGACAAAATGCCCATCCACAGCAATGTACTAACCACCTGGAGGGATAAATTAATTGAGAGGGTGTGTGACAGGCAAAGACAATTATTCATGCCGCTAGAGGTGTAGAAAGAAGAACTGGAGGAGCCTGCCGATGATACTGTGTCAACGCCTATCAGTACCACTGCTGCAAACACAATCAGAGCAGACGAGATTTGGGCACAGACATTAGATCATTTGATTGGACCCACGAGACTGCCCCTCAAGAAACAAAGTAGTGTCTCAGATACAGGAAAGGCTTATCTTTCCGAGCCACATTTGCCTGCTACTACTGAGCCTTTACAATATTTGCATGAAAAGAGGGGGATTTGGCCTGCTCTCTCCATTGTAGCCCAAGAGCTTATATCCTGCCCCCCAACCTCAGTCCAAAGTGAGCGGGCATTTTCCATTACTGGAAATATTCTCTCCCCGCAGCGATCACAACTGGCTCCACAGCTGATGGAGCAGATGGCATTTCTAAAAGTTAACCTACCAAAACTGGGATACCCTGCCCTAAACTTTGATAGTTAACTGTGCTACTTTGTCTTGAACTTCTACATATATTCTATGTGCCATAAGTCTATCTTTAATTCAATCTCTTCCAAGATTAGATGCCAAATATAATATTCAACAAAGCCAAAACCAAATATAGGTGCAGGACAGGTCATGATATCTATCCAAAATTAAAGGAATATGTTTGTTTATTACCATATGAAAGTTATCACTCAGTGAGAAAGTACTAGAGACTGAGAGAGCTTGGGAAGCTGGGATCAGCCTCAAAGTATTATTGGAAGAGAAAAGCTGCGCTATATATAAATGTAGATCAGCATGCGTTGTATCTTCAAAACACTGAAGTGCAGTTCAGACGTATGACACCCAGGTGAGCTAATCCTTAACAGTGCCACCACCTAATAAAAGACCCATTTACCAGATCGTAAGAAGAAGGAGCGGATGGCTAAAACCCAGCCAAGGCCTTTTAATACACCGGCAGGGGCATCCAGGCAGGAGTAGTCACTGGCTTGGATATGTGCTCCAATTCATCCACGGGGTGGACAGCCCATAGACAATCTAAAAATCAGAACACTCACCTCCACCATGGACGGGACTTCTTACGCTGTGGATGAATTGGAGCACATATCCAAGCCAGTGACTACTCCTGTCTGGACGCCCCTGCCGGTGTATTAAAAGGCCTTGGCTAGGTTTCAGCCATCCGCTCCTTCTTGCTTACAATCTGGTAAGCGAGTCTTTTATTAGGTGGTGGCACTGTTGATGATTAGCTCACCTGGGTGTCATACGTCTGAACTGCACTTCAGTGTTTTGAAGATAAAACGCATGCTGATCTACATTTATATATAGCGCAGCTTTTCTCTTCCATCTATTACGTGCAACTTTTGCTATATGCTGCTGCTTTTGTTCTGGGACTTTTTATATTCATATTTATGACTAATATCATTTACCTTCAATAACATTGCTGTATGTACCTTAGTGTGTTTTTTTCCCTATATATCAAGGTATTATTGACTGGTCTATTTTTGGCCTTTACATCATCACCTTTCTTTTATGTGGATTGGGATTGGGAAATCATCCCAAGTAAAATCGTCAGGAAGTTGATTTTGGACCACTTGAGATGTATCCGTCTGCCACCCAAAAAAAGGAAGATAGTAAATCCAAAAAGAGTCCAGTCCATGAAATAAAACCATGAGACTGATCCCCGCTTCCCAGGCTCTCTCAGTCTCTACTTTTAGACTGAGTGATAACTTTCATATTAAACATATTCCTTTCATTTTGGATAGATATCATGACCTGCACTATATTGTATTTTTTTTGTATTTTTTTATTTGGCATCTATTCTACTCTTTGAATTGAAGTAGATCCATCCATTCCTGTGAATAATTTTTCTAAATTATCCACCAGTTGAGAGATTGTTATGATTCAACCCAAGTTGCATTTTTGTGGATAATTGTTATCATTTGTATATATTTTTTCGTTCAAGTTTTTGGAGTTGCTATTGCATGCATAGTGCATATACACAATACTCAATGCTCCTTCTTATATTAGTATTAAATTAAGAGAAACAAAATAAAATAAATCCTGCACTTACTCTGTGTCTCCGAGTCCCAATACTCCCACAACCAAAACTCCATAGATACCAATACTCCCACAAAAAGTGGTATTCCATTCCTTTGTATTTTCTCCTCTTACTGTCTACGGAGTTGCAAATGAAGACTGCACCTGCTACCATCTACAAGAAAATTGTTAGGATTTGGGGATGGGGAAGGCACAGACCTCTCCCCATACTATGGAAGTGAGTGGCTCATCAATTTTTTTCCTTATTCCCCTTACACCAGTCCATTAATTATTTCTGTTTATCTACCTCTGTCTCTTTCTTTCACAGTTTAGTGAAAATACTGCTAGTCCTTGATGTGGATGAGGAGCGAGACAGATTTGATTATATATAAGTCATCAAGTACTTCACAGGTAAGTCTTACCAGTGCACACCACCTTTAGGATGTATAGTGTATATATTTATATATATGTGCACCTATACCAATGCTAGTATCAGTGCCGATTAGTGAGCACTTGGACAAGTTTCAAGTACTCCCTCCAAAACCAGTACTGTGCTGGTCAAAGGGAGATTTTTTCCGATCTCACCGAAAACAGTAAGATCTCAAATCCTCCCTCTGACATGCAGTGTTGTGTGGGAGCATGGAACTGGCTTGCCAACCAATCAGGAAGTCAGATGGTGGCTCCCTCAAGGAACAGCAGGTCAGAAGGATTTTTTTTCCTGATCTCTCTCTGCTGTCACAAAGATTGAAAAAACAATGCATCCTCTAGTCAGGAGGTGTGCATTAAATATAAACCTTA
The DNA here is from genome assembly GCA_037952835.1 of Lithobates septentrionalis. Classification (NCBI taxonomy): domain Eukaryota; kingdom Metazoa; phylum Chordata; class Amphibia; order Anura; family Ranidae; genus Lithobates; species Lithobates septentrionalis. The sequence goes on along the minus strand of JBBDGP010002865.1, from coordinate 2,043,120 downwards.
TAAAGTTTTTATTAAGTTTATAAACTTTATTACTTTAATTACATTACTTTAAAACGTTTTGTTGGTTTATTTCAGTTTTATTTTCATAGAAGTGTAAACATGTGATTAGTACACCAACTCAAATATAAAAGCAGTTTTTGCTCAACTATCCCAATAAAAACTATCGGTCAACTCACTGTTTACGTTGGAAAATTTCATATGTTTATTATTAGTATCAAAACAGAAAAAAAAAATCAATCAAAAAAAAATTGGTACCATTCAATTCATGCGACAGCATTCACACTCATAAAAAGCCATGTGACCAGTGTCCACCTCTAATGTACATGTGAAGTAATTGTGACCAGGAGTACAAAAATATTTATATTTGTTTCACCCCCTGGCTCATGTTGCCAGTGTGGGGGAGTAGATATATATGGATAAGCGCAGCGGGGTCCAATATATTGGACCAGTACTCCTGCAAGGGGCTGTTTAAGTGTTTATACATTGTCCTGTTTATTGGCTAGCTCCCTATAAACAGCCCCTTGCAGGAGTACTGGTCAAATATATTGGACCCCGCTTATAAAAACTATTTTGGAAAATCAATTGACATATTTCAAAAGATCAATAAGAGCAGTGGAGCACCATAAAATCTAAATGAATAGTTAAAGGAAGTAGAAACTGGGTTCCTTTAACTATTGTGAACTAATGCCCCGTACACACGGACGGATTTTCCGATCGAAAATGTCCGATCGGAGCATGTTGTCGGACATTCCGACCGTGTGTGGGCTCCATCGAACATTTTCCATCGGATTTTCCGACACACAAAGTTTGAGAGCAGGCTATAAAATTTTCCGACAACAAAATCTGATCGCGTCAATTCCGACCGTGTGTGGCCTGTTCCGATGCACAAAGTGCCACGCATGCTCAGAAGAAATTCCGAGATGGAACAGCTCGGTCTGGTAAACTTAGCGTTCGCAATGGATACAACACTTTCGTCACGGTGCAATGTTAAAAATGGTTTAATACAGCGCACTCTCTTCTTCTTTATAATGTGAGAAGAATGAAGTAGTTTTGCTGCTCATATTCACACAGACTTCTCACAAACTTCTTTCTTTATTATTTATCGGGATTCCCTTAATATATTTTGATTTGTCACATCTGACAAAAATATTTTTTGTTTTTTTTGTTTTTTAAAGGCAGATTTTTTTTTATTTTAGGTTTGTATTTTTTCCAAGGCTGATCTTTGTTTTATTTTATTTTTAGTTTTACTCCAGAATATTTTTGTGTGTATTTTGTGTGTCAAGTTACCACAACACCATTGATATCTTGTTTTATTTAATCTGTAGGAGATTGTTTGGTTTTGTTGTCTCTTGTTAATTTCACATTGCACTTTAGAAATGTACCTGAATCCTCACCAACAAACTGTCCTTTTTGGATGAAAACACACATAGGAGAGTATAATATTCCCCAAAAAATCATTTATTAAGGGCTCACAACTAAACAAAGAGGGAGGCAGCACTGGGGAAACAGCAGAAATGGGTGAAGCCTTGGACCCCCAGGGCACACATCAACTATTTTCAAGCAAAATTGGTGGCCTGAGGAGTCCATATCTAAGGGAGTGCAGTCTGGTCCGGAAGTCCCAGAGATCCGGAAAGCAGCAGATGACATCTGTGTCCCCAGGCTGTGGTCATACAAGAGACTGCAGCTTTTGTCAGACCAGACTGAACCCAGGGCCACCACTCTCTTGTCTTCTTTCCACGCTTCCTTCCACGCTGTGGCTGTGGTGGTGGAGTTGTGGCAGCAGGAGGAGGAGGAGGAGGAGGATGGTCCAACTCAATCACGTCGGTCTTGGGTGTGATTTCGCCACTCACCCCCTTAGTTAGGACTTTATAAATAAGTTGCTCACACATGAGGCAGTGACCCTCCTGCATGCCCTGCAGTTTGGTGGCAGCCATGCAGGCAAAGGCCTCTTCAGGAGTGGGTAAGGCTCAGAGGGACGCAGAAGCCTCCTGAATGAGCCTGAGCGCAGAATCCTGCATGTGAGTCGCCTTCCTCGCTCTTTTGTATGGAAGGCGGAGGGGAGGAACCTGCGATTCAGTCAGGCTGCGACTTGTCCCAGGCTTCTCCTGGCTGACACTTAGCCCCGCCTCCTCCTGGCTGCAACTTAGCCCCGCCTCCTTTTGGCTGCCACATTCCACAGCCTCCTCTTGGCTGAGGTCTTCCTGTGTATGAAAAAGGGACATAGTTTTAGTTTTTTATTCATCAATCACACATAATTTTCACCTCCTGACTGTTGCAAATTGAATGTTAACAAATATAACAGACTATCATTCTGAGCCCAGCATTTTTCATTCTTGTTCCAATTATTTTTGCCCACTACTGTCTATTGATATGTAAAATAGGGATGAGCCGAACACCCCCCTGTTCGGTTCGCACCAGAACATGCGAACAGGAAAAAAGTTTGTTCGAACACGCAAACACCGTTAAAGTCTATGAGACACGAACATGAATAATCAAAAGTGCTCATTTTAAAGGCTTATATGCAAGTTATTGTCATAAAAAGTGTTTGGGGACCTGGGTCCTGCCCCAGGGGACATGGATCAATGCAAAAAAAAGTTTTAAAAACGGCCGTTTTTTTCAGGAGCAGTGATTTTAATAATGCTTAAAGTCAAACAATAAAAGTGTAATATCCCTTTAAATTTCGTAGCTGGGGGCTGTCTATAGTATGCCTGTAAAGGGGCGCATGTTTCCTGTGTTTAGAACAGTCTGACAGCAAAATGACACTTTGAAGGAAAAAACACATTTAAAACTCCCCCCGGCTATTGCATTGCCGACAATACACATAGAAGTTCATTGATAAAAACGGCATGGGAATTCCCCACAGGGCAACCCCGAACCAAAATTAAAAAAAACAAATGACGTGGGGGTCCCCCTAAATTCCATACCAGGCCCTTCAGGTCTGGTATGGATATTAAGGGGAACCCCGGCCAGGTGTTTGGGGTAAAGCACTACTATGGAGCTGATAAAATACATTGTTAAGTGACTACATGAGGTGAATATAGGGCCAGGAGAACATGCTGGGGAGGTAAGTGAAGGCAAATATGTATGAAGGACAAAAAAAATTACATAAAAATACAGCATGCATGAGAACAAAGGGGACATTCACAGCATATTACAATCATGGTAATTAGGGAATGAGGAAAGAAATACAATATATTATCAAACATTCAATACAATAAAATGTGATATTAAAGGATAAAAATCTTACCTTCATATACTCCTTCTGCAGGACCTGTATGATGGCAGAACAGGTCTCCAGGATAATGATCCCCAGAGCCTGGGGGGAGATGCCTGTCGAGAACTTGAGGTCCTGCAGGCTTCTCCCTGTCGCCAAGTACCGCAGGGTAGCGACGAGCCTCTGCTCCGGAGTGATGGCTTGCCTCATGCAGGTATCCTGCCTGCTGATATAGGGGGTCAGCGAAGCCAACAAACGGTGAAATACGGGGTCCGTCATCCTGAGAAAGTTCCTGAAATCATCAGGATTATTCTCACGGATCTCACGGAGCAAAGGCATATGAGAGAACTGGTCACGCTGAAGCAACCAATTCTTGGTCCATGAACTCCTCCCCACCCTGTTCATGGACTGGACTTGTGTCAAGGTCAGGACCCCAACACCAAGCCCCTGCACAGCACGAACTCTACGAGGAGTACGGATACGCAACATGGCTAGAAAACGGTCGGCTGCTCAGAACGAAGTAACAGAACGCACTGAAGAACAGCAAGGCCTGTGAAGAGCGACCTGAAAAACAGTAACAAATGAACAAGAACACAATGACTAATTAAAGTCATGCGTAGCTTGCTTGCACACACTGAAGAGCAGATACAAACCCACAAGCACAAACTGAACGGCAGAAAACGATCTGAAAGCCACGAGTCTGACAAAGCGCGAATCGTCTCTCACCAAACTTTTACTAACACGAGATTAGCAAAAGGAGCCCAAAGAGTGCCGCGCTTGGTTCTGAACTGGCCTTTTCTAGTCTCGTCGTACGTGGTGTACGTGACCGCGTGGTTGGCGATCAGAAATTCCGACAACTTTGTGCGACTGTGTGTACGCAAAACAAGTTTGAGCCAACATCCGTCGGAAAAAATTCTAGGATTTTGTTGTCGGAATGTCCGATCAATGTCCGATCGTGTGTACGGGGCATTAGAGTGTGAAGTTCTGAATGATTACCGTGTGTGTGTGTGTGTGTGAATGAGTTAATAATTAACCAGATATGTGATGTATTGTAAAAAAAAATAACCAAACAAACTATCAAAGTATTACACAAAAAATATTTTTATTTACAGTGACAATAATTTTCAAAAATACCAACCAACACGTATGTATAAAGGATTGTTATTCATTTACATGTACATTACAGATGTTGACATGAAAAGGTCAACTGAAATGGCTTGGGTCCTGGGGTGGAGTAAGATGTAGACTAGCCTTCCTTCAGCTTTCAGAGGGAGAGTGTTCTCTGCTGCTTACAGTTGCTGAGGGTGAGGAGCTCCCAGGCAATGGAGCACTGTGGCAGGAGATAACTTCAAGTAACAAAATCCTCAATTGCTCCATTGCCTGGTTGTGCTGTTGGTTTACCCGGGTCAACATTAATTCAAAATGGTCAGTTTGCTGTCTGCCTTTAAGATGTATGGTCCGGGTAAGCCTTCTCATGTCCCATGACAGCCTTTTTTTTTTTCACTTGACAATCTCCTCACCTCTCTAAGGAGCCTCTCAAGTTGCACAGTTGGGCCAGGCGGTAGAGCAGGTGGCACCCGGGCAGGAGGTGGCGACTGCTGTGGCGACTGCAGTACATGCACACTGGGGGCAGCATTACATGGTGGCAGCATGCCGGAGCCTTGGCCCCTGACCTCCTCCTCCGGCCATGGGGAGAAGGCAGGAGTCTGTGACATTCCAGGGGTCAGTTCTGGCTCATTCTGCAACTTTATACCCTCCAAAATAAGTACAGGCGAGTGCGGGTTGCACTGCAATCTCCCCTCAGGCTGGTCTTTTTGATCTGAAATAGATGAGACAGCAAATGTTGACTATAGTATTCATAAACAATTCTAGGTTACACATACAAGCATTAGGGTTGATTTACTAACACTGGACAGTGCTAACTCTGGTGAAGCTATGCAGAAACCAGTCAGCTTCTAACTTTAGCTTGTTCAATTATGCTTTTACAAAAAAACCTGGAAGCTGATTGGTTTCTCTGCAAAGCTGCACCAGATTTTGCACTGTAATTTTTTTCTTTTTGGGCTTCGGGTCATACTCTCTATTCACAAAAAAGTGCACTGAAGTGAATTAAAGTGGACTGTATACCCCGCTTTGTCATTTTTTACCTACAGGTAGTCCTATAATAAGGCTTACCTGTAGGTAAAATGAATATCCCCTAAACCTGTACGGTTTAGGAGATATCCACCTCAGATGCAGCCGCTGATGTCAGCGGTGATGCATGCGCTCTGAAGGTCCGGCGGACGCTGCAGAAAAATCAGAGCTCTTCACCAGAAAAAGGACTCCCACACGCATGCGTGGGAGAGATCTCATTGCGGCTCCAGCCACTCACAGCGCCGGAGCCCGCGACCCCGGAAGAGACAGCGAGGCAACGTGTCAGCCTCCTCAGCACTGACTGGGTCGGGCTGCTGAGGCCTCCTTCTAAGGTATTTCATAATGCGATGCATACTAGCACATTATGCCATTGTCTTGCAGGTTTCTTTTTATTTCTTCTGTGGTTTAATACCGCTTTAATTTGCACTGGAACTGTAAAATCTAATCTGAAGTTGCTGATGTGTTAAAACAGATGTTATATTTCTTGGTAAATTGACCAATTAACATTTTTGTGAATAGCCTTTTACATATACTATACTACAGCCCCCAAATACATACATACTATACCCCCTCTTTTATTACACAATCCCATGCTTACTTCAGTTTCCTCAGTCCCCCTTCACATTACAGTTTCCCCTTCACAGTAGTGTTCTGAAGGAATGAGGAGTCAAGTGTGTATGAATTTCAAAATTGACCTTTTATGTGTATTAGATGATAATGCCTGTGTGTATATAATGTGTACATAGATAAATGATGATGATGGTGTGTCCTGTTTCTTTCCAGATTATGTACACTACTTACCTTGAGGCATAATGGTCCGCTGCTTCCTGACAGAAGTTGATGCTACTGGAGAGTCCGGGATATGGATCGTGCTTTCTGTTAAAGACGGAAGAAAATACAAGAGTCAAGGTAATGTTCAACATAAAGTCAACAGCTTTATTTATTATTTTTGCCTGGTATATGTTGGACGATAACAACATATTTGATAATATAATCGTAAAAAAGTGCACTGAGCTGAATTAAAGAGGATTGTATACCCCGCTTTGTCATTTTTTTACCTACAGGTAATCCTATAATAAGGCCTACCTGTAGGTAAAATGACTATTCCCTAAACCTGTACGGTTTAGGAAATATCCACCTCGGATGCAGCCGCTGACGTCAGAGGCAGTGCATGCGCTCTGAAGGTCTGACGGATGGTGCAGAAAAATCAAAGCTCCTCGCCGGAAACAGAACTCCCACGCACATGCGTGGGGGAGACCTCATCCTGCCTCCGGCCACTCACAGCGCCGACAACCGGAAGAGACGGCGAGGCAATGTGTCAGCCCCCATAGAACTGACCGGGTTGGGCTGCTGGGGCCTCGTTCTAAGGCATTTCATATTGTGCTTGTATGCAATGCGTGGTTTATTACCGGTTTAATTTGCACTGGAACTGTAAAATCTAATCTGAAGTTGCTGATGTGTTAAAACAGATGATATATTTCTTGGCAAATTGACCAATTAACATTTTTGTGAATAGCCTTTTACATATACTATACTATACCCCCCTCTTTTATTACACAATCCCATGCTTATTTCCCCCTTCACACAATGGATTCTTCTGCCCCACCTTCATAGCACCTGAGCACAGCTGTGTCCTCTGCCCTCCCCCTTCACATCCTAACCCCCCGCAACTCGACCCTCCTTCACATCACAGCCTCGGCACCTCTGGCCCCCTTCACATTACACAGCCCCCTGCATCTCAGGCCCCTTCACATTACACATCTCCCTGCATCTCTGGCACCCTTCACATTACACAGCCTCTGCACCTTTGACACTTTCACATCCCCCCGCAGCTCTGCCCCATCCTACCTTACTTGGGCACACAGAGCTGGATACACAGCAGTACTGAATAAAGGGCGGGAGCAGGAAATTCTGAAGTTAACCAGCAGTTGATTGGTTGCTAGGGCCACATAGCAACCAACCACCTGCTGTTTAACTTGGGAAGTAATTTTCAGCAGCTCTGCGATAGTGACAGTGGCAGAGGCAGGCAGACAGAACCGGCACCTAAATGGCTGGACTGTGGCAGTCTGGATGGCACAGTGACGCGGTCCACATCTTGCCATTTAGTGATGCCTGGTTTAAATGTTAAATAGAAGTTCATCATTATACATACTTTGTCTTTGTGTTAGGTATTTACCAGAATGTCGATGGGATGGACTTGGAGCTAATCGCTCTACAGATGATGTTGCTCGATCTGGAAAACATGAATGTAAAGAAAAACATAAGTCTCACATGCGTAGTCACAAAAAATAATAGTGAGCTTGAAACAACCATATAACTGCAATATAAAATGATATATTTCATTTTACTCACCCCCAGCTCTTTGATGTGGACCCCTGCTGCTGACTCCAAGGACATCCTCTGCCAGAAGGCCAAGGCCATCTCTCAGCTCTCAGCTTTCCTCTAATATACTCTCCCCGTAAATGCTTCTTCATCTTTTTGATGACTGTCGGCCGACAATCATAGAATCTGCATATGAAAAAAAAAAACATTATTAGTTACAAAAATTAGAACCCAAACTGATTTATTTTTTTGAAAAACAACCTGTCGTTTCACACAGTGATGGTTTTATATATACATGCTACAATATTTCCATGTATGTTAATGTTCTTTCTGCATGTGGCTGTGCCAAATAAATAGTTTTGTAAAGTAGAACTGTTACTTTTTATTGACTATTACACTGTGTATTTTTTACATGTGTGTGTTCTAAGAGTGAAAGAATATTGGAATAATTACCTGTGTCTGACGCCAGTGGTGGGCCTGTGAAACCTGGAGACCACATTCACAGAGTCCCGGACTTGTCCCCTGCCTTCTGCCTTTTTGGATGTTGGCACGGTTTGGCAGAAGAGTGTCACTTTTTCTATTAGAACGGCAGCAACCAATGCAGCATTCTCCTCTTGGGTATATACAGGCCCCCTTGATCTTTCTTGCTTGCTTTGGTGGGATAGCTGCATGTCTGAGTCAGCACTCTCTGATGTAGGGGGGGACACATGTCTCAGTTTTTGGCCATGCTTCCGTTCCACTCCACCTCCACACTCTCTTCCAGGCCTTGGCTCCACTACACGCCTCCGTTCACCTCCACTCCTCTCCCCTCCACGCCTCTCCTCCCCTCTATGCCTCTCTCCTCCACGCCTCTTCTCCCCTCTATGCCTCCCATTCCCTTCTTTTCTCTCCTCCCCTCCACGCCTCTCCTCCCCTCCACGCCTCCCCTCACCTCCACGCCTCCCCTCTACTCTGTGCCTCCCCTCACTTCCATGCCTCCCCTCCACGCCTCTCCTCCCCTCCACATCTCCTCTCCCATGAGTCCCCTCCTCCACTCCTCTGCTCCACTTCACTCCTCCGCTTCACTCCACTCCTCCGCTCCCCTCCACTCCTCTCCCCTGAGTCCCCTCCTCCACTCCTCCACTCCCCTCCACTCTCAGTCACACCAACAACTCTCATATCAACATTCTCACTCACAAGACTCACACGTCCATTCTCACTCCCAGACATTCTAATTGCAACAAAACTACCAAACCACACAAAAACAACTACAAAAACCACAATCTTACTCTCTGCTCTGCTCTCTGCTCCTCCCTCACCACACCATTGTACTCCCTCTCAAAATGGCGTACGGGGCAGAGGCTTTAGCCATGTGTTGAAAGCTAAACTAAAATACGAGATTGCGAATCATTACGAATGAACGCAATGTATTTACGAAAGTACAAATCCATTCGAAGCGCGGTGGTAGACATTAGTACATATATATTACATAAAATTACAAAGTGTGTTCCGATTACGAATCAATGAAAACAAAACAATGTTCCAAAAGTATGAATCAACGGAAAAGGCAATCTCACAAAAGTAACAATTGCTAAATTACGAGTAGTGTACGACTAAACGAAAACTATTATCTAACAAAATTACGAATTTCGAATCACAGAATTGCGAATCATTCAGTATCAAAAAAAATAAAACTGTTACGAAAATACGAACGAATCCGAATATGGAAACGCGTCTTACGAAATTATGAATTGCTAGACTAACAGAATTACAAATGATCTCATATTAATTAAAATACAACTGTTACGAAAATACGAACGAGTCCGAATATGAAACTCACGTCTTGCGAAATTCCGAATCGTTACGAATCTACGGAAACGAGACGAAACGGAACGAAACAAAAGAAAATTTTTTGTTGTGCAAATGTCAACATTACACATCTAACATGTTGACTACCTATTACACTTTTGAAGGCGCTGGAGCACCAGGACAATGGAAATGCCCACAAAATAATCCCATTTTGGAAAGCTAACACCCCAATGTATAATCTATGATGCATAATGAGTCTTTTGAAGAGTTCATTTTTTCCCAGAAGTTTTTGGAAAATGTGGAAAAAAGATGAAAACGCATTTTTTTTTTACACAAAGTTGTCCATTTATAAGATATTTCCAACACATAGCATGTACATAGCAAAAATTAGACCCCAAAATACCTTCTGCTACTCCTCCTCAGTATGCTGATATCACATGTGTGAGACCTTTACACAGACTGGCCACATATGGAGGCCCAACATTGAAGTAGCACCTTCAGGAATTCTAGGAGCATAAATTACACATCTCATTTCTCAACCACCTATTACACTTTTGAAGGCCCTGGAGCACCATGGCAATAGAAATATCTACAAAATAACCCCATTTTGGAAAGCTAATACCCCAAGGTATAATGTACGAGGCTTAATGAGTCTTTTGAATGTTTCATTTTTTTCTAGAAGTTTTTGGAAAATGTGGAATAAAAATGAAAACGCATATTTTTTACACAAAGTTGTCCATTTATAAGATATTTCCAATGCATAGCATGTACATAGCAAAAACGACACCCCAAAATACATTCTGCTACTCCTTCTGAGTATAGCGATACCACATGTGTGCCAGCCTGTCCACATACAGAGGCCAAACATGCAAGGAACACCGTCAGGTGTTCTAGGGACACATAGCATGCACATATCAAGAATTACACCCCAAAATACATTCTGCTGAGCAAAGGGTAAACAAAAGATTACCTGTGGTTTTAGTAGCGCAGTTGTTCACAGGAGGGTAGCACTGGTCCAGGCAGCAGGCAGGGACTTGGTCAGCAACAGTGAATACAATTGTCCGGGCAACAGGAAGGAATACTGTCCATTGTCAGTACTGGCAGCAGGCAAGGATACTGTCCATATACAGTCCGGGGTCAGTGCAGGCAGAGATATTGTCAGCAGTGTCAAAATATTGGTCCTGGTAGTAGGCAGGAGCATGGTCCATGAGGTGTGGTCAGTTCATGAGACAGGCAGATGGCATTCTGGAGCCCCTCACATATCTGAGACCCCTGTGTTATGAATCCCACTAGTCCAGTAGCAGGGTACAAGATCAGTCCGAGAGGCAGGTAAAAAGTCCTGGTCAAACAGTCCAGGGTCAGTTCCAGATCAGGCAGAGGTATGTACAGAATCAGTAAGCAGAAGCGTGGTCGAATAACAAGCCAAGGTCAGTTCCAGAGCAGGCAGAGATAGGTACAGAAGCGGCAGGCAAAGGTGTGGTCGAATAACAAGCCAGGGTCAGTTCAAGAGCAAGCAGTGGTAATGGGTGTGACAGTAAATGGCAGGAACTGAGGATTATGTTTATCACTAACAATTAATTGAAGTATGGTAACGACAGAAACAGTCACCTATGCAGAGGCCTGGTTGGGAAGGGCACCGGGGACAATGAAAAGAGGTGTCTCTTCTAACTCCTCCGCTGGTACACACCCTACATCTCTTCTGATGTCTTTGGCCTGTTGGTTTGGGAGGGATTTTATCGGGAAAATGGCGTTCAGAGAGTCTACTCTAAGAACATTGAAAAAATGTTTTCTGGTGGGCCGTTTGGGAATATAAGGACAGTGATAATTTCTTCCTGGTAGCCAAGGAAGGATTGGGGGCTTTCGGTGGAGTTGCGGTAGATTATATAGGAGTTGTATATGGCCAAATTAAAAAAAATAGATTGATACTTTTTTATACTAATGGTATGTTCGTCTTGTGGTAAGGTAGGGTTCGAGCGTTTGATTGTTGAAGTCGACTCCCCCCATGAACAAATTGTATTCGTGGACAAGGGACACAGCCATCACAAGTTTCCCCTGAGTGCCCATGAGGGCGTGTGGCTAGTGTGCCAAGGGGGCGACATCATATAACAGCTTCCCGAAAATCGAGGCCCACGCTGTAGCCATAAATCAGGTATAGCGTGGGCGCAAGGTGGTTAATAAAATATATGCAAACAATACAGTACAAAGGGGTAAATCACTAAGAGTTAACCACTTGCCGACCTAATGCAGATATACTGTGACAGAATGGCACGGGCAGGCAAAATCACGTACCTGCCCGAGGCGGTCGGCTTCGTTAGGGGAGCGATCCAGGCTGAGGGGGAGGCCACTCATTCGTGACCACGAATGATGAAGTGATGTCATCTCTCCCCGGCTCAGTATTTTCCGTTCCGGCGCCGAGGAGAGAAGACATCGATGTGAGTGCACAACACTACACACACAGTAAAACACACCAGGCACACTTTTCACCCCCGATCACCCCCCTCCCGTCACAGTGACACCAAGCATTTTTTTTTTCTGATTACTGCATTGGTGTCAGTTTGTGACAGTTAGTGTGGTAGGGCAGTTAGGGTTAGCCCCCTTTAGGTCTAGGGTACCCCCCTAACCCCCCCTAATAAAGTTTTAACCCCTTGATCACCCCCCATCGCCAGTGTCACTAAGTGATCGTTTTTCTGATCGCTGTATTAGTGTCACTGGTGACGCTAGTTAGGGAGGTAAATATATAGGTTCGCCGTCAGCGTTTTATAGCATCAGGGACCCCTATATACTACCTAATAAAGGTTTTAACCCCTTGATTGCCCCCTAGTTAACCCTTTCACCAGTGATCACCGTATAAGTGTTACAGGTGACGCTGGTTAGTTAGTTTCTTTTTTATAGTGTCAGGGCACCCGCCGTTTATTACCTAATAAAGGTTTAGCCCCCTGATCGCCCGGCAGTGATATAACTTAGGTTTTAGGGTCAGATAGGGTCTGCCTCACCCCAGGCAGCATCAGGTTAGCGCCAGTACCGCTAACACCCACACACGCACCATACACCTCCCTTATATCTGATCTGATCAGATCTATACTAGCGTCCCCAGCAGTTTAGGGTTCCCAAAAATGCAGTGTTAGCGGGATCAGCCCAGATACCTGCTAGCACCTGCGTTTTGCCCCTCCGCCTGGCCCAGCCCAGCCCACCCAAGTGCAGTATCGATCGATCACTGTCACTTATCAAACACTAAATGTATAACTGCAGCGTTCGCAGAGTCAGGCCTGATCCCTGCGATCGCTAACAGTTTTTTTGGTAGCGTTTTGGTGAACTGGCAAGCACCAGCCCCAGGCAGCATCAGGTTAGTGCCAGTAGCAATAACACCCACACACGCACTGTACACCTCCCTTAGTGGTATAGTATCTGAATGGATCAATATCTGATCCGATCAGATTTATACTAGCATCCCCAGCAGTTTAGGGTTCCCAAAAATGCAGTGTTAGCGGGATCAGCCCAGATACCTGCTAGCACCTGCGTTTTGCCCCTCCGCCCAGCCCAGCCCAGCCCACCCAAGTGCAGTAACGATAGATCACTGTCACTTACAAAACACTAAACGCATAACTGCAGCGTTCGCAGAGTCAGGCCTGATCCCTGCGATCGCTAACAGTTTTTTTGGTAGCGTTTTGGTGAACTGGCAAGCACCAGCGGCCTAGTACACCCCGGTCGTAGTCAAACCAGCACTGCAGTAACACTTGGTGACGTGGCGAGTCCCTAAGTGCAGTTCAAGCTGGTGAGGTGGCAAGCACAAGTAGTGTCCCGCTGCCACCAAGAAGAAGACAAACACAGGCCCGTCGTGCCCATAATGCCCTTCCTGCTGCATTGGCCAATCCTAATTAGGAACCCACCACTTCTGCAGCGCCCGTACTTCCCCCATTCACATCCCCAACCAAATGCAGTCGGCTGCATAAGAGGCATTTTCTTTATGTCCTCCCGAGTACCCCTACCCAACGAACCCCCCCAAAAAAGATGTCGTGTTTGCAGAAAGCGCATATATAGGCGTGACACCCGCTATTATTGTCCCTCCTGTCCTGACAATCCTGGTCTTTGCATTGGTGAATGTTTTGAACACTACCATACACTAGTTAAGTATTAGCGTAGGGTACAGCATTGCACAGACTAGGCACACTTTCACAGGGTCTCCCAAGATGCCATCGCATTTTGAGAGACCCGAACCTGGAACCGGTTACAGTTATAAAAGTTACAGTTACAAAAAAAGTGTAAAAAAAACCACAAAAAATATATAAAATAAAAAAAACAAAAATAGTTGTCGTTTTATTGTTCCCTCTCTCTTTATTCTCTCTCTATTGTTCTACTCTCTTTTACTGTATTCTTTTCTGCAATGTTTTATTGTTATTATGTTTTATCATGTTTGCTTTTCAGGTATGCAATTTTTTATACTTTACTGTTTAATGTGTTTTATTGTTAACCATTTTTTTGTTTTCAGGTACGCCATTCAGCTGCAGCGTGGATTTATTTATCTTGACAGCAACAGCGTTTGCTCCCACGATATATAAAGCCGTGACTCCAGCAGAGGTGATATATGCCAAAGAATGGGGGCAGCAGGGGCGGAGGAGCGATTTGCTCCAAACTTTTGGGGCGGATGCCCCCATGCTTCGGCATATATAAATGGTGCACGTATGCCCATCATTAGAAGTGGGTGGATGAAGGGAGGTATTCTAATGGTGGGCATACCCACCGATCAATCTCATTTTTTCGTTCAGCCCACAGGCTGCATAAAAAAAAAGATTACAATATATGCCCAACAAGGACCAGCAACGTATTGGTATGTTGCTGGACCTTGAGTGGTTATACCAGAATGATGCCTGCAGGTTTAGGTATCATCTTGGTATCATTCTTTTCGGCAAGCGGTCGGCTTTCATGTAAAAGCAATCCTAGCGGCTAATTAGCAATTTTTTATACTTTACTGTTTACTGTGTTTTATTGTTACCCATTTTTTTGTTTTCAGATATGCCAATTCAGCTGCAGCGCGGATTTATTTATCTTGACAGCAACAGCGTTTGTCCCACGATATATAAAGCCGTGACTCCAGCGGAGGTGATATATGCCGAAGAATGGGGGCAGCAGGGGCGGAGGAGCGATTTGCTCCAAACTTTTGGGGCGGATGCCCCCATGCTTTGGCATATATAAATGGTGCATGTATGCCCATCATTAGAAGTGGGTAAATGAAGGGAGGTATTCTAATGGTGGGCATACCCATCAATAAATCTCTTTTTTTTTGTTCAGCCCACAGGCTGCATGAAAAAAAAAGATTACAATATATGCCCAACAAGGACCAGCAATGTACTGGTATGTTGCTGGACTTTGAGTGGTTATACCAGAATGATGCCTGCAGGTTTAGGTATCATCTTGGTATCATTCTTTTCAGCCAACGGTCGGCTTTCGTGTAAAAGCAATCCTAGTGGCTAATTAGCCTCTAGACTGCTTTTACAAGCAGTGGGAGTTAATGTCCCCTCCTCCCACCGTCTTCTATGTTTTTCTCTGGCTCTCCTGTCCCAACAGGGAACCTAAGAATGCAGCCAGTGATTCCGCCAGCTGACCATAGAGCTGATCAGAGACCAGAATGGCTCCAATCATTTCTATGGCCTAAGAAACCAGAAGCTACGAATATTTCATGACTTAGATTTCGCCGGATGTAAACAGCGCCATTGGGAAATTGGGAAAGCATTTTATCACACTGATCTTGGTGTGGTCAAATGCTTTGAGGGCAGAGGAGAGATCTAGGGTCTAATAGACCCCATTTTTTTCAAAAAAGTGTACCTATCACTACCTATTGCTATAATATCATATCATATCAATATTTACATTCCCTGACATAACAATAAAAATGATTTAAAAAAAGTGAAAGGAACAGTTTAAAAATAAGATAAAAAAGCAAAAAAAAATAATAAAGAAAAAAAAAAAGAAAAAAAAAAAGCACCCCTGTCCCCCCCTGCTCTCGCGCAAAGGCGTCAAATGTAAACAGCAATTGCACCATGCATGTGAGGTATCACCACGAAGGTCAGATCAAGGGCAGTAATTTCAGCAGTAGACCTCCTCTGTAAATCTAAAGTGGTAACCTGTAAAGGCTTTTAAAGGCTTTTAAAAATGTATGTAGTTTGTCGCCACTGCACGTTTGTGCGCAATTTTAAAGTATGTCATGTTTGGTATCCATGTACTCGGCCTAAGATCAACTTTTTTACTTCATCAAACATTTGGGCAATATAGTGTGTTTTAGTGCATTAAAATTTTAAAAAGTGTGTTTTTTCCCCAAAAAATGCGTTTGAAAAATCGCTGCGCAAATACTGTGTGAAAAAAAATGAAACACCCACCATTTTAATCTGTAGGGCCTTTGCTTTAAAAAAATATATAATGTTTGGGGTTTCAAAGTAATTTTCTTGAAAAAAAAAAAAAATTTCATGTAAACAAATAGTGTCAGAAAGGGCTTTGTCTTCAAGTGGTTAGAAGAGTGGGTGATGTGTGACATATGCTTCTAAATGTTGTGCATAAAATGCGAGGACAGTTCAAACCCCCCCAAATGACCCCATTTTGGAAAGTAGACACCCCAAGCTATTTGCTGAGAGGCATGTCGAGTCCATGGAATATTTTATATTGTGACACAAGTTGCAGGAAAAAGACATTTTTTTTTTTCTGCACAAAGTTGTCACTAAATGATATATTGCTCAAACATGCCATGGGAATATGTGAAATTACACCCCAAAACACATTCTGTTGCTTCTCCTGAGTACGGGGATACCACATGTGTGAGACTTTTTGCGAGCCTAGCCGCATACGGGACCCCGAAAACCAAGCACCACCTTCAGGGTTTCTAAGGGTGTAAGTTTTTTATTTCACTCTTCACTGCCTATCACAGTTTCGGAGGCCATGGAATGCCCAGATGGCACAAACCCCCCCAAATGACCCCATTTTGGAAAGTAGACACCCCAAGCTATTTGCTGAGAGGTATGGTGAGTATTTTGCAGAACTCGCTTTTTGTCACAAAGTTTTGAAAATTGAAAAAAGAAAAAAAAAATACATTTTTCTTTTCTTTCTTGATTTTCCAAAACAAATGAGAGCTGCAAAATACTCACCATGCCTCTCAGCAAATAGCTTGGGGTGTCTACTTTCCAAAATGGGGTCATTTGGGGGGGGTTTGTGCCATCTTGGCATTTTATGGCCTTGGAAACTGTGATAGGTAGTGAGGAGTGAAGTCAAAAATTTACGCCCTTAGAAATCCTGAAGGCGGTGCTTGGTTTTCGGGGCCCCGTACGCAGCTAGGCTCCCAAAAAGTCCTACACATGGGGTATCCCTATACTCAGGAGAAGCAGCAGAATGTATTTTGGGGTGTAATTCCACATATGCCCATGGCATGTTTGAGCAATATATCATTTTGTGACAACTTTGTGCAAAAAAAAAAAAAATTTGTCATTTTCCCGCAACTTGTGGCAAAATAAAAAATATTCCATGGACTCGACATGCCTCTCAGCAAACAGCTTGGGGTGTCTACTTTCCAAAATGGGGTCATATGGGGAGGGTTTGAACTGTCCTCGCATTTTATGGCCTTCAAAACTGTGATAGGTAGTGAGGAGTGAAAAAAAAAATTTACGCCTTTTGAAATCCTGAAGGTGGTGCTTGGTTTTCGGGGCCCTGTACGCGGCTAGGCTCCCAAAAAGTCCCACACATGTGGTATCCCTGTACTCAGGAGAAGCAGCTGAATGCATTTTGGGGTGCAATTCCACATATGCCCATGGCCTGTGTGAGCAATATATCATTTAGTGACAACTTTTTGTAATTTTTTTTTTTTTTTTTGTCATTATTCAATCACTTGGGACATATTCAATGGGCTCAACATGCCTCTCAGCAATTTCCTTGGGGTGTCTACTTTCCAAAATGGGGTCATTTGGGGAGGGGGTTGTACTGCCCTGCCATTTTAGCACCTCAAGAAATGAGATAGGCAGTCATAAACTAAAAGCTGTGTAAATTCCAGAAAATGTACCCTAGTTTGTAGACACTATAACTTTTGTGCAAACCAATAAATATACGCTTATTGACATTTTTTTTACCAAAGATATGTGGCTGAATACATTTTGGCCTCAATGTATGACTAAAATTGAGTTTATTGTATTTTTTTATAACAAAAAGTAGAAAATATCGTTTTTTTTCAAAATTTTCGGTCTTTTCCCGTTTATAGCGCAAAAAATAAAAACGCAGAGGTGATCAAATAGCATCAAAAGAAAGCTTTATTTGTGGGAGCAAAAGGACGCAAATTTCGTTTGGGAACAGCATTGCATGACCGCGCAATTAGCAGTTAAAGCGACGCAGTGCCAAATTGTAAAAAGTGCTCTGGTCAGGAAGGGGGTAAATCCTTCCGGGGCTGAAGTGGTTAAACACTGCATGATTATTTGAGTTAAAATAACTCATGCAGTAATTAAAGTGATTTTTTTCCGCTATGAAATAAAGAAACATGTTATACTTACCTGCTCTGTTGCAGTGGTTTTGCACAGAGCATCCCAGATCCTCCTCCTCTCGGGTCCCTCTCCTGTGATCCTGGCTCCTTCCCTCCTGTTCAGTGCCCCACAGCAAGCAGCTTTCTATAGGGGCACCTGAGCTGAGTCACAGCTCCCTGTGTCCATTTAGACAGGGAGCCCCGACCAGACCCCATCCCCTCTCTCCCCTGATTGTCTAACTGACTTTGACAGAAGCGGGAACTAATGGCCCCGCTGCTGTGTCTCAGCCAATCAGAAGGGAGAACATCAGAAGGCTGAGACACTCGTAGACATCGCTGGATAGAGAGGGACCTCAGATAAGTGTTAGGGGAGCTGAGGGCGGCTGCTGCACACAGAAGGCTTTTTATCTTAATGCATAGAATACATTAAGATAAAAAAACCTTCTGACTTCACAACCCCTTTTACTCATGAACATGCAATTCACAAAAAAAAACGCACATTAAATACTGCAAGGGGTAATTTTTATTTTGTGGCATTTAGCCTGTTTTTGCATGTTATTATACCACAGATGGGTCGCAGCAGGAGCTGAAACATTTAGCAGTGGTATTGCTACCACTCCTAAATGTGACAGCTCAGCTCAATATTGCTGGTTGTTAAGGAACCTTCACCTGCCAATGTCCTAACATCTATGACTCATCTGCTGTCAGTAGGATTCCCCGCTGAGAGCAGAATGGCAACAGGATGTGAACATAAGAAGAGCTGACATTAAACATATTGAGAAACATATTGTTAACAGTGTGCCACACCCCCTACACTGTATATAAGGCTTACCAGAGAGCTATGACCTTCATGCAAAGAGTGGTCATAAAGGGCTGTAACAATTGAACCTCTCCAAGGAAAGGATAAGATACAGCTCTGAATGGCTTCAGCTTCCTCGTGTCCAAAGGGCATAGAGAATATTATGCTTTTAATAAGTCAAAAGCTATCTGGCTCCACATATCAAGAGGATCGCATAAAAATTGCATATTACATAAAAAGACATTAAACATTGCCCATAGTGTAGAACCATAAGTAAAAACTTTATTACGGTAAATAAAAATATTTCACTCACAATTAAAAATGCATGTGCAGATCTGTGATACAATAAAAATCTACAGGCTGCCAGAATGTGCAATGCATATTTCAGAGTATCGCCCTAGTGACAAACATGAGAGGAACAAGTATAATACATGCTCACTCCCCAGAATTATCCAGGAAGACATTCTAGTGGCCTAAATGGGGAAAGACAGATGCAGATCTGTGACACTATTTGAAGTAAAAGTTATTATGATGTTCTGTAGGTGATTTTCTAAATCATAAGCTCTATTGAAGTGTGCTGTAGTCATGAGGGAGGTATTAGGGAGGTCTCTTTGCACCCGGGTTAACACATCTTCCAACTCACTCATTTGCCTTTAAAGGCTATCAGTGCATTAGATAGTGTGGGTTCTGTGTCCCCTTGCAGTGCAGAAGAGGAAGAGATATCAGCCCCCGTTCACACCTATGCGAATTAGATGTGGCTTATACCGCATCCAATTCGCAGGACATTTTAAAATACATTCATTTGAATGTATCTGGTTCACATATGTGCGTTGCATTCGCACTGCGCATTGCACAAAAAACGTGTGCGTTTTTTGGGCATTGCGGTGCGAATTACAAGCCCATTACATCCTATGGGAATGCATCTGATTCGCAGATGCATTGCATTCTGAACAAGGATTTTCTCCTTCTCCTCACTACACCTCCCCCTCTCCCCCCCTCCCTCCCCCTCTCCCTGCTCACTGATCCGCAGTTACAACACAGAGAAGCCTTTGAACAACAGATTTTTATCTTCCCAGGGAAACCTGAGCTTCAATTCGCACCGCACATGTGTGAACCCAGGCTCAGTCTTTCCAGAACTTATGTTAGAGCATGCAGCCTGGCAGGACTTGTTAGGTTTTCCTGGGCAGCTGTTATCAGAGAGTCCAGCAACTCAGAGGTCTCCTCTGGGATGACCAGGGTTGCTAATCACCCTCGTACTGACCTAACCTATCTTTTTTATTACAGGTGTTTGGGTGAAGCACATGAGTTTGACAGCTGCCTCTTTGTGCGTGCCTGCCTGCGTGGAAAAAGTCAGTGGCATATCATATTTACATTCATTTATCTAATATTATCCTATAAATGTAGCTAACTTTGTAACTCTGTATTTTTAGGACATTTCTAACAATTGTATGCTGTTTGTACTGTTATAAGTGCCCTGACGAAGTGGGGTTACCTACGAAATGCGTAGGCCACATTTCTTTGACATCTTATACCAGGACCTGCACATCCTGAACCAAAGAAACAGTAAACTGTACTCTTTTTCAGACTGTATTATGTTTTAAGAATTTCCATCTACGAATGGCAAATAAAAGTTTTTCTCTATACTTTAAAAAAAAACTGTTTTGTAAATTATTATTTAACTCCATAGAGACTTATGTAAAGTCTCACTCTGCTTTCTCTTGAACTTAAATTTTGTCTGCTTAGGGAAATTGCAAACAGGAAGTGATCCATTGGCCATTTTGCTGGTCTGTCTTGTTCAATAGTATAATCCCCAGGGCAGTCTGTCCCCAGTATAATCCTTCCCCCTCCCTCCAGGTCAGTCCGATCCCCAATATAATCTCCCCAGGTCAGTCTGTACCCCAATACAACCCCCAGGTTAATTAGTCCCCCCAGTATAATCCCCCTGGTCAATCTGTTCCCCAGTATAATCCCCCCAGGTCATTCTGTCCCCCAGGATAATTTCCCTCAGGTCAATCTGCCCCAGCACAATCTCCCCAGGTCAGTCTGTCCCCCAGTATAGTTCCCCAAGGTCAGTCTGTCCCCAACTATAATCCCCAAGGTCAATCTGTCCTCCAGTATTATCACCTTCATGTCAGTCTGGCCCCAAGTACAATCACCCAAAGTTAGTCAGACTGACCTAGGGGGATTGTACTGGGGAGAGACTAACCCCCAGTACAATCCTTGCAATAAGTAATTTTTTTAGGCCCCACAACAGTTTCAAAAATGTTTATCAAATCACAGTTTTCTCTAAAAATACAGAAAAATTCCTGTTAAAGTCCCACTACGGCCTAGTAATAAAATGTACACCCATGTGGGGCCTGTGTTTACACACATTGGGATGCACAGGTGTTCCATGCATCTGTGTGCAGACTGTCCCATTAATGTCAATTGGAACACAGCAGCTACATGGACACAGTTGCTGCTCTCAATCAGACATCTGTGCATGTGCAGGTGCAGGATGCACTGCCTCAGACGTAGACAGTGTGAGTACAGGGAAAAGCACCCGCATCCACACAAATTGAGAGCAGTGGCTGTGCCCACTTAATCGCTGTGTCCCAATTGAGTTGAATGGGACAGCCTACACAGGGATGCACAGAAC
Organism: Lithobates septentrionalis; assembly: GCA_037952835.1. NCBI lineage: Eukaryota > Metazoa > Chordata > Amphibia > Anura > Ranidae > Lithobates > Lithobates septentrionalis. The sequence goes on along the minus strand of JBBDGP010002865.1, from coordinate 2,021,744 downwards.
ACCTGTGCATCCATGTGTGAGTAAACACTGCAATGTATGGGTATACGCTGTAGTATTTTAATTTTGTATTATTTGGGGGGCTTTAGTGAAATACCAGGGGACTGAACAGACTCCTGATATTTCTTTTTTGAGCTAGAGAAAGGGATTACGCGTTACACCAATAGCGTGGCTTCATCAGTCTTCATCATAGCCATTAGGGATGAGCCGAACACCCCCCTGTTCGGTTCGCACCAGAACATGCGAACAGGAAAAAAGTTCGCTCGAACACGCGAACACCGTTAAAGTCTATGGGACACGAACATGAATAATCAAAAGTGCTAATTTTAAAGGCTTATATGCAAGTTATTGTCATAAAAAGTGTTTGGGGACCTGGGTCCTGCCCCAGGGGACATGGATCAATGCAAAAAAAGTTTTAAAAACGGCCGTTTTTTCAGGAGCAGTGATTTTAATAATGCTTAAAGTCAAACAATAAAAGTGTAATATCCCTTTAAATTTCGTACCTGGGGGGTGTCTATAGTATGCCTGTAAAGGGGCGCATGTTTCCCGTGTTTAGAACAGTCTGACAGCAAAATGACATTTTGAAGGAAAAACTCATTTAAAACTACCCGCGGCTATTGCATTGCCGTCAATACACATAGAAGTTCATTGATAAAAACGGCATGGGAATTCCCCACAGGGAAACCCCGTACCAAAATTAAAAAAAAAAAAAATGAAGTGGGAGTCTTCCTAAATTCCATACCAGGCCCTTCAGGTCTGGTATGGATATTAAGGGGAACCCCGGCCAAAATTTAAAAAAAAAAATGACGTGGGGTTCCCCCTAAATTCCATACCAGACCCTTCAGGTCTGGTATGGATTTTAAGGGGAACCCCGCGCCAAAAAAAAAAAAAAAAACGGCGTGGGGTTCCCCCAAAAATCCATACCAGACCCTTATCCGAGCACGCAACCTGGCAGGCCGCAGGAAAAGAGGGGGGGACGAGAGTGCGGCCCCCCCCCCTCCTGAACCGTACCAGGCCACATGCCCTCAACATTGGGAGGGTGCTTTGGGGTAGCCCCCAAAAACACCTTGTCCCCATGTTGATGAGGACAAGGGCCTCATCCCCACAACCGTAGCCGGTGGTTGTGGGGGTCTGCGGGCGGGGGGCTTATCGGAATCTGGAAGCCCCCTTTAACAAGGGGACCCCCAGATCCCGGCCCCCCCCCTGTGTGAAATGGTAAGGGGGCCATTTCACTAAAAAAGTGTCAAAATAGTTAAAAATGACAAGAGACAGTTTTTGACAATTCCTTTATTTAAATGCTTCTTCTTTCTTCCTTCATCTTCTTCTTCTTCTGGTTCTTCTGGCTCTTCTGGTTCTTCCTCCGGCGTTCTCGTCCAGCATCTCCTCCGCGGCGTCTTCTATCTTCTTCTCCTCGGGCCGCTCCGCACCCATGGCATTGGGGGGGAGGCTCCCGCTCTTCTCTTCATCTTCTTCTTCATCCTCTTCTCTTCTTCCTTCTTCTCTTCTTCTCTGTTTCTCTTCTTAATTTTCTTCTCCGGGCCGCTCCGCATCCATGCATGGAGGGAGGCTCCCGCTGTGTGACGGCGTCTCCTCATCTGACGGTTCTTAAATAATGGGGGGCGGGGCCACCCGGTGACCCCGCCCCCTCTGACGCACGGGACATGATGGGACTTCCCTGTGGCATTCCCCGTGACGTCACAGGGAAGTCCCGTCAAGTCACCGTGCGTCAGAGGGGCCCGGAGAAGAAAATTAAGAAGAGAAACAGAGAAGAAGAGAAGAAGGAAGAAGAGAAGAGGATGAAGAAGAAGATGAAGAGAAGAGCGGGAGCCTCCCCCCCAATGCCATGGGTGCGGAGCGGCCCGAGGAGAAGAAGATAGAAGACGCCGCGGAGGAGATGCTGGACGAGATCGCCGGAGGAAGAACCAGAAGAGCCAGAAGAACCAGAAGAAGATGAAGGAAGAAAGAAGAAGCATTTAAATAAAGGAATTGTCAAAAACTGTCTCTTGTCATTTTTAACTATTTTGACACTTTTTTAGTGAAATGGTAGGGGTAAGTACCCCCTTACCATTTCACACAGGGGGGGGGCCGGGATCTGGGGGTCCCCTTGTTACATGGGGACAAGGTGTTTTGGGGGGCTACCCCAAAGCACCCTCCCAATGTTGAGGGCATGTGGCCTGGTACGGTTCAGGAGGGGGGGGCCGCACTCTCGTCCCCCCCTCTTTTCCTGTGGCCTGCCAGGTTGCGTGCTCGGATAAGGGTCTGGTATGGATTTTTGGGGGAACCCCACGCCGATTTTTTTTTTTGGCGCGGGGTTCCCCTTAAAATCCATACCAGACCTGAAGGGTCTGGTATGGAATTTAGGGGGAACCCCACGTCATTTTTTTTTTAAATTTTGGCCGGGGTTCCCCTTAATATCCATACCAGACCTGAAGGGCCTGGTATGGAATTTAGGGGGACTCCCACTTCATTTTTTTTTTTTAATTTTGGTTCGGGGTTTCCCTGTGGGGAATTCCCATGCCGTTTTTATCAATGAACTTCTATGTGTATTGACGGCAATGCAATAGCCGCGGGTAGTTTTAAATGAGTTTTTTTCCTTCAAAATGTCATTTTGCTGTCAGGCTGTTCTAAACACGGGAAACATGCGCCCCTTTACAGGCATACTATAGACACCCCCCAGGTACGAAATTTAAAGGGATATTACACTTTTATTGTTTGATTTTAAGCATTATTAAAATCACTGCTCCTGAAAAAACGGCTGTTTTTAAAACTTTTTTTTGCATTGATCCATGTCCCCTGGGGCAGGACCCAGGTCCCCAAACACTTTTTATGACAATAACTTGCATATAAGCCTTTAAAATTAGCACTTTTGATTTCTCCCATAGACTTTTAAAGGGTGTTCCGCGGCATTCGAATTTGCCGCGAACACCCCAAATTGTTCGGTGTTCGGCGAACTTGCGAACAGCCAATGTTCGAGTCGAACATGAGTTCAACTCGAACTCGAAGCTCATCCCTAATAGCCATGCTTTTGGTGTAATGAATATGGAGTGGAGCCAGTGACATCAGGAAGTTTCAGCATAGAAGTAAACCTGTATGTGTCAGGAGCTTAGCCACACAAGCATGCCTTAAGGGGCAAGCACAGGATTATACTTGTAAAATGATGCATCTACTGTACAGTGCACCAGTTTAGTGCACAAATATGCTTAAGTGCATTTTTTATCTGAATAAAAAAGACATATTTTAGCAGAGAAACACTATGAAGATATGTTTTATCTCTTTTTGAGTGTATTGAGTTATAATAAAAGTGCACAGGGTTCATTCATCTAATCTGGAAGTGAAAGATAAAAATTTGGAGTGGAGGAGCAAGATAAAGTTTGGGAAGAAAATATCTCATCAGAGGAGGAAGGAGTAAAGTGGAATTATATATGACCCCAGTCTCAAAGGGAAAAGCGTGCTTAGGTCAAAAAAAGGTCAAATTTTAAAGGAGAGCAGTTAATCATGGATTAACATGGATGCCACCACCTCTTGAGTGGAGTAAATATTAATCACAGAAGAGTGGAAAAGTAACACAGAAATAACACACAAAAAAACTGTATTTATGTTAATAATTTCATTTATTAGAAAAAAAAACCATAAATGGATATGTTATAATCATATCAGAGACGGTGGTGATGTTTGTCTGTTTTAGTTGCCTTGTTCACTGTTTTTGATTTGGATTATATTGACAAGAATTTTCTTTTATTATTGGAGTTGATATTTTCTAGCACGTGAGAATATTTTTATTTTGTATTATTTTTGTTTTTGTTTTTTGGTGTGTATTTATTTGGTGGTAGTAGTCATTGTACAGCTCTACACTATACATCAGGGGTAGGCAACCTTTGCAAGGCAGAGATTACCTGAACAACATTGAAGAGATGAACCACTCGCCTACTGGATACTTTTACCCTCTTCCTGCCTAGGTCAATTTTCAGCTTTCCCTTTTTTTTTGTAATCATTATTTTATTTTATATAAGAAAACACATAACAAGACATGTCCAATAGTCTGTAAAAAAAAAAACAGGAACTCCGACCTCGCAGGGTCTCTTATACAGAACTCGCTCAATTAGACTAGTTGAACAGAAATACAATCAGAAGAACAAAAGCATCAGGCTACACATAAAGTAGCCCAATGGAGCATACCGGATGGGGGAATGTTTGGGGGTATAAGGGGAGCAGAATCTAGAATAGCTGTGGGGACATGTGATCTTATTAGAATGTATCAGTCTGTCATGTCACGTGTAGTACATACATCGGTCGTGAGCAGAGAAGGTAGATCCCCTTCCAAAATATCCACGTATAGGTCCCCCGGCCTGCGATCGGGGCAGAGGGGGGGTGCTCCACGGCCTCCATCAAACCACCCCCCACATGCCGGAGGGACCGAAACGAGATAACAGTGTGTATATCTGACGAGACCATCTATGTTCCTGTAACATCAAGGGCTGATCTCATGAGTATGGGGGCTTTCTGTGATAATGATTATCAGCAGCAGGTTGTTTATTTCCCCCACCGGTAGCAGTATATCAATAAAACATTCAACTTTTGTAGAGTATATAAGAGGAACAAAAGAGGAGAAGAAGGGAAACGAGGGAGAGGGGAAGAGAGGGGTTAGGGGGGAGCGAACTAAGCGTACCTGTGATCCATAAGGAAGATTTGTCCATGTCCACATCGGGTGCACCGGAACATGAGCATCTCTCCCATCCATCCGGATTCATTTGTAGTAACTCATCAGGATGTGAGGCCTCAATCCTCTAGGGTTTCATTGGTCTGCGGGTTTTGAGGGAAGGATCTGCTAACTCTAGTAGGGCAGTGTCTAAACTGGAGGGTACCCAGTGTGGGTCGGAAACAAATTCAATCCAGGGTGCCCAGAGTGCTGAGTATCTTTCATGAGATCCTCGGCAGGTCCTTAGCCTCTCGTATCGCATTTACCCCATCAATCCATCAATTGTTCCTGGGTAGGGATACTGGATCTTTTCCAGTAGGTTGGGAGTAGGCGCCTTGCTGCGTTCAGCAGGTGGGGCAGCACGCTTTTTTACTGGCTAAGTGAAGTTGTGGGTACATGCAGAAGAAAGTGCTTTGGAGAGAAAGGGACCTCCGTCCCTGTTATCTTTTTTATCTTGTCTCGTAAATCTTCCCAAAAGGGTTTAATTAGGGGGCAGTCCCACCATATATGAATAAGAGTACCTTGGTGCCCACAGCCATGCCAGCATTGTTCTGATATGGCTGGATAGATATGGGCTAAGTCTGCTGGCACACGGTACCAGCGAGACATTATCTTAAAATTAGTTTCTTGAGTTCGGGAGTCTGTGGAGGATGAGTGGGTCAGGTAGTATAAGTGATTTAATTGTAAAATCTTGCCCCAAGTCATTTTCCCACCGCGGAATGTAGGCAGGTTTAAGTTGGGGAGCAGCAGATCCTAGAAGTTGTTACAGTTCTGACACCATATGAGGGACAGGCTCTTCATTGATGAAAAGGCGTTCATATAGGGTGGGAGTAGAGGGGTCTCTAATTGTGTGGCTATGTTTTTCAAAGAAATGGTGCAACTGTCTGTATATCCAAAAGTTGAGTTGTGGGCCCCTGCGCCCCACTGGTAGGTTTTCATAGCTCACAAGCTTGCCGTCCTTCATGAATTTGCCACAACTAGCATTCCCATCGTCCACCCATGGATCAAAAAACGCCATCTTCTCACCTAGGGGGAACCACTGGAACCCACCTAACGGTGCCAACGGGGACATGGGGGGGCCAATTTCAGCAATGGGTTAAATTTATCCCAAACTGACAGCACCTGAGCCGTCAGTGGGGAGGTTGTTTCGGAAAGCCCCCTATATCCCCGCAGCAACCACGGTGCATTGGCCAAGTTTCTACCTTCCAGGCACTTCTCTAGGGTGACCCAGAGTTTGGAGTGCATGTGGAACGCCATTTAAGAATTCTCTGAAGGACTATTTATTATTATTATTATTATACAGGATTTATATAGCGCCAACAGTTTACGCAGCGCTTTACAACATTAGGGAGGACAGTACAAGTACAATACAATTCAATACAGGAGGAATCAGAGGGCCCTGCTCGTTAGAGCTTATAATCTAGGAGGGAGGGTCAAGTTATACAAAAGGGTAATAGCTGTGGGGGATGAGCTAATGGAGAAAATAGTGCAGTTGTTAGATAGAGGCAGGATAGGCTTCTCTGAAGAGGAAAGTTTTCAGGTATTGCCTAAATGTGGATACATTTGGAGACAGTCTGAGAGATCGGGGTAGGGAATTCCAGAGGATGGGCGAGGCTCGGGAGAAGTCCTGGAGGCGGATATGGGAGGAGGTGATGAGGGAGCTAGAGAGCAGGAGGTCCTGGGAGGAACAGAGAGGGCGATTAGGTTGGTATTTTGAGACTAGGCTAGTGATGTAGCTGGGGGCAGAGTTGTGGATGGCTTTGTGCGAGTGGCAGCCAATGGACGGATTGTCAGAGGGGGGTAGCAGACACTGAGCGGTTTGTAAGGTGGATGAGTCTGGCAGCAGCATTCATGATGGACAGAAGGGGGGATAGTCTACTTAAAGGTAAGCCAATGAGGAGGGAGATGCAGTAGTCAAGGCAAGAGATAACCAGGAAGTGAATCAGGAGCTTTGTGGTTTCGTTGGTTAGAAAGGGACGTAGTTTAGAGATGTTGCGGAGGTTGAGGCGGCAAGCTTTGGAAAGTGATTGGATGTGGGGCCGAAAGGATAGTTCAGAATCCAGGATAACACCTAGTAGCCTGACATGTGGGGACGGGTGGATGGATGTTCTTGACAGACAAGTCAGGGGAAGAGGCACGTGAGGGAGGAAATATTATAAGCTCGGTTTTTGGACAAGTTGAGTTTGAGGAAGTGGTGTGACATCCATACAGATATGTCGGTTAGTAAGTTAGTGATGCGTGAGGAGACTGATGGAGTGAGTTGAGGGGTGGAGAGATAGATTTGTGTGTCGTCAGCGTAGAAATGATATTGAAAGCCGTGAGAGGCTATCATCTGACCCAGGGAAGAGGTGTAGATTGAAAATAAAAGAGGTCCAAGAACAGAACCTTGGGGGACCCCGACAGAGAAAGGAAGAGGAGTGGAGGAAGTAGAATTGTAAGTGACACCGAAGGTGCATTGGGATAGGTAAGATGAGAGCCACTGAAGAGCACAGTCACGGAGACCGAGGGAGTAAAGTTTTTTGAGAAGGAGGGGGTGGTCAACCATGTCAAAGGCAGCTGAAATATCCAGAAGTAGGAGTACAGAATAGTCTCCGTTGGTTTTTGCAGTTAGTAGGTCATTTGTGAGTTTTAAAAGAGCAGTTTCTGTGGAGTGTTGAGGGCGAAATCCAGATTGAAGGGGATCAAGAAGGTTGTTTTTAATGAGGTGTTCACTCAGTTGGTTGTAAACCAGGCGTTCAAGGAGTTTAGAGGAAAAGGGGAGCAAGGAGATAGGGTGTAGATTGTTAAGATTGGTAGGGTCCAAGGACGACTTTTTAAGTATGGGGGTGACCAGTGCATGTTTTAGAGCATTGGGGAAGACGCCAGAGGTGAGGGAGACATTGAAGATGTGGGTTAGAGAGTGTAGGATGGAGTCAGAGGGCGACCGTAGCATATGAGAGGGAATAGGGTCCAGGGAACAGGTGGTTAGGTGGGCGATAGACTATAGCTTGATAGTAACGTTTTATGTCTAGGATTCCCAAGCCACCCTCCCATTTCGGGTGCTTTAGTATTCTTAGTGCTATTCTGGGTTTGCATGTGTTCCAAATGAAGTCGGAGAACAAACTGGACAGACGGTCAAAGAAGTTAGCTGTATACAAGGTGTCAAAACGATCCATGAGTTGTATGCCTAGGTATTTTAAGGATGATCTGGTCCAGGTGAAGGGGAAGGCAGCTTTAAGGCTTGTAGCTAGTTGAGAGGACAGGCAGATAGGGAGAATCTCTGACTTTGTGAGGTTAATTTTGAAGTTGGAGATTGACCCAAAGAGCTTCAGTTCCTTCATTAGGTTGGGCAGTGAGAGCAGGGGGTCCGAGAGGTGGAACAAAATGTCGTCGGCGTATGCCGAGAGCTTGTGCTCCATATTTCTGACCTGTAGTCCCTTGATGTTCTGATTGGCTCTCACAGTGCGGAGTAGTGGCTCCAGCACTAGGGCGAACAATAGGGGTGAGAGTGGACACCCCTGCCTCGTGCCGTTTCTAATGGGGAAGCGAGATGAGAGTGTACCGTTCACCTTGACCTACGCAGGGCGTAGAGTATAAGGCTAATATCGATATCAACATAGGCCCAACGATGTAAAGTACCGCTGTCAGATAAGACCAGTCAACACGGTCGAAAGCTTTTTTGGCATCTATAGATAAAATCAGATAAGGCTGTGGATCTGGATGGGTGCGTGCCCAGTGTATGAGTTGGACCGCTCTAAGGGAATTGTCCCTGGCCTCTCTGCCTGTTATGAATCCTATAAAAATAAAGGGGAAAGAACTACTGCGCCAACCAATAAAAGTGGAAATTAAATATAATGATGAGCAGCCAACACCACCAATTAGACTAATTGTGACAATGAAAATAAAAATAAAAAAGTGTAGCGCTATATTGTATCTATTAGCAGCATCCAAAAATGTGCTAAGAGTGACTAACAGAGTCTATCAGAGGGTGAATTAAACCTCATACAAAAAATATAGTGAACAGATGAGAAACCTGATGTTCCACAGAGAGCATCTGTTCATATATCTACTAAATTCTGTCAGTTAATACCATCAAAATGTATTGAAGTGATAAACAGTGTATATCAAACATAAAGTGTACATTTAACCATATGTAAGAGGACACTCTATCAATGAGGGATCCAATATTCCAAAGAAGACCTCTATAGATATGTCCTCTGTGATAAGGCAATCTAAATCAAATGTGCATCACACAAATTAAACCCACAACTTAAAAAACAAACATAGGCGTGTATGGGTAAAATGAAAAGTCTCTAAAGTGCGGACAGTTCATAATCAGATGGAAAATTCTTGAAGCATAGGTAACTATCTCAGAATGATATTTGCTGGATTCCTCCAGTGATCAGCCTGGTGTGAGAGTAATATAAAATGCCCTTACCGGACGCGGTGGACTCACAGGCCGTACAGCGGTGAGTCATACGGGCTTGAACCGTGTACCACGGTAGAGTTATGGCAGTTCCTGGTCCACCCTCCGATGATCCTGATAGGAAACTCCAATCTTGCCCGGTCTCCTGGTACGTTCCTCCAGCACTCACTTGGGACTTGGATAGTTTCGGATAAGGACAACAGGAAAAAGAAGGCTCCACATAGTGTAAATTCCGTTTTGTCAAAGGTTTAATTGTATCAAAGTTTCCAGCATAAAAATTTCCAGATAAAAACAAAGTTCATAAAGCATAAAAAATGTAATTGAGCGCAGTAGATAGATGGTTTGAGGTAGCGTCCTACACCCGACGCGTTTCGTCTGAAAAGACATCAACTGGGGTACAGCTCACCTCTCGTCTACTGCGCTATTAAATAGAACATGCTCAAAATTACATTGGGGACACCTGTGCGGCGTGACTTCCGGGTTTTGCATCACATGGGGATATTTTAGTCAGCTGACCCTCTGTCTAACCTATCACTAGATGGCTTTTGGATCCAAACCAGACCTCGGCTTGGATCATCCATGTGGCCAATTAGAGTCAGACAATATAGACATGTGATCGCCGCGCTCACGCGTCACCACGTTGTGACGCGGAGCGCAGCGCACTTCCCCTAACTGGCTAGCTATACATGGACGTGTGCGTCGTGTGCGTCACCGCGTATCATCGTGGTGACGACATACACAGGAACATCCCTCTCATTAGAAAGCACTGCATCTAGTGAAGGAAGACAGCTCATCGCGCAGGCGCAACAGCGCGAGATATCGTACCCACCGGAGACTGTCAAAGATTGGTGTTGTAAATAAACACCAAATGGAGCTGTTTCCTTCCTCCATTAGCCGCATTATATTGTTCCTTATGTTTGCCAGGATCGTCAAGCGCAAATCGAATAGATTGCCTAACATTCTGGAAACAATACAAACATTGCGGCATGAGAGTAATATAGATGTACGGACCAATGGAATCATCAAGGGGAATATGTAAAGTTAAACCATAACAGTCACGACACACATGTTGCCCCCTATTGACAATCATCCATCCTCCATACAATAATGCAATCATATTGAAAAATATAAAAATGAATTTTTTTAAAATTGCGTGTAGATCCAGGAAAATATATAATCACATAAAATTAGCAATTACAATCCCCCTTGTGTTAATGGCCGTAACCATAGAACCCTATATCAGAAACATGTGTCAAAAGGAAATATTTTTCTCTGCTACAACTAGATCAATTGAATATTAACCCATTATAATCAGAGAAGGGAAAAAAAGGGACAACCACGGGTCCATTAGCCGTTATCAAAGATATATCTAGAGCCCATATAGTAGAGATAGCGGAGTTTAATCCACAATAGAGTACCTACCGACAATCCAAAAAAACAAAAATATAAAAATATATATAAAAAATAAAAAATAGAAAAAAAACCTGAATCGGCAAATCAGAACAAGGAGGCCTGATAGGGGTCTTTAGGACTGATTAATGAACGCATTGATGTCCCACTCGATATTTAAACCGTGGGGTACATAGCATTTAATTTGGTGTATCCACCAGGTTTCAAGTTTCGAGACCCCCCTTATGTTAGATTCCCCTCTCCAATGCGGAATAAACCGATCTATGACCTGGAAAGTGGTCCCTGCTGGATTGCGGTTATGACATGATGCATAATGTTTTGAAACACTATGATTGGTTTTACCCTTTTTTATTGCTGTGATATGTTCTTTTACCCTAGTGGTAAAGTTCCGTATTGTCCGACCAATATATTGTTTCTTGCACGGGCATGTAATGAGATATACAATATATGGGGTTTTGCATGTGGCAAATTGTTTCATTTTGTATTGTTTGCCTGTAGTGGTGGAATTAAAAGTTTCTATTTTTCGTGCTTGACAAACATTCCATTTGCACACTGTACATCTTCTACAAGGATAAAATCCCTTAATGTCCTGAAAGAAAGATATCTTGTTTGGGGGATCTATCACATTTGGTGCGATTTGTCCTTTAATTGATGGAACACCCCTAAAGATAGTCGCGGCCTGTTCGGGTAACACTGGGCCCAAAATGGTGTCACTCTTCAATATTTTCCAATGTTTTTTAATGATGTCTCTAACTTGTTTGTATTGAGTAGAGAAATTCGTAAGGAAAGACCACTTATGTTTAGAATCTCCGTGTTTTATAGGTTTATTTGATTGAGCGACCAGTAAAGCAGCCCGATCAATTTGAGCTACTTCTTGGATCTCCTTGGTGATAAGGGATTTGTCATAGCCTTTTTCACAGAAACGTTTTTTTAGGATTTCAGCTTGCAGGAAATAGTCTGAGAGATGAGAACAATTTCTCCTTATTCTCACTAGCTGACTTTTCGGAATGGATTTGAGCCATACCTCATGGTGACAGCTATCGGTCGGAATGTATCCATTCCGATCCGTAGCCTTGAAGAATGTTTTGGTTTCCAGATGTCCATTATTGGATGTGATCTCTAGATCCAAAAAATGGATTTTGGATGGGCTGGCTTCGTGTGTCAGATGGATACCTCTCTGGTTTGTATTTAGGATAGTAATGAATGCGTCCAAAGAGTCCATGCTCCCCCTCCATAGGAGGAGGATGTCGTCTATGTACCTCACCCAAAGAACTAGCTCCAGGGGGTTTAGAGCATAGACGACATCCTCCTCCCATTTGGCCATGAAGATGTTTGCCAGGCTGGGAGCAAACTTTGCTCCCATGGCCACTCCCTTTGTCTGTAGGTAAAATTGGTCATTGTACCAAAAATAGTTGGCACCTGTGGCAAATTTAAGTAAATCCATAATGAACTTTCTTTGTGTTCGGGGGATATTGCCCTCTCTTGAGAGAAAACACTCAACAGCTTCCAGACCCTGCGTTTGGGGTATAGATGTATATAAGGACGTAACGTCCGCAGTGGCTAATATTAGATTCTTAGTATCTGTGACTTTCTGCAATTTCATAATGGTGTCTCTGGTATCTTTTAAAAAAGAAGGAACAGATTGGACTATCGGTTGGAGGAAAAAATTGATGTATTTCCCTACCTTAGAAGTTACAGAATTGATGCCGCTGATGATCGGGCGTCCTGGCGGATTTAACGCATTTTTATGTACTTTCGGAAGATAGTACATGATAGGAATACGTGGTGCCACAGGTACTAAAAAATGCTTTTCTTTTTTATTTAGAATGCCTAATTGTGATCCAGTATCTACCAGATCTATTAGCTTCTTTTTGTATTCTAACGTTGGGTTTTTTTGAAGGCAGCGGTATGTCTCAACATCACCGAGGATCCTGGTCATCTCACTGTGATAGTCACTTTTGTCAAGGATGACCACTCCTCCCCCCTTATCTGCAGAACGGATGATAAGGTTCTTTCTTTCACAAAGTGATTTTAGTCCCATTTTGAACTTTGGATCATTATATATCCTTTTAGGGGGAAGCTCTTCAAGATCCTTCAAAACTAGGTCTCTGAAAACCTTAATTGGAGGTGCCATAGGGGCTGGAGGGTTGAACAAAGATGGATTGCTCAATCCTGAATGTACAGTGTGGGTATTAGTCTGTGGACAAAGCGGTCTACTCGAATTTGACATAATATACCTTTTAATGTTTAATTTGTCCCTTTTTTTCCCTTCTCTGATTATAATGGGTTAATATTCAATTGATCTAGTTGTAGCAGAGAAAAATATTTATATATTTTTTATGGTTTCTTTTTCCTTTTGACACATGTTTCTGATATAGGGTTCTATGGTTACGGCCATTAACACAAGGGGGATTGTAATTGCTAATTTTATGTGATTATATATTTTCCTGGATCTACACGCAATTTTAAAAAAATTCATTTTTATATTTTTCAATATGATTGCATTATTGTATGGAGGATGGATGATTGTCAATAGGGGGCAACATGTGTGTCGTGACTGTTATGGTTTAACTTTACATATTCCCCTTGATGATTCCATTGGTCCGTACATCTATATTACTCTCATGCCGCAATGTTTGTATTGTTTCCAGAATGTTAGGCAATCTATTCGATTTGCGCTTGACGATCCTGGCAAACATAAGGAACAATATAATGCGGCTAATGGAGGAAGGAAACAGCTCCATTTGGTGTTTATTTACAACACCAATCTTTGACAGTCTCCGGTGGGTACGATATCTCGCGCTGTTGCGCCTGCGCGATGAGCTGTCTTCCTTCACTAGATGCAGTGCTTTCTAATGAGAGGGATGTTCCTGTGTATGTCGTCACCACGATGATACGCGGTGACGCACACGACGCACACGTCCATGTATAGCTAGCCAGTTAGGGGAAGTGCGCTGCGCTCCGCGTCACAACGTGGTGACGCGTGAGCGCGGCGATCACATGTCTATATTGTCTGACTCTAATTGGCCACATGGATGATCCAAGCCGAGGTCTGGTTTGGATCCAAAAGCCATCTAGTGATAGGTTAGACAGAGGGTCAGCTGACTAAAACATCCCCATGTGATGCAAAACCCGGAAGTCACGCCGCACAGGTGTCCCCAATGTAATTTTGAGCATGTTCTATTTAATAGCGCAGTAGACGAGAGGTGAGCTGTACCCCAGTTGATGTCTTTTCAGACGAAACGCGTCGGGTGTAGGACGCTACCTCAAACCATCTATCTACTGCGCTCAATTACATTTTTTATGCTTTATGAACTTTGTTTTTATCTGGAAATTTTTATGCTGGAAACTTTGATACAATTAAACCTTTGACAAAACGGAATTTACACTATGTGGAGCCTTCTTTTTCCTGTTGTCCTTATCCGAAACTATCCAAGTCCCAAGTGAGTGCTGGAGGAACGTACCAGGAGACCGGGCAAGATTGGAGTTGGGGACAAGAAGAGCCAGAAGAACCAGAAGAACCAGAAGATGAAGGAAGATAGAAGAAAGAAGAAGCATTTAAATAAAGGAATTGTCAAAAACTGTCTCTTGTCATTTTTAACATTTTTGACAGTTTTTTAGTGAAATGGTAGGGGTAAGTACCCCCTTACCATTTCACACAGGGGGGGGCCGGGATCTGGGGGTCCCCTTGTTAAAGGGGGCTTCCAGATTCCGATAAGCCCCCCGCCCGCAGACCCCCACAACCACCGGCCAGGGTTGTGGGGATGAGGCCCTTGTCCTCATCAACATGGGGACAAGGTGTTTTGGGGGGCTACCCCAAAGCACCCTCCCAATGTTGAGGGCATGTGGCCTGGTACGGTTCAGGAGGGGGGGCGCACTCTAGTCCCCCCCTCTTTTCCTGCGGCCTGCCAGGTTGCGTGCTTGGATAAGGGTCTGGTATGGATTTTTGGGGGGACCCCACGCCATTTTTTTTTTTTTTTGGTGTGGGGTTTCCCTTAAAATCCATACCAGACCTGAAGGGTCTGGTATGGAATTTAGGGGGACTCCCACGTCATTTTTTTTTTTTTAATTTTGGTTCAGGGTTCCCCTTTGGGGAATTCCCATGCCGTTTTTATCAATGAACTTCTATGTGTATTGTCGGCAATGCAATAGCCGCGGGTAGTTTTAAATGCGTTTTTCCCTTCAAAATGTCATTTTGCTGTCAGACTGTTCTAAACACAGGAAACATGCGCCCCTTTACAGGCATACTATAGACACCCCCCAGGTACGAAATTTAAAGGGATATTACACTTTTATTGTTTGACTTTAAGCATTATTAAAATCACTGCTCCTGAAAAAACGGCCGTTTTTAAAACTTTTTTTTGCATTGATCCATGTCCCCTGGGGCAGGACCCAGGTCCCCAAACACTTTTTATGACAATAACTTGCATATTAGCCTTTAAAATTAGCACTTTTGATTATTCATGTTCGTGTCCCATAGACTTTAACGGTGTTCGCGTGTTCGAACAAACTTTTTTCCTGTTCGCATGTTCTGGTGCGAACCGAACAGGGGGGTGTTCGGCTCATCCCTATAGGTGAGATTGGATGGTTTTGCAGAAATGTTTGAGGAATGCAAAGGAATGAGGGGATCTCATGTGGGACGTGTCTAGGAAGGGGTCTGGGCTTATATTGAAGTCTCCTCCGAGAATCAGAAGGCCTTCTCTAAAGTCCGCTAGAAGTGTTCAAGTAGAGTCAATGAAAGTGAGCTGGTCAGTATTAGGGACGTAGATTGTCGCAAACGTATATGTCTACCCGGCAATACTACCTTTTAGAAAAACATATCTGCCCTGGGGTCTATTATTGTCTGAGGGTTGGAAAGGACAGGATTTGTGTATTGCGATAGCTGTACCTTTAGACTTTGATGTCGGGGAGGTGCTGACAATCCACCAGTTAAAAAGATGTGTAGGCAACCTAGGAAGTGACTGGGGTGTAAAGTGGGTCTCCTGAAGGAAGACCACCCGTGTCTTTAACCATTTTAGTTTCCCTCATAATTTACTGCGCTTATGTGGGGAGCAGAGACCCCTGACATTATATGTGCTTACCTGCCGTGTAGCCATGGGAAGGAGTGAAGGTGGATGAGGAGCCCAGGCCGGCGGCAAACCCGATGTGGATGACAATATGGTATGTCGCTCCTATGAGAGGAAGAGAGGCAAAGGGAAGGAAAGGGAGATAGAAAAAGAAAGAAAAAAAGATGCATGAGACAAATATGAAAAACATCATAAATAAAACAGTGCGGCCGAAGCCGTCTAAACATAAAGAACATCTATAGGCCATGTTCGGGACCCCGTCCCCTATAGGGGAGGGGGGTATGAACCTCGGCTCGAAATGCCAATAGGGATCAATACCTTAAGATAAAGAAGGGCGGCCTGCGGGGGGGAATGTGGACCAACAATGAATAGGGGCGGAAGGGTCCCTGGCTCCGCTCACCACATCCAACAGTGTGTGGCGTAAGGGGGGATCGGGTATTCTACCCCTAACTTACAGGATAAGGGGATAGTTAAGTCTATGGTAAGTGATTAGAGCGCAAGAGTTGCATACGGGGCATCGCCCTATGCTGTCAAACAGGGTTTTGTTTAGAGAGCAAAATCATTATGGCGGGGCAAGTGGAAATAGACTTGGCTCTCAACCAGCTATGTAGAAAAGTCTCAGATGCAGCAATCAAAAGAGGTGTCTCTCCATCGGAGAAATTAAACCACTAGTCTCTAGCGGAGGTAGGGCCAGCTGAAGAGTCAGATGGGTGCCGCCTGCGATCCCGTCTGTGACTCTTGCGTTTGGCGGGTTGCCATAGCTGGGGTGGTGGCAATTTAGCCACAGAAAAATCAGGTGTTCCCCTCCAATCTGGGAAGTCTACCGGGTCAAGATCCAGAGAAGACAGGAAGTTCGGTAGGTCATCTTTGGTACAGAGAGTCACAGTCCTGTTTTCTTTGGTGACTTGGAGAAAGAAAGGAAAGCCCCTGCAGTACTGTAGTCCTGCATCTTGGATGGCTATCAGGCGAGGGCGAAGAGATCTGCGCTGCATTAAGGTGCGCCTTGAAATGTCCTGGTAAAAGGCCAGATGTGTGCCATCAAAATTGAAGTAGGGCTTGCCTCGCATTTTCTGCATTATGCGGTCTTTGAGTGTATATCTGTGCAGCTTGCAGATAATGTCTCTTTGATTGTTAGCATCTTGGGAGGGGGGCTTCAGGGCCCTGTGAGCATAATCAATTTCAATGGTAGCTGTAGCAGGCAGTTCTAGAATTTCCCTAAAGATCCCTTCCAGGGTGGGAATAATGTCCTTAGCACCAGTTGCTTCGGGCAGGCCTCGGATTCTAATGTTGGCCCTGCGACTCCGATTCTCCATATCATCTAATTGACAAAGCAGGGCTTCAATCTGATGGCTCTGTGTGGTGCATTTGTCCTGCAGCATAGAGATGACTGGGAGAGCGTTCTCAAATCTCTGCTCCAAAGATTCCATTCTGCCCCCTAAGTAAGACGTGTCAGCTTTAAGCTGTGCTATGTCCTCTTTGAGGGCTTTCTCCACCCTGTCAGCAAAGCGCTCCAGGTCGGCTTTAGTGGGTAAAGACCAAATATGGCGCTTGATGTCAGTCTCATCCAGGGGGTCTGGAGCTTCAGGATCGCCATCTGGAGATGAGGGGGAGCCTGGGGAGGTCGGGGGGATCGACTCACTTACCGACCCAGGGGATGGTATGGGTGAGCAGGCTGGCCGGTTAGTGCGTGCAGCGGCGTTCTGCAAGGCCTTGGAAGTTTTCTGGGCCTTCGCAGCCGGCGCCATCTTTGGAATCTCACGGTTTCGCCCGCTGGTCCCAGGGAAGAAGGATTCCAGCTGTCCCTGTCTCGTGCAGTCGTTCTGTAGTGGCTGCGAGGATGCCTGGTTCTTCTGTGACATCCTTAGCGGCGGATTGGGTAGGATTCTCCCCCGTAGCGGTGGTTAGGTGCGGCGGTAAGACGGAGCTGTGAAGAGACACGTCTTAACCCTTCCGTGGCCAGGACACACCCCTCAGCTTTCCCTTTTCACTTTGAATGGAAATTGCGTGGTCGTGCAACACTGTACAGTACCTAAATTAAATTTTTTTTTTTTCAAACAAATTAGGATTTCTTATGGTGGTATTGAATCACGACTGGGTTTTTTATTTTTTGCTAAATAAACTAATATAGTAGTAACAGTAGTAATAAAGACAGGGAAAGTTCACACATGTGCCATGATTTGATGGTGCAGCATTTTTTAGGCAGGTACCCAGGGTTGGAAGATCTTCTAAAGCAGGCTGAAGAGTCTGTAGCCATTTCAAGTGGTCATACACAGCCAGTGATCAGTTGGCTGAAATTCTGCCAAGCGGGAATTCCACCTGCCCGTAAACTGCTTGATTTGTGACATGCCCATAGGGTGGAACTTGACTTTTGCAATGCTGCAGCGGCTGCAAATAAAGCAGAGGGCCATCAATGAGTACCTGTGTAAGTAGGACACACTGAAAGGCTCAGTCCAGCTCTGCTTTTTTTCCTCACGCCAATGGCTGCTGATAAAGCATGCATGCACTGTACTTTTACTAGTTGAGGAAGTGAACTGTGACAATGCATGCATCCATGACACAATCCCAGTTGTGTTCCTGCTGTAGCAGACTCTGCGTGGTATTATGGACAGGGTACTTGAGGCAGAGCAGCGGGAGGAAGAGGACTTCCTTTCCTCTCAAGGCCCACTTTATGCAGACACCATTCTTGCAATGCCACACAACACACAAGAGGAGAGGGAGGAGGAGGAGGATTAAAACAGTTTTGGAGGCATTGAAGCAGGGGAAGATATACATAAACCTTAACAGATGGTTTTTCATCCCCAGAACCTTTGGGAGTAGTACGTGTCTAAAAAAGGAGGCAGTTCCAGATACTGTAATCCTCAGTGACCCCTAGGAGTCTGCTTCTCATGCCTCCGCAAAGTTGTGGTGCATGGGCTCCCTCGTTCTTTAAAGCCTGCAAAAGGACCCGAAAATAGGTGGCATCAAGGAGAAGGATCACTATTGGTTGGCAACCCTCCATGACCACCGTTATAAGGGGAAAGTCTCGGAACTCCTCCCGTCTCCATAGAGGGACAAGAAGATGAAATCTCTTGAGGACACTTTAAAGAGGAGTTTATGTAATGCCTTTCCAGACTCTGGTAGGTTACAGTCTCATGGAAAACATCGTTTTGAGGCTTCTATTGGTCAAAAGAGGAGCGATGGAGAAGGGGGTCACCTCAGTAATGCTTTTCAAAAAATTTTTAGCCCTCAGTGCCCAGGGCTGTCATCTTCCACATTCCATCGTCAGCGTCTGCATCATATGGTGGGGGATTATCTAGGGGAGAAAACAGACATGGAGAGCTTTCCAGTTGACGATCCACTGAATCATGAGAATAGACCACTGGCCAGAACTTGCCCAGTATGAAATAGAGATGCTGGGCTGCCCTGCATCCAGCGTGCTTTTCAAATTCATTCAGTGCTGCCGGAAGTTTTGTGACAGATAAAAGAGTGTGTCTGTCCACAGACTCCATGAACTGGCTGACATTTATCAAAATGAATCAGTCCTGGATTAGCAGCAGCTATCAAGCCCCTGATGCCGATGTCACTGATTAAATTATTTCTGGATCTGGAGTCTCTGAAAGACTGTCTAGGCTGCCTAGCTTTGTGGGTGTTGATTTCATCTGGAAGACATTTTTTGGTGTAGGTTTCATGGGCACAATTAATACCCAAGGACCAATTTTTCCGCACCTATTTGACAGGTGCATATCATTTAAATTTTTGACAGCAAGGCCAATTCTTGCTTTCATCAAGATTACATCAATAGGGTTATGGTGTGAAGGCACCACCGACACCCAAATACCAATTTTTCTGCACCTGTTTGACAGGTGCATATCATTTCCATTTTTGACAGCAAGGCCAATTCTTGCTTTCATCAAGAGTACCTCTATAGGGTTATGGTGTGAAGGCTCCACCGACACCCAAATACCAATTTTTCCGCACCTGTTTGACAGGTGTATATCATTTAAATTTTATCCTCTATAGCATTATCTTGTGAAGGCACCACCAACACCCAAAGTCCAATTTATTGCTGCAGCAGGTTTTTACACGGTACAGATGTGCCACTTTACAGGCAGACTAAGGAGACCCCCCAGGCACTATATTTAAAGGAATTTTTCATTTTTATTGTTATTTCTCATTTTTATAGTTTCACTTTAAGGATCAGTAAATCACTGCTCATTTAAAAATTATGTTTTTTACAAACTTTTTTTTCATTGATACATGTCCCCCAGGGCAGTACCCAGACCCTCATAACCATCGTATGCCCAGTTACTTGCATGTAAGCCTTCAAAATGGGCACTTATTTTTCCAGTTCGAGTCCCATATACTACAATGGAGTTTGTTATTCGGTTCCGAACTTTTGCGATGTTCGAAAGCTCTGACACGAACCGAACAGGAGGCCCATGTCTAGTGTTGAATAAGTGGATTTGATGAGCTTTCACTCATAAGTGCCTGTGGATATTCTTCCTCCATTCTTCAACTGCCTCTTTAATACTTCTTGAAACTTCCTGTGTCTCTGCTGTGGGTCACACCACTGCAGGTTCCAGATGGTAAAACCAAATCTTGGCTAACCTAATTCGCCCCCTAGTAATGACAGACTCTAACAGATGACCGTATCTGCCATTGCTTCCTAAACTTCTGCATCAGGCTATTGTTTTCAACACTCAATCAAAATTTGTATAGCAACTCTATAAAATCATTAACAATAACATTTCAACTTACCTTGCTATAAAATCTATCTATCTATCTATCTATCTATCTATCTATCTATCTATCTATCTATCTATCTATCTACAGTATCTCACAAAAGTGAGTACACCCCTCTCATTTTTGTAAATATTTTATTATATCTTTTCATGTGACAACACTGAAGAAGTGTGTTGAGTTATTTTGAGGGGACAGCAAATTTACACTGTTATACAAGCTGTACACTCACTATTTTACATTGTAGCAAAGTGTCATTTCTTCAGCGTTGTCACATGAAAAGATATATACAAAAATGTGAGGTCTGTCTGTCTGTCTGTCTGTCTGTCTCTTTTTGGTAGTATGTATTTTATTGCCAAATACCCTCCCTCCATATGATCCTTAATCCCTGCTAATATTTTACTCCCTTGTTTCTCTAGATTGCTGATATATTTTGTGTCTTTATCTGCCTTATCCTAAATTTAAAAGTCCTTGAACCCTTCAATGATTGTTATACCAGGACAACTGCACCATCTCCATGGAGATGCAGTTCATCCCAAAGCCCACTTTAGAACTCAGCACAATTATTCAAAAATACACAAGCTGCTTCCATCTGCATTAACTTTACCAGCTGTAGGAACTGGTAGAATAATATTGGCCCTTATTCTATTACTGCTTACTGGTTTAGCACATTACACAGCATTAGAAAATGCTGCGTAAAAAAGTTGAGGATTAAAGTTTATTTTCTAATTCTCTAGCATGTTTGTTTTTAATAAACTGTTCCATTTACTTTTACATAAAAGTACAAAACACACATAAATAAGACCATGTATAGTAGAAACAATGGTGATGAAGACAACACTTGTAATAACGATATGTTATTTTTTCCATAACAACAATACATGTTGTCAAATAATTGTGTGACTTTAGTAGATAAAGTAAAAAATAATGAATGATTTTGCATGAGCAAGTATCACATGATGCATGCTCGTTATATGATTTTTTTTTAAATAACATTGAACCTTTTGAGGATGAGGGGGATATGGAGAGCAGATAAGTGGAAATAAGCAGAGAGAGATAACATTAGTTTCCAGTCTCCCTGCTGCCCACCAATTAGATAGAAACTCCAGCCTTGCTAGTGGAACTCCCAGCTAATTTAAAGCTGAACTCAAGAAATACTAAAACTACTCCCTTGCAGGTGATTGCACCCACAATGCAAAGGTTAACTGCTCCTTTGAATCTAGTGATTTGGGAAAAGCGCATTTTACTTACCTGAACCTCTGCTCCTGCGGGCTTCCCTAGGCTCCTCTGCACTGCTAGATGAGTCCATATAGTTTCTTTTTCCCTGAACTCTAGTTGTTTAAGGTCCACTGATATCAAAACCAATACAGGGCCCATAGCCCTAACTGGTAATAAAGACATCAAGGAACAGTCGAACCCTGGAGCATGGGGGAGTTCCATCTGGCAGGATAGCAAAAGATCAGGTGGGTAATCACCCCCTAGACAGAAATGAGCATTTAACCATTGCAGTGCTGGCACAGCCTCACTGCAAGAGAGGAGTTTTAGTTTTACTTGCACTGAGCTTTAAAAAGCAATATTCAGATAGTACCTCGTCTTGGTGAATTAGGCATTCAGTGGTTCTCCAAGGCTCCCAAGCTGAGCCGTGGAGGTTAATAATGTTATTAAATCAAGCTGTAAAATATTTAATGTTTTGTACCCCTTTGATACTTTTTTTATAGTCTAGATTTGAGAAGGGACAGTGAAGGGGTTAACACTAGGGGCAATCAAGGGGTTAACTGTGTTCCCTGGGTGTGTTCTAACTGTAGGGGGGTGGGACTGACTAGGGGAGGAGAGAGATCGGTGTTCATACTTAGTATGAACACACAATCTCTCTCCTCTCCCCTGAGAGAACCGGGATTTGTGTCATACCGCCGGGCATGCACATTGGCTCCGGGGACACACACCAGGAGCGTGTGTGTGCCTGCTGTCATGTCTTAAAGGAGCGACATACAGCTACGGCGATTTGGCCAGCCGAGCCAACATGCCGCAGTATAACTGCGGTGGGTGGTCGGCTAGTGGTTAAAATTAAAGTTTCTTCTCAAGTGCAATTAGTGCAAAGTCCATCAGGTTAATAATATGGTAAATATTGAAGCTTGCTTGTCTGTTTGTTAGGAACGCTTATTTGGTTAACATGTGAAATTTTGGGTAATAGCTGGGCTATTCTGTAAACCAGAATTTAATAAATATCTTTAATTCATCATTGCAAAGGGCATGGGGCAGTAACTTGTACACAATGGGGTTTATTTACTAAAGGCAAATCCACTTTGCACTACAAGTGCACTTGAAATTGCACTTGGGAGTGCAGTCGCTGTAAATTTGTGGGGGACATGCAAGGTGAATAAAAACCAGCGTTTTGGCTTGTACATGATTGCATGATAAAATCAGCAGAGCTTCCCTTGATTTCAGATCTTCCCCTCAGATTTACAGCAACTGCACTTCCAAGTGCACTTGCAGTGCACTTGTAGTGAAGAGTAGATTTGCCTTTAGTAAATCAACCCCAATGCTGTATATTTATCTTTTTAAGGGATTACTGTATCCTGGAAATACAATGTCAGGGAATTCAATATATAGTTTAGTGAGTTTGGGTGTAAGAATATGTGAGATGATTTTATAATAAAAAATATTTAAATCAATATATTAGGTCCTGATAATTTACTATTAGGGCAAGTAAGTATACATGTGTTTATCTATTCCAAATGTATGACTGTTTTAAGACTATCTAGGGTTTCTGGCTGTTATTTTACGCATATTGCATTGGTGTAGCTATTCTGTCAAGTAAATATGTAAAGTTGTATCTATTATATCAAAGCCCGTGTCTGTGAGATTATATAATTAGTTATACAATTCCCAGAATATTTCAGCAATTTTGAAGGTCGTTGTCATTCTATTTCATTTGCATTTCATTTTGCAAAAATCTTTTTAGCCACAATTTTGATTTTCATTTAAATATCAAAATAAATGTGCTTTATTCCTTCTTTCATATTTTTGTTTCCGGTAGAGCATTTTTTTAACTTTGTGCATAAGTAGATTTTGAAAAGGCCCATGTGTGTGTACTATTTGAGATATTTTGTTGGATAACAAATAGTTTTGAGAGTAAGTAGCTTATTGTTAAAAAGTTGAATGCAAGTTGTTTTATCACGTTTAACCAATTCAGCTCCGGAAATTTTACCCCCCCTTCATGACCAGGCCATTTTTTGCGATACAGCACTGGGTTATTTTAACTGACAATTGCACATCATGCGATGCTGTACACAAATAAAATTGATGTCCTTTTTTTCCCACAAACAGAGCTTTCTTTTGGTGGTAATTGATCACCTCTGCAGTTTTTATTTTTTGCGCTATAAACAAAAAAAGACAATTAAAAAAAAATATATATTTTTTTTTTTACTTTCTGCTATAGAACACATCCAATAAAAAAACTGTACAAAATCAAATTTCTTCATCAATTTAGGCCAATATGTATTCTGCTACATACAGTAGTTTTGGTAAAAAAAATCCCAATAAGCGTACCTGTATATTTATTGGTTTTCGCAAAAGTTATACCGTCTATAAAATATGGGATATTTTTATGGAATTTTTATTTATTTATTTTTACTAGTAATGGTGGCGATAAGCGACTTATAGCGGGACTGCGACATTGCGGTGGACAAATCGGACACTAAATGACACTTTTGACAATTTTTTGGGGACCAGTGACACTAATACAGTGATCAGAGCTAAAAAGTATGCACTGTCACTGTACTAATGACACTGGCAGGGAAGGAGTTAACATCAGGGGCGATCAAAGGGTTAAGTGCTTTATAACTGAGTGGGCGATATTTTAACTGTGGAAAGACAGAGATCTGTGTTCCTGCCTAGCAGATACACAAGATCTCTGTCTTCCCTTGTCACAGAATGGCGATCTGCCTTGTTTACATAGGCAGACCGCTGTTCTGCCTCTCTCAGGAATGATGGGTGGGTCCCGGTGGACTTCGGGTCTGCTGTACCCCCTGATTGGCTTCCGCTGTGTCCAAACACAGTGGGAGCTAGACGCTGGTGGCGCGCTTGTGCACCGCAGACTTGGAAGACCGAAATCACATACAGGTACGTGATTTTATGCAGGAGAGCTGCTGCACCACAGTATGAATACGTGGGGCGGTCAGCAAGTGGTTAAACTGTACAGTGTCTTCTTATCCATGGTTTGTGAGCCTTCTGCAGTGTTAACTTCCCAAAAAAAAAATTCTTACAATAATAGTAAATACAGTATCTAAATGGCATCATAACTATTTAATATTGGAGGAGATTTTAACCTACCCCTCTCCACGACCCGTAACCATTTGTTACTGACAGACTCAAGGGAGATTAACTCTTCATTGAGTTGGAAGCATTGTTTCAATGCATAGATAAAGCATTTGCTACCGCAACACTTCAAATTTCTGATATGTGCCTGCTGTACCATACCCTGTTCTCTTTGTATTGCTTCCTTTGTGTGAAATCCCTGGTGTTCCTGCCAGTCCCTCTGCTTTCCTATTAAAAATTGACCACATTAAGCAGGAGAACACACCGTGCTCAGTTCTTTAGTTATTCTTGGAACTCAGTATGCTCTCTTCCGATGACCAGGCTTGTCCTGACATGCCCATGCTGCACAGCTATTCATTGGGAAGCTCAGTGTGCTTCTCCTCCCCCCAGCTCTTATGCAGCTGAGAACAGAGGGAATGGGTTCACTTATAAAAAAAAAAGGAAAAAATGTTTTTATATTTTTTTTTATATCTATACAAAAATGTTTTGTATTCATTTCTATTTTGAACTGAATGTGTTGCTTTACAAGGTGATCGTTTACAATCACTTTAATATGCAATTTAGTGTGATAACCACTTGTCAACCGCCTTCCGCATATATACTTTGGCAAGGCGGCTCGACCTGTACGTCAGTCCAAGCATGTGGTAGTGTGGGCGCACACTCAATGTCCACCGGCCACCCGCGATCGCAATACATAGAAGCAGACTGGGGATCTGTACTAAACCCTCTTTTCTCCCAGAAGAAACCCCAAGAGATGTACTACTGAGAGTTCACTATTACCATGTGAAGGCACAAATCCTGCAGGCATCACGCAGACCTGACAGCACCTCTCCACAGTATGCCACCATACAACTACAGATCTATCCAGGCACACACTACAGCGGCGTTTCAAGTCCCACACAAATGGAGATACCCTGCAACTCTCTCTATGGAGGAAGGAATAACAGCCTTATGTCAGTGGGGTATACTCCCCGACCAGGCCTCACACTCAGCATCTGCCCCACAACCAATCCAAAATGAATGGCAAGTGGTGTTACACAAACGCTCCAACATAAAACATACCAATGGAAACTCCTAAATGTAACACAATGCTATCCACGAACCTCCCTGGTCATAGGAGTCTACAGTTTAATCTCCTGTTTTCCCCCCAACCACCTATAGCAGCTATACCTGCACGCAGATCCGTTAAAAGATCCATTACTTACGATTCTACCTTTAACTTTAAATATTTTTTGTTCTTTTTGTTCTATGTTTGATACACACAGCATTATTCAACGTAAGGTAAATTCAACTGCTGAAGAAGATAAGCCTCACCTTACCATGACACAGGGTATTGAACCACCCAAGAACAGACTCCATGGACACAGTGAGTACTTAAACCACGTCATCACACGCCAACACTTATATTACCTCAAATGACTATCACATGCTTATCAATTAATGCACCACCCCGCAAAAAGATTCTCCATGTGGAAAGAAGCCTGCAAACACAGTGCGCAGAGCCTCTGCATGCAGGAAACTCACTTTCAGATGATCAAAGCCTCAAATTGCTCACACAGAGACTACCCCATGTATTTTTGGCATGCACACCCAACCACAAAAAAGGAGGGGTGCTAATGGCCCTAAGAAACTGCCTGTCCTTCCAACCTAAAGAGTCATTCATAGACTAAGGGGGCAGATACCTCATTGTAACTGGGGTCATTAACTCAAAATTATACACGCTTGTAACATTATATGCCCCAAACTCCCACCAACTCTGATTTCTCGGGAGAGTGCTTAAAAAAGCCAACTCTATGAAGCATTGAAACCTCCTCATATGCGGAGACTTTAACCTGATCTCTTATCCCAAGATGGATACAACCACGAGCAAACCTAATGGCACAGCTTCCATTCACACCCTACTCCACACAGAGGAACTGTTCAATGCATGGAGATGCCTCCATGCCAACGAGAAAAACGACACCTTTTCCTCACATAGGAACATATTGATTTGTGAAAATGAGCAATGCCTAACAGACAGGTGGCTTCTACAACAAGTTACCACCACACATATACATGATATTACGTGGTCAGACTGTGCTGCAATAGCATTGTCTATTGAAGAAAAGGATATCTCCCCTTCCTCCCCATCTGGTGCTGCAACGTTAAACTGCTACAAGAGCCCCACACGCTTCCAATAATCTCTCAGCATCTCTGGGACTTTTTTCTAAACAGCAACACATCAGTAGAAAACCCATACACCCTTTGGAACGCTCATAAGGCATTCATGAGGGTTATACTTATACAACTAGGGGCTAGAGTGAAAAAAAGATACACCTCAAAACTTAACGCTCTGTTATCCGAAATACACACCTTAGAAATCCAAAATAAAATGTCACCTACCATAAACCCAAAATAATATATTCTAGAATATAAATGTACATTCTAATTCTAGAATGTACGTTTCCATTCTACACCAAGTTAATAGTTATACAAAAAATTAAAAAAAAACACACAAAACATATCCATATATAAAGAAATTACTTACACATACATCAAGATGCATTAATCAAAAGAATAGAGGAATGCCCAAGTCCACAAATGAGAGATGCCAGAAAGGTAACCAGAAAAGATGCAAGGGAGAAAAGGCTCATATGACTCCTCAATGATGGTAAGGAATAATGACCTATCAGAAATTATATCAAATAGCAAATATATCAATCAATAAGGTACTCTGGACCAAGGAAAAAATAATAAAGAAATCCACCTTATACAAATCTGTGGCAGAGTCCAGGGCTCCAAGGATCACCTTAAAGTTTGCAACAGATCCAACACAGGGACAGCACCAGCTGTGGAGGAGTCAGACAGCCTAATAAGGGGTAATCCCCAGAGGCTGATAAAACCTTGCCAATAAGTGCAATGAAGTGCTCATGATCTATGGGCAACAACTGAGCCAGAGAAAAGCAGCCAATCAATGGAGCCTAACTTCATGTCAGAGGTCATGCCAACATGCAGCCAAACAATCAGTCCACTTCACTTCCTGGTCCGGAAAACAGGGATGATGTAATTTCCGGTGTGACCAGACATCATTTCCAGTGCAACCAGCCATGAACCTGGAAGTGGAGAGGAAATAGCCACACGGCCTTCTTTGGTGAGGACAAGGCGCCAGCATGTCCAAAAATAGCTAAATAGCTAAATGCTAAGTAACAACCCATACAGCCTTGATGGAATTACCAATATGGGGAAATAGAAGGCAAAGAATCCCCCCACAACCGATGATTAATCTGGTGTGGGGGTTGGGCGTGCTGGGCATCCAACCAAGTCCCCCAAAGTCACCTGATACACAGGGCAGGCATCCACCTTTACAAAGTGTACTCCAAAAGTTGTATCTTGATTATAGCTACAGTATGTAACATGATAAAAAAAAAAGTTAAAAAAAAGTTGTCCAAAAAAACAGCAAAACCTGCATTATTTTAAATCTCCACATTATTACCAAAAAGAAACATTTACATTAAACAGATAAAGCCACCGAAGACCAGTCTAAAGCTAAGAACCTCATTTAAGCAAGGATATTGGGTGGCCCTCAATTCATAAATCCATTTGGATTCCTGTTGTAGGATGGCTCTATTACAGTCTTCGCCTCTGGCATGTAACTGGCTAAATACACTGGGTCTATGCACATAATTGACAATGGCAAGACTCCAGCAATGTCCTGTGGGTCAATAAATGTAAAGCATTATTTGGTTTTATGTAATTGTATGATTTTTTTGTACCATGATTATTAAAAGTTTCTATGTGCGTAATGGCTTGGTATACTGTCATGGGAGTCTGTGCTTTCTTTCTCTGGAAACCTGTTTACAGTTCAAAAAAGCATTTCTCTGATTAAAAAATAAAAATAAAAAAAATATTAATCTAGAGATACATTTTAACAGAAAAAAACTGGCCATGCACTAGTAGAATTTCAACCACATTGACAAGAAAATTTGAAGGAACAGGATGGAAATTTTTTCTCAAATGAATTAATTAAACAGTGTAAGTGATTTTAATTTAGGAAACAACATTCATTCTACAATTTAAAGGGGTTGTAAAGGTAAAAGTTTTTTCACCTTAATGCATTCTATGCATTAAGGTGAAAAAACTTCCGACAATACCGCCGCCCCCAGCCCCCCCGTTTTACTTACCTGACCCCTCGAAAGTCCCGCGCTCGCTCCCGACATCCATTTCGCTGCTCAGCCTGACCGCTGATTGGCTACAGTGGATGGATTGAAAGCAGCGCAGCCATTGGGGAGCGGGGCCGAGTGATACAGTGAGCGGCTATAGCCGCTGGTTGTATCACGGAAGCGCGACTGCAAGGACTAACCACCATGTGAGGGAGCTCGCATTAAGGTGGTGAGTCCTTGCGGGGAGGAGCTAAAACAGCCGCCGAGGGACCCCAGAAGACCAGGTTCGGGGCGACTCTGTGCAAAACGAGCTGCACAGTGAAGGTAAGTATAACATGTTTGTTATTTAAAAAAAAAAAAACCTTTACAACCCCTTTAATGTTAAAAGCAAACAAAATTTTCAAACAACATTCATCCAGCCATGCAATCAAAATGTACAAAGAATTTCGGTACCACTGTTTGTGTGACTGTTTAGCATTTGTAAATCTATTTATGTTTGGCTAGCTTAAGGCTGCATATGAATATTGGCAAGTAGAATTAATATAAGTAATCAAAACTATTGTATATTTTACTTAATGTCTCTTTCCTTGGCAAAACAGTTTTAAACGTTGGAGAGCCCATTGAAGTGGATAAAATTTAAAACAGGCTCTACAACAAACAAAGTGTCAAAGTAATAGTTTTACCCTTTGCTGAAATTAAAAACATGCCAGTTCTGCTAATACAAATTGTAAAGTTTCATATAAAATATTTGATTACATGCTATAAAACCATTTTTACCAAAATCCTCAGAAGCAGAAAAATGAAATGCTCATATATTAACATTTCCCAATTTTAAATAGTTTCACAGTAAATAGTAAATGCAAATTGTACTAATCTCTTCCTGCTGGTTATGTGATGCAGAAGTAATTTATTGATATGCATAGGCCAGCAAGGTTAAGCTGCTTTAACACAATCATTGATTTTCTTTTAGCCACCATGCAGTGTGTTCAAATTTTACTTCTTGAACACTTCCAAATATTACTTTGAGTTATGTTAGGAAACTTTTTTCTTGTATATAGGATTAAATGGAACAGTTTGATTTTAAAACATTAAATATAGCAATGCAAAGTTTTTGACTAAAGTAGTCAAAAAGAAAAGTGATTAAAGGTGATTCACAAATGGTTAGGCACTTATAGTTTCTTTGCTTAACAAACTATTTTGGGGAACTGATCCTTTAAACTGTCACTACATTCTAGAACTAAACTATATGCCGACTATAACTCATTCATCCATGTCTTTTCGGACCTCGTTTGCACACTTGTGCGCAGTCATGTTGGAACAGGAAGGGGCCATCCTCAAACTGTTCCCACAAAATTGGGAGCATGAAATTGTCCAATATGTCTTGGTTTGATGATCCCTTTATTGGAACTAAGGGGCCAAGTCCAACCCCTGAAAAAAAACCCTGCACTATAATCCCCCCTCCACCAAATGATTTAGACCATAGGGATGAGCCCGAATAGGGGAACATTGAGTGTTCGCCTCTTCGCCAAACAGCGAACAATATGCGGTGTTCGCGGCAAATTCGAAAGCTGCCGGAACACTGTTAAAGTCTATGAGACACTAACATGAATAATCAAAAGTGATAATTTTAAAGGCTTAAATGCACATTATTGTCATAAAAAGTGTTTGGGGACCTGGGTCCTGTCCCGGGGAACATGTATCGATGCAAATTTTTTTTTTTAAAACGGCCTTTTTATCGGGAGCAGTGATTTTTTTAACCACTTGACGACCGCCTCACGCAGATATACTGCGGCAGAATGGCACGGGCAGGCAAAATCACGTACCTGGTAGGTGATTGCCTTAGCGTGGGCGGGGGGGTCCGATCGGACCCCCCCCCCGGTGCCCAAGGCGGACGCCCTTGGTCTGGTAGCGATCAGAGATGAGGGGGATGCCATCCATTCGTGGCCTCCCCCCTCGAGATCGCTCCCAGCCAATGAGAATCTTCCTCTGCCTCTGTGTAGTACACAGAGGCAGAGGAAATGATGTCATCTCTCCTCGGCTCGGTATTTTCCGTTCCGGCGCCGAGGAGAGAAGACTGCAATGTGAGTGCACAAACACTACACACACATTAGAACATGCCAGGCACACAATACACCCCCCTTTACCCCCCGATCCCCCCCAATCACCCCTCCCCCCTGTCACACTGACACCAAGCAGTTTTTTCTTCTTCTTTTTTTTCTGATTACTGCATGGTGTCAGTTTGTGACAGTTAGTGTGGTAGAGCAGTTAGGGTTAGCCCCCTTTAGGTCTAGGATACCCCCCTAACCCCCCCTAATAAAGTTTTAACCCCTTGATCACCCCTCGTCGCCAGTGTCACTAAGCGATCATTTTTCTGATCGCTGTATTAGTGTCACTGGTGACGCTAGTTAGGGAAGTAAATATTTAGGTTCGACGTCAGCGTTTTATAGCGACAGGGACCCCCATATACTTCCTAATAAATTTTTGAACCCCTTGATTGCCCCCTAGTTAACCCTTTCACCACTGATCACCATATAACCGTTACGGGTGACGCTGGTTAGTTCATTTATTTTTTATAGTGTCAGGGCACCCGCCGTTTATTACCGAATAAAGGTTTAGCCCCCTGATCGCCCGGCGGTGATATGTGTCACCCCAGGCAGCGTCAGATTAGCGCCAGTACCGCTAACACCCACACACGCAGCATACGCCTCCCTTAGTGGTATAGTATCTGAACGGATCAATATCTGATCCGATCAGATCTATACTAGCGTCCCCAGCAGTTTAGGGGTCCCAAAAACGCAGTGTTAGCGGGATCAGCCCAGATACCTGCTGGCACCTGTGTTTTGCCCCTCCGCCCGGCCCAGCCCACCCAAGTGCAGTATCGATCGAACACTGTCACTTACAAAACACTAAACGCATAACTGCAGCGTTCGCAGAGTCAGGCCTGATCCCTGCGATCGCTAACAGTTTTTTTGGTAGCATTTTGGTGAACTGGCAAGCACCAGCCCCAGGCAGCGTCAGGTTAGCGCCAGTACCGCTAACACCCATGCATGCACCGTACACCTCCCTTAGTGGTATAGTATCTGATCGGATCAATATCTGATCCGATCAGATCTATACTAGCGTCCCCAACAGTTTAGGGTTCCCAAAAACGCAGTGTTAGCAGAATCAGCCCAGATACCTGCTAGCACCTGCGTTTTACTCCTTCGCCCGGCCCAGCCCAGCCCACCCAAGTGCAGTATCGATCGATCACTGTCACTTACAAAACACTAAACACATAACTGCAGCGTTCGCAGAGTCAGGCCTGATCCCTGCGATCGCTAACACTTTTTTTGGTAGCGTTTTGGTGAACTGGTAAGCACCAGCCCCAGGCAGTGTCAGGTTAGCGCCAGTACCGCTAACACGCACGTACGCAGCATACGCCCCCCTTAGTGGTATAGTATCTGAACGGATCAATATCTGATCCGATCAGATCTATACTAGCGTCCCCAGCAGTTTAGGGTTCCCAAAAACGCAGTGTTAGCGGGATCAGCCCAGATACCTGCTAGCACCTGCGTTTTGCACCTCCACCCGGCCCAGCCCAGCCCACCCAAGTGCAGTATCGATCGATCACTGTCACTTACAAAACACTAAACGCATAACTGCAACGTTCGCAGAGTCAGGCCTGATCCCTGCGATCGCTAACAGTTTTTTTTGGTAGCGTTTTGGTGAACTGGCAAGCACCAGAGGCCTAGTACACCCCGGTCATAGTCAAACCAGCGCTGCTGTAACACTTGGTGACGTGGCGAGTCCCATAAGTGCAGTTCAAGCTGGTGAGGTGGCAAGCACAAGTAGTGTCCCGCTGCCACCAAGAAGAAGACAAACATAGGCCGGTCGTGCCCATAATGCCCTTCCTGCTGCATTCGCCAATCCTAATTGGGAACCCACCACTTCTGCAGCGCCCGTACTTCCCCCATTCACATCCCCAACCAAATGCAGTCGGCTGCATGAGAGGCATTTTCTTTATGTCCTCCCGAGTACCTCTACCCAACGAACCCCCCCCAAAAAAGATGTTGTATCTGCAGCAAGCGCGGATATAGGCGTGACACCCGCTATTATTGTCCCTCCTGTCCTGACAATCCTGGTCTTTGCATAGGTGAATTTTTTGAATGCTACCATTCACTAGTTGAGTATTAGCGTAGGGTACAGCATTGCACAGACTAGGCACACTTTCACAGGGTCTCCCAAGATGCCATCGCATTTTGAGAGACCCGAACCTGGAACCGGTTACAGTTATAAAAGTTAGTTACAAAAAAAGTGTAAAAAAAATATATATATATATAAAATAAAAAAAAGTTGTCGTTTTATTGTTCTCTCTCTCTCTATTCTCTCTCTATTGTTCTGCTCTTTTTTACTGTATTCTATTCTGCAATGTTTTATTGTTATTATCTTTTATCATGTTTGCTTTTCAGGTATGCAATTTTTTATACTTTACCGTTTACTGTGTTTTATTGTTAACCATTTTTTTGTCTTCAGGTACGCAATTCACGACTTTGAGTGGTTATACCAGAATGATGCCTGCAGGTTTAGGTATCATCTTGGTATCATTCTTTTCAGCCAGCGGTCGGCGTTCATGTAAAAGCAATCCTAGCAGCTAATTAGCCTCTAGACTGCTTTTACAAGCAGTGGGAGGGAATGCCCCCCCACCGTCTTCCGTGTTTTTCTCTGGCTCTCCTGTCTCAACAGGGAACCTGAGAATGCAGCCGGTGATTCAGCCAGCTGACCATAGAGATGATCAGAGACCAGACTGGCTCCAAACATCTCTATGACCTAAGAAACCGGAAGCTACGAGCATTTCATGACTTAGATTTCGCCGGATGTAAACAGCGCCATTGGGAAATTGGGAAAGCATTTTATCACACCGATCTTGGTGTGGTCAGATGCTTTAAGGGCAGAGGAGAGGGTCTAATAGACCCCAATTTTTTCAAAAAAGAGTACCTGTCACTACCTATTGCTATCATAGGGGATATTTACATTCCCTGAGATAACAATAAAAATGAAAAAAAAAATAAAAATGAAAGAAACAGTTTAAAAATAAGATAAAAAAGCAAAAAAATAATAAAGAAAAAAAAAAGCACCCCTCTCTCCCCCTGCTCTCGCGCAAAGGCGAACGCAAGCATCGGCCTGGCGTCAAATGTAAACAGCAATTGAACCATGCATGTGAGGTATCACCACGAAGGTCAGATCGAGGGCAGTAATTTTAGCAGTAGACCTCCTCTGTAAATATAAAGTGGTAACCTGTAAATGCTTTTAAAGGCTTTTAAAAATGTATTTAGTTTGTCGCCACTGCACGTTTGTGCGCAATTTTAAAGCATGTCATGTTTGGTATACATGTACTCGGCCTAAGATCATCTTTTTTATTTCATCAAACATTAGGGCAATATAGTGTGTTTTAGTGCATTAAAATTTAAAAAAGTGTGTTTTTTCCCCAAAAAATGTGTTTGAAAAATCGCTGCACAAATACTGTGTGAAAAAAAAATGAAACACCCATAATTTTAATCTGTAGGGCATTTGCTTTAAAAAATGTATAATGTTTGGGGGTTCAAAGTAATTTTCTTGCAAAAAAAATAAATTTTTCATGTAAACAAAAAGTGTCAGAAAGGGCTTTGTCTTCAAGTGGTTAGAAGAGTGGGTGATGTGTGACATAAGCTTCTAAATGTTGTGCATAAAATACCAGGACAGTTCAAACCCCCCCCCAAATGACCCCATTTTGGAAAGTAGACACCCCAAGCTATTTGATGAGAGTCATGTTGAGTCCATGGAATATTTTATATTGTGACACAAGTTGCGGGAAAGAGACAAAGTTTTTTTTTTGCACAAAGTTGTCACTAAATGATATATTGCTCAAACATGCCATGGGAATATGTGAAATTACACCCCAAAATACATTCTGATGCTTCTCCTGAGTACGGGGATACCACATGTGTGAGACTTTTTGGGAGCCTAGCTGTGTGCGGGACCCCGAAAACCAAGCACTGCCTTCAGGCTTTCTAAGGGCGTAAATTTTTGATTTCACTCTTCACTGCCTATCACAGTTTCGGAGGCCATGGAATGCCCAGGTGGCACAAACCCCCCCCCCCCCAAATGACCCCATTTTGGAAAGTAGACACCCCAAGCTATTTGCTGAGAGGTATAGTGAGTATTTTGCAGACCTCACTTTTGTCACAAAGTTTTGAAAATTGAAAAAAGAAAAAAAATGTTTTTTCTTGTCTTTCTTCATTTTCAAAAACAAATGAGAGCTGCAAAATACTCACCATGCCTCTCAGCAAATAGCTTGGGGTGTCTACTTTCCAAAATGGGGTCATTTGGGGGGGTTTGTGCCACCTGGGCATTCCATTGCCTCTGAAACTGTGATAGGCAGTGAAGGGTGAAATAAAAAATTTACACCCTTAGAAATCCTGAAGGCGATGATTGGTTTTCGGGGCCCCATACGCAGCTAGGCTCCCAAAAAGTCCCACACATGTGGTATCCCCATACTCAGGAGAAGCAGCTAAATGTATTTTGGGGTGCAATTCCACATATGCCCATGGCCTGTGTGAGCAATATATCATTTAGTGACAACTTTTTGTATTTTTTTTTTTTTTTTGTCATTATTCAATCACTTGGGACAAAAAAAAATAATAATCAATGGGCTCAACATGCCTCTCAGCAATTTCCTTGGGGTGTCTACTTTCCAAAATTGGGTCATTTGGGGGGGGGGGGTTGTACTGCCCTGCCATTTTAGCACCTCAAGAAATTACATAGGCAGTCATAAACTAAAAGCTGTGTACATTCCAGAAAATGTACCCTAGCTTGTAGACCCTATAACTTTTGAGCAAACCATTAAATATACGCTTATTGACATTTTTTTTACCAAAGACATGTGGCCGAATACATTTTGGCCTCAATGTATGACTAAAATTGAGTTTATTGGATTTTTTTATAACAAAAAGTAAAAAAAATCATTTTTTTTCAAAATTTTCGGTCTTTTTCAGTTTATATCGCAAAAAATAAAAAACGCAGGGGTGATCGAATATAATCAAAAGAAAGCTCTATTTGTGGGAAGAAAAGGACGCAAATTTCGTTTGGGTACAGCATTGCATGACCGCGCAATTAGCAGGTAAAGCGACGCAGTGTAAAATTGGAAAAAGTCCTCTGGTCTTTAGGCAGCCAAATGGTCCGGGGCTGAAGTGGTTAATGCTTAAAGTGAAACAATAAAAATAAAATATTCCTTTACATATCGTGCCTGGGGGGTGTCTGTAGTATGCCTGTAAATTGGCACATTTTTCCCATGTTTAGAACAGTACCACAGCAAAATGACATTTCTAAAGGAAAAATGTCACCGGGTGGCCCCGACCTCAATTATATAAGAGCTGTCACAGCAAAGATGTATCAGATGGCAGGAGCCTCCCATGGAGGCAGGTCGCTTGCGGCTTTTTTCTTTTTTTCAGTCTGTCGGGCGGCGTGAACTTACTTTGTGGGACATTTTTATTTTTTATTTTTTATTTTTTAATAAGGGATTTGTCCCAAGCTGTCTCTTGTCTTTTTTACCATTGTAACACTTTTTTTGTGAAATGGTAGGGGTACATCTGTACCCCATTACCAATTCACACAGGGGGGAGGCCAGGATCTGGGGGTCCCCTTCTTAAAGGGAGCTTCCAGATTCCGAAAAGCCCCCCCACCCACAGACCCCCACAACCCCCAGGCAAGGGTCATAGGGATGAGGCCCTTGTCCCCATCAACATGGGGACAAGGTGCTTTGGGGGGCATGGGGCCTGGTACGGTTCAGGAGGGGGGGTGCTCTCTCATCCTCCCT
This sequence comes from Lithobates septentrionalis, assembly GCA_037952835.1. Classification (NCBI taxonomy): domain Eukaryota; kingdom Metazoa; phylum Chordata; class Amphibia; order Anura; family Ranidae; genus Lithobates; species Lithobates septentrionalis. Next base: position 1,985,164 of record JBBDGP010002865.1, on the reverse strand, counting down.
CTTTTCATGCGGCCTGCCAGGTTGCATGCTCAGATAAGGGTCCGGAATGGATTTTGGGGGGACCCCTTTGACATTTTTTTTTACATTTTGGTGCAGGGTTCCCCTTAAAATCCATACCAGACCTGAAGGGGGGACCCCTACGCCATTTTTTTTTAAATTTGGCACAGGTTTCCCCTTAATTCCCATATCAGACCCAAAGGGCCTGGTGTGGATTTTAGGGGGACCCTCACGCAATTTTTTTAAAAATTTTGTTTCAGGGTTCCCCTTACTATTCATACCAAACCCAAAGGGCCTGGTAATGGGCGGGGGGATCCCATGCTCTTTTTTTCAATTATCTGTATCTATATTGCCGAGAATCGACAATTCATTACAGCCACGATCAGTTTTAAATGACAATTTTTCCTTTTGAAATGTCATTTTGCTGTGGTACTGTTCTAAACACGGGAAAAATGTGCCACTTTACAGGCATACTATAGACACCCCCCAGGCACGATATTTAAAGGAATATTTAATTTTTATTGTTTCACTTTGAGCATTAAAAAAATTACTGCTCCAGAAAAGACGGTCCCGTATGCGGCTAGGCTCCCAAAAAGTCTCACACATGGAGTATCCCCATACTTTTGGGGTGTAATTTCACATATTCCCATGGCATGTTTGAGCAATATATCATTTAGTGACAAAAAAAAAAAAAAAAAATTGTCGCTTTCCCGCAACTTGTGTCACAATATAAAATATTCCATGGACTCGACATGACTCTCAGAAAATAACTTGGGGTGTCTACTTTCCAAATTGGGGTCATTTGGGGGGGGTTTGAACTGTCCTGGCATTTTATGCACAACATTTAGAAGCTTATGTCACACATCACCCACTCTTCTAACCACTTGAAGACAAAGCCCTTTCTGACACTTTTTGTTTACATGAAAAAATTTTTTTTTTTTGCAAGAAAATTACTTTGAACCCCCAAACATAATATATTTTTTTAAAGCAAATGCCCTACAGATTAAAATGGTGGGTGTTTCATTTTTTTTTTCACACAGTATTTGCACAGCGATTTTTCAAACGCATTTTTTGGGGAAAAAACACACTTTTTTAAATTTTAATGCACTAAAACACACTATATTGCCCAAATGTTTGATGAAATAAAAAAGATGATCTTAGGCCGAGTACATGGATACCAAACATGACATGCTTTACAATTGCGCACAAACGTGCAGTGGCAACAAAATAAATACATTTTTAAAAGCTTTTACAGGTTACCACTTTAGATTTACAGAGGAGGTCTACTGCTAAAATTACTGCCCTCGATCTGACCTTCGCGGTGATACCTCACATGCATGGTGCAATTGCTGTTTACATTTGACAACAGACCGCCGCTTGCGTTCGCCTTAGCACGAGAGCAGGGGGCGACAGGGGTGCTTTTTTTTTTTTCCTTTATTATTTTTTTGCTTTTTTATCTTATTTTTTAACTGTCTTGTTCATTTTTTTTTTTAAATTATTTTTATTGTTATCTCAGGGAATGTAAATATCCCCTATGATAGCAATAGAACAAAGAAGGGAGACCAACTTATTTAGGAAGGAGGCCGTGCCACGTCCAATAGTACAAAAACACAAGAAAGGAGTTCCCCTAGGTGGACTTTACCGGCACTTGCATGATAGAAACAAGTTTTTAGAAATAGAAGCTATAATGCATCGTAAAAGGTGTAAATTTTATTCAATTAGAGAGATACAAATATTAAAAACAGAGTGGATATCATCCATAACAAAGCAGTATTAATGGGTAAATACATAAAACAGTCAAGTAATTAACAATGGTGAAAAGGAACCTCTTTTCAAGCCCGACGCGTTTCGGGGTGTTTAGTGTATCTAGGGTCCTTCTTCAGGGGCATGATCGAAAAGAGGGGTTCATCTAAATGTGTTGAAAAAAATAATATACATATAAATCAGCATATAAGAGTGTGAACAGGGGTCAAATAGTACACAGTAGATATCCAATGGGGGTTTTTTATGATCCAATGATCACCTACCTGGGAAAGTTCCATTAACTACTTGTGGGAAGAGGTTTAAAAACACAAAGCCACTGAAAAAAAGCAGGGTGTTGGTGGGCAATTTAGGATGTGAAGGGTATACGTGCTATTAATAGATGGTATAGGTTGCAGGAAGATAAGCAATAATTTCCATATAGGAGTATAACACTATACCCATCCCGCCCGACCCGGGCATGCGCTAGCCAGAGCGGAAAGCTGAGGTCACAGGAAGGCGCCCCTAAAAAATGAAAAAATTAAGGTACCTTTAGCAGAGATGCAATATATAAAAAAAGAATAATGCCAAAGTGACAGACCAAAAAAGGTGTGCAAAAGATATGCATCTATATTTCATATTATGGTGGTAGCCGTCAAGTATATGCATATAAAGAACCAAATAGTCAAGGCTAAATGACAGAGGAGGGGCGAAAATAATATGCAAAAATAAATAGTAATGGAAATGGTAATGTACTTAATAGAAAACAGAGGTAATAAACATATGTATATAATAAGATAATTATTGAAATATGATTAGTGCATGTTGGGAGGAATGGTTAGTTAAAAGTATATGGTGAGAAGATATATATGTTCAAATGGGTACATATATCATAAGAGATTTGTTGGATAAGGGGCTAAATAATTTGGACAAAAATGACATCAAGATATTACATCCACATGTCAAAGACAAATATAGTCCTGAAAAGGACGTGTGTATAAGTTTCCAATAGCCTACAACAAATAGGATATTACCATAGCAGGTTAGAGGATTAGATACTAAAAAGGAGAGATATCAAACATCTATAATAATGGTCTTTAAAGATCCTTGAAAAGGAACGAAATGAGCAAACAATGTAAGTAAATGAACATACCTGTGAGGATCAGAGTGTTACAAAACGGCCAGCCACGCAAACCTGCATCTAGCATGTAGAGCGCTATAGCAGGAAGTGAGTGGGGCCGGTTTAAATGTATGACAGGCTCCAATCAGCTGGCGTCAATAAGACGCACAGCTGTGTAGTGGAGGCCGTCAGCTGGGACGCCCAATAAGACCTCCCGAAGTGAGGGTGCGCGGCGACGCTCCTACCGCACATGCGCGAAGGCGCAATGACGTTGGAGCGACGTCGCGCACACCCGCCCCACCGACACGGAAGTGCCTAACCGGCGAACTGAGCATGCTCGCCGGAGTGGCAACATGGAGGCGGTGGGCGCAAGGCGGAGCCAACGCCCAGCAACCTCCCTAAGTACCGCCCCAAAGATGTGAGTCTGGGGCGGTTTTCCGTGCCGGGCCCCCCGCTCTGGCCGCCCACGCCACGGGGGGGGGCGGGGAGTGGGAAAGTGAGCCAATAATGAAAAACATATGAAAAATGTAAACATCCCAAATAAGATGGAAAAATTTCCACCGAAAAAGGGGAATATGACAGAGTCAAAATAATAATAATATAGGCATTTCGGGCAGCCTAGGACATGGTAGATTAAAAATTATAGATAAATGGAAGTTCCAACATAAACCCTGCTGAATCTCAGTGGCCTTGATAGAAATGCATGGAAAGAAAAGCTGGGACATATCACAGGACGATTAAATCTTAGACAAGGGTGGGTAAGCAAAATCGGATGTTAAACCATATAATAATGAAAAAAGCAGAAACGAATAATAGGATTTCTTAATACAAAACATCAAAATAAATAAATATACCAACAAAGACATCCAATAAGGAGTTTGGCATCGGATAACAAAGGAGTGAACCACAGGTTGAAATATAATAGATGCTGACACGACATAGAGAACAGGCAATAATATATATACAGGCATGAGGGGGTTCCTGGAGGGGAACCAACCCAGCTGATTGTATGGATCTGGTACAATGTTCCCTGGAAAAAACCGATCAATGTAAATAGCACACAAAAAAAAAAAAAAAAAAAAAGAAAAGGGGGGGAAGGAACAGGGAGGTATGTAAGAGGCCAGACAATCAGCTAGGTGTACATAGTTAAGTGTAATACCAAAAACTGGGACATAGCTAATAGGGGTACCCGTAATGGAGAATAGATAAAGAGGGGGGGGAGGGGGGGGAAAAAGGGGGGGAGAAGGGAGAAAGGGAACTGAAAGTAGATGGAAGAGGGAAAACAGGGAGTTACTTTTCCATTCCTCCAGAATTGAAACCTTCTAAAAAGGGTTTAAAGCAGACAGCCTCGTTGAGGCCCGGGGGTGTAGTGGCTTTTAGTAAATGAATCCATTTTAATTCTCGCTGGAGTAAAATTTTATTCCAGTCGCCCCCTCTGGGGTTGGGATGTAAGCGATCCAAAATTAAAAATTTAATAACGGGAAACTTGCCCCCATGTACCAAGGCCACATGCCGACCCAGGGGGAGATCCGGGTCAGCTGTTTTCATAGACAGAATATGTCTATATGCTCTTCGCCAGAACTCAAGCTTGGTCTTGCCTATGTAAAAGCAACCGCAGTTACACTGGAGCAGGTAAACCACTCCAGTGGTCCTGCAGTTGGCAAAATGTTTAGGAGAAAAGATTTTTCCATTAGGGAGAGTGGGGTTTCTCTGGGTCAGCATGTAGCCACAGTAGTGACAAGTACCGCAGGCAAAAGTACCCCTGTATTTACAATGAGTTGTTGTTAATCTAAATTCGCTATTGGTGATTTTGTCCCCAATAGAGGTCGCTCTCCTAAATGTAAAAGCAGGTTTTTCTGGCACTAAGTGGCCCAGACTGGGGTCGAGAACTAGTAGGTGCCAGTATCTTTCAATTATTTTTTTGGCTTGCTGGTGTTGTTGATTGTAAGTTGTGATTATACTAGGATGGCCTGGATCTCTTTGTTGTTTAGTAGAGTGGAGAAGCGTTAGTCTAGGTTTGTCAATTGCTTTTTTAAAAGCCTTTTTTAGGGATTTGTGAGAGTATCCGCGTATTAGTAGTCTGTCTCGTAAGGCAGCGGCTTCTTTAAGAAAGGTTTCATTGTCGGTGCAGTTGCGCTTGATCCTGATGTATTGCGAGTAGGGTATGGAATCAATTAAAGGTCTAGGATGGAAGCTAGCGGCATGCAGTATGGTATTGCCAGCCGTGCTTTTTCTAAAGAGCTTCGTAGAAAGGTTGCCTAGTCCATCTTTGAAGACTTCGATGTCTAGGAAGGTTACATGAGTGTTATTGAAGGACATAGTGAATGTCAAATTGAAGTCATTCTTATTCATCCTGGATATGAACTGCTCGAGTACATCCGGGGGGCCCTCCCAGACGACAAAAATGTCGTCTATATATCGATACCACCCCTGAATATGGCTCGTATACTGGGTGATATTGTCATCTGAGAGGAGGGTTTTCTCCCACTCCCCCAGGTACAGGTTAGCATACGATGGGGCACAACAAGTCCCCATCGCTACCCCCTGCACCTGGAGGTAGTGGGAGCCGAGGAAGGTGAAAACATTGTGAGTAAGGATGTACTCGAGCAGTTCAATGATGAATTCATTGTAAATGGGATCAGAGTCCGATTTTTTTTGAAGTATATGTCTGATTGCTGCCAAGCCTAGTTCATGTGGAATGGAGCTGTAAAGCGTCTCCACGTCAATAGTGACGAGGAGGGCTTGATCTGAGACAGATAAATGATCCAGGATTTGTAAAAAGTGGCTGGTGTCCTTTACATAAGAAGCCAAGGACACGACGAAGGGCCTAAGATATTCATCAATTAATTTGCTGGCGTTGTCACTTATTGAGCCCACCCCTGAAATTATGGGCCTACCCGGTGGATCTGTCAGGTTTTTATGCACTTTAGGGAGTGCATAGAAAGTGGGGGTCTTGGGAAAGTTGTTTCTCACAAAGGTCCAGGTGGCTTTACTGATTATATTGTTGAGAAATGCGGAATCAACTATCTCGTAAAACTCTTTGTTATATTTCTCAACAATGGAGGCTGGCATACGGCGGTACCAGTCCACATTGTTGAGAATCTTCTTGCAAATCCTAATATAATGCTCATTGTCCAAGACTACCACGTTCCCTCCCTTGTCAGATGGTTTGATGGTAACTGTGTTATTAGCCTGCAGAGAAGCTAACGCCTGTAGTTCTCCTGGGCTAAGATTGGAAGGTCCTTTCTTTTTTATTTTGAGTTTGTCTAAGTCGTTATTAACCAATTTAAGGAAAGCTGCTGCATTCGGACATGTACTGGGTGGCGGGTACAGGTCCGATTTTTTCTTTAATTTTGAGGCACCTGAATGAGATGGAGCAACAGGGTCATCTATTTGTTGGAGGATACGAGGGAGATCTATTTGATCAATCAGATCAGTTGTATCACTTTCCTCTAATAACGCCACCAAATGGTCTAAGGCTCGATTTTCTTGGGGGGTAAAGTTATTGTTGGTATCTTGTTTTTGGTAAAGTTTTTTGAGGATTATTTTGCGGATAAATAATTGAAGGTCTTTATATAGTTCGAACTTGTCTAACGTATAATTCGGGCAAAAATTTAATCCTTTTTTCAAAATGGAAGTCTCATATTCTGAGAGGAGATGGGAGGACAGATTGATAATGCTTAGGTCCGTGTCGGAGTGAATGGGAGTGATGGGCGAAGAAGTCAAAGTGTCATTTGTGTATACGTGTTTAAATTCGGTGGAGGTGGTTTGAGACCGGCCAATACCAGATCTAAAAAAGAAGGATCATTGCGATTGGGCTCGTGTGTAGTGGTAGGGTCCTGAAGATGAGAAGGTGGGTGCGCCTGTGTCAGGAGATTGGGCAGCAATCCCTTAGTGGTGTTATCGGGAAGAGTCGGGATAAGGGGATTGGATATTTTATCCGAAATAGATTTTTTTGGTTTATGGTTTTGGGTAGAGTCGCCTGACAATTGGCGTTTGGTCCCAACGGGAGGTTTAGCTTTAGAAGTGATGAGTGGGGGAATGTTAGACAGTGATTTGTTGGAAGAGGATTTCAAAGGTATATTTGAATTTCTGGGGATTTTATTGGTTTGATTCCATTTATAGGCCTTACCGGCCTCAAATGCATTCTTGTCCCTGTGGAATTTGAAGTTTTTTTTGAGGAGAATATTTTTATTGAAAGACTCCAAATGGATTTTAAGTTTTTTCTCTTTGATGGAAACTGATTGGTGTGTCTTAAATTTTTGGAGTTGTTCACAAGTCTTAGTGATTTCAATGTCCAATGCCAGAGATCTCTTTGTGTATTCATCTATCAGAATCTGCATAAGGTTCCGTGAACATGTTTGTAAAGCGTTTTCCCATGTAGACTTGAACTCAGCGTCCAGATCCTCCAAGGTAGGGAAGATTTGGACGCGGAGGCCCAATGGGTTCATGTTGCTTTTAAGATAATCTTGAAATGACCTAATATGCCAAAAGAATGAGGATTTTTTCTCTAAGTTCTTGGCAAGTTTGAAGAACAAAGAGGAAATCTCTGCTTCAGTGCGATCGCTATCGCCAAATTTATCCAAATATTGTTGCATTAAAGAGTCCCAGTCCTGGCCCACAAATACATTTTCAAAGTGTAAAGTTTCCGTTTCAGAAGTCATTATCAGGTGATGTGATGGAACGGTAGGGTTTGATTTAAATGATTAACAAGCAGAAGGAGTGGAATGGGGATCGCTACCGAGGAAAGAGAGGAAGAGGTGCCGATCCCCAGGGAGGGTAGTTATAATGAGTATGAGGATTGCAAGAGACCTAAAATACGTTGGTCAAGCGGGGAGTGGTATTTGCTACCAAACAGACAAAGAACAAAGAAGGGAGACCAACTTATTTAGGAAGGAGGCCGTGCCACGTCCAATAGTACAAAAACACAAGAAAGGAGTTCCCCTAGGTGGACTTTACCGGCACTTGCATGATAGAAACAAGTTTTTAGAAATAGAAGCTATAATGCATCGTAAAAGGTGTAAATTTTATTCAATTAGAGAGATACAAATATTAAAAACAGAGTGGATATCATCCATAACAAAGCAGTATTAATGGGTAAATACATAAAACAGTCAAGTAATTAACAATGGTGAAAAGGAACCTCTTTTCAAGCCCGACGCGTTTCGGGGTGTTTAGTGTATCTAGGGTCCTTCTTCAGGGGCATGATCGAAAAGAGGGGTTCATCTAAATGTGTTGAAAAAAATAATATACATATAAATCAGCATATAAGAGTGTGAACAGGGGTCAAATAGTACACAGTAGATATCCAATGGGGGTTTTTTATGATCCAATGATCACCTACCTGGGAAAGTTCCATTAACTACTTGTGGGAAGAGGTTTAAAAACACAAAGCCACTGAAAAAAAGCAGGGTGTCGGTGGGCAATTTAGGATGTGAAGGGTATACGTGCTATTAATAGATGGTATAGGTTGCAGGAAGATAAGCAATAATTTCCATATAGGAGTATAACACTATACCCATCCCGCCCGACCCGGGCATGCGCTAGCCAGAGCGGAAAGCTGAGGTCACAGGAAGGCGCCCCTAAAAAATGAAAAAATTAAGGTACCTTTAGCAGAGATGCAATATATAAAAAAAGAATAATGCCAAAGTGACAGACCAAAAAAGGTGTGCAAAAGATATGCATCTATATTTCATATTATGGTGGTAGCCGTCAAGTATATGCATATAAAGAACCAAATAGTCAAGGCTAAATGACAGAGGAGGGGCGAAAATAATATGCAAAAATAAATAGTAATGGAAATGGTAATGTACTTAATAGAAAACAGAGGTAATAAACATATGTATATAATAAGATAATTATTGAAATAGGATTAGTGCATGTTGGGAGGAATGGTTAGTTAAAAGTATATGGTGAGAAGATATATATGTTCAAATGGGTACATATATCATAAGAGATTTGTTGGATAAGGGGCTAAATAATTTGGACAAAAATGACATCAAGATATTACATCCACATGTCAAAGACAAATATAGTCCTGAAAAGGACGTGTGTATAAGTTTCCAATAGCCTACAACAAATAGGATATTACCATAGCAGGGTAGAGGATTAGATACTAAAAAGGAGAGATATCAAACATCTATAATAATGGTCTTTAAAGATCCTTGAAAAGGAACGAAATGAGCAAACAATGTAAGTAAATGAACATACCTGTGAGGATCAGAGTGTTACAAAACGGCCAGCCACGCAAACCTGCATCTAGCATGTAGAGCGCTATAGCAGGAAGTGAGTGGGGCCGGTTTAAATGTATGACAGGCTCCAATCAGCTGGCGTCAATAAGACGCACAGCTGTGTAGTGGAGGCCGTCAGCTGGGACGCCCAATAAGACCTCCCGAAGTGAGGGTGCGCGGCGACGCTCCTACCGCACATGCGCGAAGGCGCAATGACGTTGGAGCGACGTCGCGCACACCCGCCCCACCGACACGGAAGTGCCTAACCGGCGAACTGAGCATGCTCGCCGGAGTGGCAACATGGAGGCGGTGGGCGCAAGGCGGAGCCAACGCCCAGCAACCTCCCTAAGTACCGCCCCAAAGATGTGAGTCTGGGGCGGTTTTCCGTGCCGGGCCCCCGCTCTGGCCGCATCTCTGCTAAAGGTACCTTAATTTTTTCATTTTTTAGGGGCGCCTTCCTGTGACCTCAGCTTTCCGCTCTGGCTAGCGCATGCCCGGGTCGGGCGGGATGGGTATAGTGTTATACTCCTATATGGAAATTATTGCTTATCTTCCTGCAACCTATACCATCTATTAATAGCACGTATACCCTTCACATCCTAAATTGCCCACCGACACCCTGCTTTTTTTCAGTGGCTTTGTGTTTTTAAACCTCTTCCCACAAGTAGTTAATGGAACTTTCCCAGGTAGGTGATCATTGGATCATAAAAAACCCCCATTGGATATCTACTGTGTACTATTTGACCCCTGTTCACACTCTTATATGCTGATTTATATGTATATTATTTTTTTCAACACATTTAGATGAACCCCTCTTTTCGATCATGCCCCTGAAGAAGGACCCTAGATACACTAAACACCCCGAAACGCGTCGGGCTTGAAAAGAGGTTCCTTTTCACCATTGTTAATTACTTGACTGTTTTATGTATTTACCCATTAATACTGCTTTGTTATGGATGATATCCACTCTGTTTTTAATATTTGTATCTCTCTAATTGAATAAAATTTACACCTTTTACGATGCATTATAGCTTCTATTTCTAAAAACTTGTTTCTATCATGCAAGTGCCGGTAAAGTCCACCTAGGGGAACTCCTTTCTTGTGTTTTTGTACTATTGGACGTGGCACGGCCTCCTTCCTAAATAAGTTGGTCTCCCTTCTTTGTTCTTTGTCTGTTTGGTAGCAAATACCACTCCCCGCTTGACCAACGTATTTTAGGTCTCTTGCAATCCTCATACTCATTATAACTACCCTCCCTGGGGATCGGCACCTCTTCCTCTCTTTCCTCGGTAGCGATCCCCATTCCACTCCTTCTGCTTGTTAATCATTTAAATCAAACCCTACCATTCCATCACATCACCTGATAATGACTTCTGAAACGGAAACTTTACACTTTGAAAATGTATTTGTGGGCCAGGACTGGGACTCTTTAATGCAACAATATTTGGATAAATTTGGCGATAGCGATCGCACTGAAGCAGAGATTTCCTCTTTGTTCTTCAAACTTGCCAAGAACTTAGAGAAAAAATCCTCATTCTTAGGGCATATTAGGTTATTTCAAGATTATCTTAAAAGCAACATGAACCCATTGGGCCTCCGCGTCCAAATCTTCCCTACCTTGGAGGATCTGGACGCTGAGTTCAAGTCTACATGGGAAAACGCTTTACAAACATGTTCACGGAACCTTATGCAGATTCTGATAGATGAATACACAAAGAGATCTCTGGCATTGGACATTGAAATCACTAAGACTTGTGAACAACTCCAAAAATTTAAGACACACCAATCAGTTTCCATCAAAGAGAAAAAACTTAAAATCCATTTGGAGTCTTTCAATAAAAATATTCTCCTCAAAAAAAACTTCAAATTCCACAGGGACAAGAATGCATTTGAGGCCGGTAAGGCCTATAAATGGAATCAAACCAATAAAATCCCCAGAAATTCAAATATACCTTTGAAATCCTCTTCCAACAAATCACTGTCTAACATTCCCCCACTCATCACTTCTAAAGCTAAACCTCCCGTTGGGACCAAACGCCAATTGTCAGGCGACTCTACCCAAAACCATAAACCAAAAAAATCTATTTCGGATAAAATATCCAATCCCCTTATCCCGACTCTTCCCGATAACACCACTAAGGGATTGCTGCCCAATCTCCTGACACAGGCGCACCCACCTTCTCATCTTCAGGACCCTACCACTACACACGAGCCCAATCGCAATGATCCTTCTTTTTTAGATCTGGTATTGGCCGGTCTCAAACCACCTCCACCGAATTTAAACACGTATACACAAATGACACTTTGACTTCTTCGCCCATCACTCCCATTCACTCCGACACGGACCTAAGCATTATCAATCTGTCCTCCCATCTCCTCTCAGAATATGAGACTTCCATTTTGAAAAAAGGATTAAATTTTTGCCCGAATTATACGTTAGACAAGTTCGAACTATATAAAGACCTTCAATTATTTATCCGCAAAATAATCCTCAAAAAACTTTACCAAAAACAAGATACCAACAATAACTTTACCCCCCAAGAAAATCGAGCCTTAGACCATTTGGTGGCGTTATTAGAGGAAAGTGATACAACTGATCTGATTGATCAAATAGATCTCCCTCGTATCCTCCAACAAATAGATGACCCTGTTGCTCCATCTCATTCAGGTGCCTCAAAATTAAAGAAAAAATCGGACCTGTACCCGCCACCCAGTACATGTCCGAATGCAGCAGCTTTCCTTAAATTGGTTAATAACGACTTAGACAAACTCAAAATAAAAAAGAAAGGACCTTCCAATCTTAGCCCAGGAGAACTACAGGCGTTAGCTTCTCTGCAGGCTAATAACACAGTTACCATCAAACCATCTGACAAGGGAGGGAACGTGGTAGTCTTGGACAATGAGCATTATATTAGGATTTTGCAAGAAGATTCTCAACAATGTGGACTGGTACCGCCGTATGCCAGCCTCCATTGTTGAGAAATATAACAAAGAGTTTTACGAGATAGTTGATTCCGCATTTCTCAACAATATAATCAGTAAAGCCACCTGGACCTTTGTGAGAAACAACTTTCCCAAGACCCCCACTTTCTATGCACTCCCTAAAGTGCATAAAAACCTGACAGATCCACCGGGTAGGCCCATAATTTCAGGGGTGGGCTCAATAAGTGACAACGCCAGCAAATTAATTGATGAATATCTTAGGCCCTTCGTCGTGTCCTTGGCTTCTTATGTAAAGGACACCAGCCACTTTTTACAAATCCTGGATCATTTATCTGTCTCAGATCAAGCCCTCCTCGTCACTATTGACGTGGAGACGCTTTACAGCTCCATTCCACATGAACTAGGCTTGGCAGCAATCAGACATATACTTCAAAAAAAATCGGACTCTGATCCCATTTACAATGAATTCATCATTGAACTGCTCGAGTACATCCTTACTCACAATGTTTTCACCTTCCTCGGCTCCCACTACCTCCAGGTGCAGGGGGTAGCGATGGGGACTTGTTGTGCCCCATCGTATGCTAACCTGTACCTGGGGGAGTGGGAGAAAACCCTCCTCTCAGATGACAATATCACCCAGTATACGAGCCATATTCAGGGGTGGTATCGATATATAGACGACATTTTTGTCGTCTGGGAGGGCCCCCCGGATGTACTCGAGCAGTTCATATCCAGGATGAATAAGAATGACTTCAATTTGACATTCACTATGTCCTTCAATAACACTCATGTAACCTTCCTAGACATCGAAGTCTTCAAAGATGGACTAGGCAACCTTTCTACGAAGCTCTTTAGAAAAAGCACGGCTGGCAATACCATACTGCATGCCGCTAGCTTCCATCCTAGACCTTTAATTGATTCCATACCCTACTCGCAATACATCAGGATCAAGCGCAACTGCACCGACAATGAAACCTTTCTTAAAGAAGCCGCTGCCTTACGAGACAGACTACTAATACGCGGATACTCTCACAAATCCCTAAAAAAGGCTTTTAAAAAAGCAATTGACAAACCTAGACTAACGCTTCTCCACTCTACTAAACAACAAAGAGATCCAGGCCATCCTAGTATAATCACAACTTACAATCAACAACACCAGCAAGCCAAAAAAATAATTGAAAGATACTGGCACCTACTAGTTCTCGACCCCAGTCTGGGCCACTTAGTGCCAGAAAAACCTGCTTTTACATTTAGGAGAGCGACCTCTATTGGGGACAAAATCACCAATAGCGAATTTAGATTAACAACAACTCATTGTAAATACAGGGGTACTTTTGCCTGCGGTACTTGTCACTACTGTGGCTACATGCTGACCCAGAGAAACCCCACTCTCCCTAATGGAAAAATCTTTTCTCCTAAACATTTTGCCAACTGCAGGACCACTGGAGTGGTTTACCTGCTCCAGTGTAACTGCGGTTGCTTTTACATAGGCAAGACCAAGCTTGAGTTCTGGCGAAGAGCATATAGACATATTCTGTCTATGAAAACAGCTGACCCGGATCTCCCCCTGGGTCGGCATGTGGCCTTGGTACATGGGGGCAAGTTTCCCGTTATTAAATTTTTAATTTTGGATCGCATACATCCCAACCCCAGAGGGGGCGACTGGAATAAAATTTTACTCCAGCGAGAATTAAAATGGATTCATTTACTAAAAGCCACTACACCCCCGGGCCTCAACGAGGCTGTCTGCTTTAAACCCTTTTTAGAAGGTTTCAATTCTGGAGGAATGGAAAAGTAACTCCCTGTTTTCCCTCTTTCATCTACTTTCAGTTCCCTTTCTCCCTTCTCCCCCCCCTTTTTCCCCCCCCTCCCCCCCCCTCTTTATCTATTCTCCATTACGGGTACCCCCAGTTTTTGGTATTACACTTAACTATGTACACCTAGCTGATTGTCTGGCCTCTTACATACCTCCCTGTTCCTTCCCCCCCTTTTCTTTTTTTTTTTTTTTTTTTTTTTGTGTGCTATTTACATTGATCGGTTTTTTCCAGGGAACATTGTACCAGATCCATACAATCAGCTGGGTTGGTTCCCCTCCAGGAACCCCCTCATGCCTGTATATATATTATTGCCTGTTCTCTATGTCGTGTCAGCATCTATTATATTTCAACCTGTGGTTCACTCCTTTGTTATCCGATGCCAAACTCCTTATTGGATGTCTTTGTTGGTATATTTATTTATTTTGATGTTTTGTATTAAGAAATCCTATTATTCGTTTCTGCTTTTTTCATTATTATATGGTTTAACATCCGATTTTGCTTACCCACCCTTGTCTAAGATTTAATCGTCCTGTGATATGTCCCAGCTTTTCTTTCCATGCATTTCTATCAAGGCCACTGAGATTCAGCAGGGTTTATGTTGGAACTTCCATTTATCTATAATTTTTAATCTACCATGTCCTAGGCTGCCCGAAATGCCTATATTATTATTATTTTGACTCTGTCATATTCCCCTTTTTCGGTGGAAATTTTTCCATCTTATTTGGGATGTTTACATTTTTCATATGTTTTTCATTATTGGCTCACTTTCCCACTCCCCGCCCCCCCCCCCGTGGCGTGGGCGGCCAGAGCGGGGGCCCGGCACGGAAAACCGCCCCAGACTCACATCTTTGGGGCGGTACTTAGGGAGGTTGCTGGGCGTTGGCTCCGCCTTGCGCCCACCGCCTCCATGTTGCCACTCCGGCGAGCATGCTCAGTTCGCCGGTTAGGCACTTCCGTGTCGGTGGGGCGGGTGTGCGCGACGTCGCTCCAACGTCATTGCGCCTTCGCGCATGTGCGGTAGGAGCGTCGCCGCGCACCCTCACTTCGGGAGGTCTTATTGGGCGTCCCAGCTGACGGCCTCCACTACACAGCTGTGCGTCTTATTGACGCCAGCTGATTGGAGCCTGTCATACATTTAAACCGGCCCCACTCACTTCCTGCTATAGCGCTCTACATGCTAGATGCAGGTTTGCGTGGCTGGCCGTTTTGTAACACTCTGATCCTCACAGGTATGTTCATTTACTTACATTGTTTGCTCATTTCGTTCCTTTTCAAGGATCTTTAAAGACCATTATTATAGATGTTTGATATCTCTCCTTTTTAGTATCTAATCCTCTACCCTGCTATGGTAATATCCTATTTGTTGTAGGCTATTGGAAACTTATACACACGTCCTTTTCAGGACTATATTTGTCTTTGACATGTGGATGTAATATCTTGATGTCATTTTTGTCCAAATTATTTAGCCCCTTATCCAACAAATCTCTTATGATATATGTACCCATTTGAACATATATATCTTCTCACCATATACTTTTAACTAACCATTCCTCCCAACATGCACTAATCCTATTTCAATAATTATCTTATTATATACATATGTTTATTACCTCTGTTTTCTATTAAGTACATTACCATTTCCATTACTATTTATTTTTGCATATTATTTTCGCCCCTCCTCTGTCATTTAGCCTTGACTATTTGGTTCTTTATATGCATATACTTGACGGCTACCACCATAATATGAAATATAGATGCATATCTTTTGCACACCTTTTTTGGTCTGTCACTTTGGCATTATTCTTTTTTTATATATTGCATCTCTGCTAAAGGTACCTTAATTTTTTCATTTTTTAGGGGCGCCTTCCTGTGACCTCAGCTTTCCGCTCTTGCTAGCGCATGCCCGGGTCGGGCGGGATGGGTATAGTGTTATACTCCTATATGGAAATTATTGCTTATCTTCCTGCAACCTATACCATCTATTAATAGCACGTATACCCTTCACATCCTAAATTGCCCACCGACACCCTGCTTTTTTTCAGTGGCTTTGTGTTTTTAAACCTCTTCCCACAAGTAGTTAATGGAACTTTCCCAGGTAGGTGATCATTGGATCATAAAAAACCCCCATTGGATATCTACTGTGTACTATTTGACCCCTGTTCACACTCTTATATGCTGATTTATATGTATATTATTTTTTTCAACACATTTAGATGAACCCCTCTTTTCGATCATGCCCCTGAAGAAGGACCCTAGATACACTAAACACCCCGAAACGCGTCGGGCTTGAAAAGAGGTTCCTTTTCACCATTGTTAATTACTTGACTGTTTTATGTATTTACCCACTAATACTGCTTTGTTATGGATGATATCCACTCTGTTTTTAATATTTGTATCTCTCTAATTGAATAAAATTTACACCTTTTACGATGCATTATAGCTTCTATTTCTAAAAACTTGTTTCTATCATGCAAGTGCCGGTAAAGTCCACCTAGGGGAACTCCTTTCTTGTGCCTATGATAGCAATAGGTAGTGACAGGTACTCTTTTTTGAAAAAATTGGGGTCTATTAGACCCTAGATCTCTCCTCTGTCCTCAAAGCATCTGACCACACCAAGATCGGTGTGATAAAACGCTTTCCCAATTTCCCAATAGCGCCGTTTACATCCGGGAAATCTAGGTCATGAAATGCTCGTAGCTTCTCATTTCTTAGGCCATAGAGATGTTTGGAGCCACTCTGGTATCTGATCAGCTCTATGGTCAGCTTGCTGAATCACCGGCTGCATTCTCAGGTTCCCTGATGAGAATGGAGAGCCAGAGAAAAACACGGAAGACGGTGGGGGGGGGGCATTCCCTCCCACTGCTTGTAAAAGCAGTCTAGAGGCTAATTAGCCACTAGGATTGCTTTTACATGAAAGCTGACCGCTGGCTGAAAAGAATGATACCAAGATGATACCTAAACCTGCAGGCATCATTCTGGTATAACCACTCAAAGTCGTGAATGGCATACCTGAAGACAAAAAAATGGTTAACAATAAAACACAGTAAACGGTAAAGTATAAAAAATTGCATACCTGAAAAACAAACATGATAAAACATAATAACAATAAAACATTGCAGAATAGAATACAGTAAAAAAAAGCAGAACAATAGAGAGAGAATAGAGAGAGAGAACAATAAAACGACAACTATTTTTTTTATTTTATATATATATATATATATATATATATATATATATATATATATATATATTCACTTTTTTTTTGTAACTAACTTTTATAACTGTAACCGGTTCCAGGTTAGGGTCTCTCAAAATGTGATGGCATCTTGGGAGACCCTGTGAAAGTGTGCCTAGTCTGTGCAATGCTGTACCCTACGCTAATACTCAACTAGTGAATGGTAGCGTTCAAAACATTCACCAATGCAAAGACCAGGATTGTCCGGACAGGAGGGACAATAATAGCGGGTGTCACGCCTATATCCGCGCTTGCTGCAGACACAACATCTTTTTTGGGGGGGTTCGTTGGGTAGGCGTACTCGGGAGGACATAAAGAAAATGCCTCTCATGCAGCCGACTGCATTTGGTTGGGGATGTGAATGGGGATAGTATGGGCGCTGCAGAAGTCGTGGGTTCCCAATTAGGATTAGCGAATGCAGCAGGAAGGGCACTATGGGCACAACGGGCCTGTTTGTCTTCTTCTTGGTGGCAGTGGGACACTACTTGTGCTTGCCACCTCACCAGCTTGAACTGCACTTATGGGACTCGCCACATCACCACGTGTTACTGCAGTGCTTTTTTGACTATGTCCGGGGGTGTACTAGGCCGCTGGCGCTTGCCAGTTCACCAAAACGCTACCAAAAAAACTGTTAGCGATCGCAGGGATCAGGCCTGACTCTGCGAACGCTGCAGTTATGCGTTTAGTGTTTTGTAAGTGTCAGTGATCGATCGATACTGCACTTGGGTGGGCTGAGCTGGGCCAGGCGGAGGGGCAAAACGCAGGTGCTAGCAGGTATCTGGGCTGATCCCGCTAACACTGCGTTTTTGGGAACCCTAAACTGCTGGGGACGCTAGTATAGATCTGATCGGATCAGATATTGATCCGTTCAGATACTATACCACTAAGGGAGGTGTATGCTGCGTGCGTGGGTGTTAGCGGTACTGGCGCTAATCTGACGCTGCCTGGGGCGACGCATATCACCGCCGGGCGATCAGGGGGCTAAACCTTTATTAGGTAATAAACGGCGGGTGCCCTGACACTATAAAAAATAAACGAACTAACCAGCGTCATCCATAACAGTTATACGGTGATCAGTGGTGAAAGGGTTAACTAGGGGGCAATCAAAGGGTTAAAACATTTATTAGATAGTATATGGGGGTCCCTGACGCTATAAAATGCTGACGGCAAACCTAAATATTTACGTCCTTAACTAGCGTCACCAGTGACACTAATACAGCGATCAGAAAAATGATTGCTTAGCGACACTGGTGACAGGGGGTGATCAAGGGGTTAAATCTTTATTAGGGGGGTTAGGGGGGTACCCTAGACCTAAAGGGGGCTAACAGTAACTGTCCTACCCCACTAACTGTCACAAACTGACACCATGCAGTAATCAAAAAAAAAAAAACTGCTTGGTGTCAGTGTGACGGGGGGGGGGAGGGGTGATTGGGGGGTGATCGGGGGGGATCGGGGGGGGGTAAAGGGGGGTTTAAAGTGTGCCTGGCATGTTCTACTGTGTGTGTTGTGTTGTGCAACTCACTCAGATGTCTTCTCTCCTTGGCGCGGGAACGGAAACTGCCGAGCCGAGGAGAGGTGACATCACATCCCCTGCCTCTGTATACTACACAGAGGCAGGGGAAGATTCTCATTGGCTGGGAGCGATCGCGAGAGGGGGGCCACAAATGGATGGCCTCCCCATCATCTCTGATTGCTGCCAGACCAACAGCGACCGCCTCGGGCACCTGTGTCGCTTTAACTGACAATTGCGCGTTCATGCAACGCTATACCCAAACAAAATTGATGACCTTTTTTTCCCACAAATAGAAATTTCTTTTGGTGCTATTTGATCACCTCTGTGTTTTTTTTTTTGGGCTATAAACAAAAAAAGAGCGACAATTTTGAAAAAACTACATTTTTTACTTTCTGCTAGAAATCATTTAAATTTTTTTTTAAAAAATGAATTTATTCATCAGTTTAGGCCGATGTGTATTCTGCTAGATATTTTTGGTAAAAAAAATCGCAATAAGCATATATTGATTGATTTGAGCAAAAGTTATTGCATCTACAAAATAGAGGATAGATTTATGGCATTTTTATTATTTATTTATTTTTTACTAGTAATGGTGGCGATCAGTGATTTTTACATTTTTGACACTTTTTTGTGAACCAGTGACATTATTACAGTAATTAGTGCTAAAAATATGCACTGTTATTGTACTAATGACATTGGCAGGGAAGGGGTTAACATCAGGGGAGATCAAGGGGTTAAATGTGCTCCATGTTTGTGTTTTCTAACTGTATGGGGGACTGTGTGACTGGAGAAACACACAGATCCATCACCCTGCTTAGCAGAAAGACAGGATCTGTGTGATCTCCTTTGTGTTTACACAGGCAGATCCCCGTTCTGTCACTGCGGGGAACAATTGCAGGTGGCCAGCGGACATCGAGTTTGCTGGACCCACTGATTGGCTCCCCCACTGGCCAATGGAAGCATGCGTGCCCACAAAAGAGAGTCCCCGAGCCGACGTCCAGCTACATCCAGCTAGCGATTTGCGGAATGAGCCAACCTTCCGCAGTATATTGATGACGGCTGGTCGGCAAGAGGTTAAAGGATAACTGTACTTTTAGTAAACTCACTTGTCTCAGCACATCATAGATTTTCACTGTACATCCATCTGGGAGCCCTCCTCAAAGAAAGTCTCTAAGCTAGGCCACACGTTCCTTTTTATGAAATGACCATCTACTATTGTAAATATTAGTGAGCATACAAAAGCAATTGGGTAACTCCTGCTGCCACAATTGTCATTTCAGCTTGTAAGCGCTGAAAATGATGCAAAAAGTGAAAAAAATATAATAATAACATGTCATAACATAACTTTACATGCTAGTGAATGTCCATATTGAATGCATCAAAAGTCCATCATGATAGAAACCATTAAAGCCACCACGTGAATCGACAAATATATTAGTGACAAGACTGTCCCAAAACTGAATGAAGGTGTGCCAGAAGTGCTGAACCCACGATAAATAAATGTTATATGGGTCAGACAGACTTGTTTGCAGTGTTGAAAAACAATTATGTGGTCATGGAAGCCTTCAAGAAAATCCAATGTGTGTAGACATACAATAGTGCAAAACCACCACCCGAGTGAATGGAGGCTTAACAGAAAGTTGGGACCCACAGAGCATACGCTGTATGGGTCAAACAGGCTTAAATTGCCCACTGGCAATGGAGGGGGAACCCCGAAGACAGACTGAAGGTGGAATCCTAATGGTTCTTTACCAGGGATATCTTCTCCATATAGAGGTATAAACGTCCTCGGACATAACCCACATAAAATGAAGAAGGGGCCATATAGTGTAATTCCGTATAAACATAAAAAATTTATTCAAAGAGAAACACTTACATCTCCAAGTATAAAAAGCGCTTGTATGTTAAAATGGCAGCAGTGGAGTCTTCCCGACGCGTTTCCTCACACAGGACTTCGTCTGGGGCACTTATCCACTGCAGCCAAACTCCTTTATATAGGGACAAAGATCCCTGTGATGAGAATCCAGCTCCCTGAATTTTGCTAATTAGCACTTCCGGGGTCCTCCAAAATGGCGGGCCCGAGTGCGTTCCAAGCCTCTCTGTCATGTAATCCATCCCCCTGGGCCTCGTGGTGTCATGTCGGCGTGTCTCCGCTAATGGAGAACTGCGACCTAACGTCATGGCGTCTGGAATGTACTGCATAATGCAAACCGCCTTGTATTCCACGATCCCGCACTGCGCATGCACACAGCGCGGCATCGTCACTACGTCATAACGCATGCGCACAATACGGCGTGTCTGCTATGTTTACCATGGGCAGTTCAGAGGAGCTGCACGCTGGTCGGAAACATGACGTAAAGGGGAAGACGGGGGGGAGGCGGACCACACAGGAAATAGCAGTGCGCCAGCCGGAAACATAACAGTGTACGCAATGGGTGTATGTTAATATCTCGATGGAGTATTTAAAAGGACATCTTAAATATATCCTCATTTACTTTATAGGAAACCCAGTCCGTAAGGATACAGGGACCCAAAAGAGATTTAAAATGGGATAAAGAAGGGTTAAACTTAAATATAGAAAAAGGAGATGGATTCTCATCACTATATAGCATGTACAACCTGTAATATCTCATAAACATAATAAATCACCTGCACAATTGACCATTAGTGTAATGATGAGAAAGAGACAAATATAGAAAATTACCATATAAATTTAAATAAGGTATCCAGCTACTAAATGTCCCTGAATTTATCAGTTAAGATTCATCTATAAAGGCATTGATGTCTACTTCGACATTCATGCCTTGTGGGAAGAAAGTCTGTAATTCATAAGCCCAAAACATCTCAAGGCGGGAGACCCCTCTAGTTTTGGCTCCCCCCCTCCAAGGTGGAACATATTTGTCTATAATGACAAACTGTGATCCTGTAGGGTTACTGTTGTGAAATTATTTGTAATGCCTGGGTACTGTGTGTTTGGGGTCCCTGCTCTTGATTAAGGCTATATGTTCCCCTACTCTTGTTGTGAACGTTCTGGTGGTACGGCCTATGTATTGCTTGCGACACGGGCACGTAATGAGGTACACTATGTATCTTGTGCTGCATGTGCAAAAAGATTTCACAGTGTATCTCTTCCCAGTGACCGTGGATGAAAATTCTGTAACTTTGCGCCCTTCAAGTGTATTATGTAAACACACCACACACTTTCGACAAGGATAAAAGCCTGTCATATTGTGAAAGAAGGACGGACAGGAAGGTGAATTAATCACATTGGGGGCTATCCGACCCTGTAGGGATGGTGCTCCCCTAAATATGACCTTGGCATCCTCTGGCAATAGAGTGCCTAGAATGTTATCATGTCTCAAAACATCCCAATGTTTTTTCACAATGTTTTTAATTTGTTTGTGCTGAGTTGAAAAGGATGTTAACATAGCCCATTTAAGATTTTCGTCAGGTTCCCTCTTTGGCTTTATCTCAAGCAAAGTTTTCCTCTCAGTATTCATGGCTCTCTGGATCTCGAAATCTAGATTGGCATTATCATATCCCTTATCAATGAATTTTTGTTTTAAGACACTTGCTTGTGTAAAGAATAATTCAGTGTCTGTACAGTTCCTACGGAGCCTGAGAAATTGGCTGCGTGGGACTGCACTTAACCAGGATCTATGATGGCAGCTGTTAACAGAAATGAAGCCATTGCGGTCGGTGGGCTTAAAATAAGTATTAAATCTAAATCTTTTTTCCACTATTTCTATCTCCAAGTCAAGAAAATGTATCTTGGTTAGGCTGGCTTCATATGAAAGGGAGATGCCTCTATCGTTGGAATTCAAACACTCAAAAAATTGCTTGAGTGTCTCGAATGTTCCGTTCCATAGGAGGAGGATGTCGTCTATATATCTAGCCCACAGAACCAACAAAGTGGTCCCATGGGTATAGACGACATCCTCCTCCCACTTGGCCATAAACAAGTTCGCAAGACTAGGTGCGAACTTGGCACCCATGGCCACTCCCCGTTGTTGGAGGTAGTAGCTCTGGTTGAACCAAAAATAATTGTGTTTGGTTGCAAATTCTAGCAGTTCTACTAAATAATCGCATTGAAACGATGCAAGAGACTGTTCATGATTCAGAAAATGTTTAACTGCTTCTATGCCTTTCTCATGCGGTATACATGTGTACAAAGATGCCACGTCAGCAGTGGCCATGATCAATCCCTCCTGTATCTTGACATTTTCAAGAAGTCTGATGGTGGAACCAGTATCTTTCAGATATGAAGGTGTTTGTTTCACTAACGGTTGCAGGTAAAAATCTATGTATTTCCCAATTCTTGCCGTAATGGAATTAATGCCACTAACAATAGGTCTATCGGGTGGACATACAGGATTTTTATGAATTTTAGGTAAGTAGCATATTGTGGGAATTCTAGGTGCTGTAGGGACCAAAAAAGCCTTTTCTTTCTTGTTCAAAATTTTTTAATCATAACCCTTCAAAATAAGTTGCTGAAGTTGTTTTTGTATAAATGGTGGGGTTATTGGGGAGTGTGTGGTAAGTACCTGGTTCATTTAGAATTCTTAACATCTCCTCCTCATACTGACTCTTGTCGAGAACCACTATACCCCCGCCTTTGTCCGCAGGACGGACTACTAAATTTTTGTGTGCACATAAAGATTCCAGTCCATCTTTTGACAATGGAGAATGGCGAATGTGTTTAATAGGTAGTTTGGACAGGTCACTAAGGACAAGGTCCCTAAACATTTTTACTGCTGGTGCAATAGGGACGGGGGGGGGGAAAAGGGAAGGATTGGTTAGTCCTGAATGGATGGTTCCTGAGGTGGCAGCCGGAAAATCTGTACGTGCAGGGTTAGAGGTCAAATATCTCTGAATATTGATTTTACGTATATACTTATGAACGTCGATAAAAGTATGAAATTTATCTAGTTTTTTCAGTGGAGCATATTTGAGGCCCTTGTCCAGTACAGATAATTCCGCTTCGGTGAGTGTATGTGAACTTAAATTAAAAACACCCTGGCCAATCATATTCTTTATCTCTTTTCTCCTTTGAGGTCATATTTAGGGGAGCACCATCCCTACAGGGTCGGATAGCCCCCAATGTGATTAATTCACCTTCCCGTCCGTCCTTCTTTCACAATATGACAGGCTTTTATCCTTGTCGAAAGTGTGTGGTGTGTTTACATAATACACTTGAAGGGCGCAAAGTTACAGAATTTTCATCCACGGTCACTGGGAAGAGATACACTGTGAAATCTTTTTGCACATGCAGCACAAGATACATAGTGTACCTCATTACGTGCCCGTGTCGCAAGCAATACATAGGCCGCACCACCAGAACATTCACAACAAGAGTAGGGGAACATATAGCCTTAATCAAGAGCAGGGACCCCAAACACACAGTACCCAGGCATTACAAACAATTTCACAACAGTAACCCTACAGGATCACAGTTTGTCATTATAGACAAATATGTTCCACCTTGGAGGGGGGGGGGCAAAACTAGAGGGGTCTCCCATCTTGAGATGTTTTGGGCTTATGAATTACAGACTTTCTTCCCACAAGGCATGAATGTCGAAGTAGACATCAATGCCTTTATAGATGAATCTTAACTGATAAATTCAGGGACATTTAGTAGCTGGATACCTTATTTAAATTTATATGGTAATTTTCTATATTTGTCTCTTTCTCATTATTACACTAATGGTCAATTGTGCAGGTGATTTATTATGTTTATGAGATATTACAGGTTGTACATGCTATATAGTGATGAGGAGTAAGTCATTTGACTGGTTGAGAATCCATCTCCTTTTTCTATATTTAAGTTTAACCCTTCTTTATCCCATTTTAAATCTCTTTTGGGTCCCTGTATCCTTACGGACTGGGTTTCCTATAAAGTAAATGAGGATATATTTAAGATGTCCTTTTAAATACTCCATCAAGATATTAACATACACCCATTGCGTACACTGTTATGTTTCCGGCTGGCGCACTGCTATTTCCTGTGTAGTCCGCCTCCCCCCCGTCTTCCCCTTTACGTCAGTTTCCGACCAGCGTGCAGCTCCTCTGAACTGCCCATGGTAAACATAGCAGACACGCCATATTGTGCGCATGCGTCATGACGTAGTGACGATGCCACGCCGTGTGCATGCGCAGTACGCGGTATCGTGGAATACAAGGCGGTTTGCATTATGCAGTACATCCCAGACGCCATGACGTTAGGTAGCAGTTCTCCATTAGCGGAGACACGCCGACATGACACCACGAGGCCCAGGGGGTTGGATTACATGACAGAGAGGCTTGGAACGCACTCGGGCCCGCCATTTTCTAATTAGCAAAATTCAGGGAGCTGGATTCTCATCACAGGGGTCTTTGTCCCTATATAAAGGAGTTTGGCTGCAGTGGGTAAGTACCCCAGACGAAGTCCTGTGTGACGAAACGCGTCGGGGAGACTCCACTGCTGCCATTTTAACATACAAGCGCTTTTTACACTTGGAGATGTAAGTGTTTCTCTTTGAATACATTTTTTATGTTTATACGGAATTACACTATATGGCCCCTTCTTCATTTTATGTGGGTTATGTCCGAGGACGTTTATACCTCTATATGGAGAAGATATCCCTGGTAAAGAACCGTTAGGATTCCACCTTCAGTCTGTCTTCGGGGATCCCCCTCCATTGCCAGTGGGCAATTTAAGCCTGTTTGACCCATACAGCGTATGCTCTGTGGGTCCCAACTTTCTGGTAAGCCTCCATTCACTCAGGTGGTGGTTTTGCACTATTGTATGTCTACACACATTGGATTTTCTTGAAGGCTTCCATGACCACATAATTGTTTTTCAACGCTGCAAAAAAGTCTGCCTGACCCATATAACATTTATTTATCGTGGGTTCAGCACTTCTGGCACACCCTCATTCAGTTTTAGGACAGTCTTGTCACTAATATATTTGTCGATTCACATGGTGGCTTTAATGGTTTCTATCATGATGGACTTTTGATGCATTCAATATGGACATTCACTAGCATGTAAATTTATTTTATGACATGTTCTTATTATTATATTTTTTTCACTTTTTGCATCATTTTCAGCGCTACACTTGTCTGTATATGGTTTATAGCAAAATTTTTATTTGTTGTGTTAGCTGCTTAACCTTACTTTGAGCAAGCGCATGGTTTTTTGGGGTTTTTTTTATTTCAGCTTGTTAAACCACAGGTCAAGGTCATTTTTTGAGTTTATGCTTGTACCTGAAAATTTTTGCTTCTTCAGAACTCTGGAGAAGATAAGCCAACTTAAAGAGGAAGTAGACCCTCTTAAAAAAAGAGAAAAAAAAAAACCTGCAAGAAAAAGGCATAATGAGCTAGTATGCATAGCATACTAGCTCATTATGTATTACTTACCTCAGATCGAAGCCCCAGCAGGGGTCCTCATCTCCCCCTCCGGCCACCGACATGTCGTACCAGAGTTACTTTCGGGTATCGCGGCTCTGTGATTGGCCGGAGCCGCGATGACATCACTCCCACGCTTGCACGTGGGAGCTGCCGGTAACGGCGCAGAGACTGCAGCAATGGCACACAGGTGCCATTGCTTCAGTTTTCCCCAGTGCGCATGTGCCGGTGACATCGGTACATGCAGGGGACAGGGGATATCTCCTAAACCGTGCAGGTTAGCCTTAATATAGGCTTACCTGTAGCATAAAGTTGTAAAATAGGGTTTACAACCACTTTAACCAGTTGCCAACCGGCCCATAGCCAAATGATGGCTGCAGGGTGGTTGGATAACTCTGGGATCACGTCATATGATGTGATTCCAGAAAACTGCTCCCGCGCTCCCCCTGGGGCGCGCACACGGGAACATCCGTGACCTATGGATCACGGTAAAGCAATACCCCGCAATACTCTGCAATACCCTGCAATACTCTGCAATACTCAGTGATACCCAGCCATGCTCAGCCATGCTCGGCTATACTCAGCCATACTCTGCCATAGTCGGCTGTACTCAGCCTCTGTATGTGGCCAGGCTGTGGAAGTCTCACACATGTGGTATCGCCGTACTCCGGAGGAGTAGGAGAATCTATTTTGGGGTGTCATTTTTGGTATGTACATGCTATGTGTTAGAAACATTGTATAAATGGACAACTTTGTGTTAAAAAAAAATGTGTTTTAACCACTTCCCGCCTGCCGGCCGTCATGCGACGTCCTTGACTTTGTGCGGGGATATCTGAATGATGGGCTGCAGCTACAGGCATCATTCAGATATCAGCTTTTTCAGCCGGCGATTCCCTACACCATGAGAATGATCATAGCAGCTGTTCCACTGCTTGATTGTTCTTACGGGAGGCGAGAGGGGACGTCCCCCCCTCTCGCCGCCCTCAGGTGCTTCTACCGACTCACCGCTACGATCGAAGCCAGGATCATTTTTTTTTTTTATTTCAAGCTTCCCAGCCTAGAGGTGAGATGTGGGGTCTTATTGACCCCATATCTCACTGTAAAGAGGACCTGTCATGCCATATTCCTATTACAGGGGATGTTTACATTCCTTGTAATAGAAATAAAAGTGATCAATAAATTTATTTTTTGGAAAAAAGCCTCAAACTAAAATAAATAAAGTAAAATGAACAATAAAAAAAAAAAATGAAAATGGTCTTCAAACCACACATGTGAGGTATCGCTGCGATCGGTAGAGCAAGAGCAATCATTTTGGCCCTAGACCTCCTCTGTAACTCACAGCATATAACCAGTAAAAATTTTTAAAATGTCTCCTATGGGGATTTTTAAGTAGCGAAGTTTGGTGACATTCCACGAGAGTGTGCAATTTTGAAGGGTGACATGTTAGGTATCTATTTACTCTGCATAACTTCATCTTTCACATTATGCAAAAACATTGGGCTAACTTTACTGTTTTTTTCTTTTTTAAAGCACAAAACTGTTTTTTTTTTTCAAAAAAAACGCGTTGGAAAAATTGCTGCGCAAATACCGTGCAAGATAAATAGTTGCAACAACCACCATTGTATTCTCTAGGGTCTTTGCTAAAAAAATATATATATATAATGTTTTGGGGTTCTATGTAATTTTCTAGCAAATAAATTATGATTTTTACATGTAGGAGAGAAATGTCAGAATTGGCCTGGGTGCTCTTAGAATGCCTGATGGTGCTCCCTGCCTGTTGGGCCTCTGTATGTGTAATAAATACAGATGATTCTGCGCTACCCAAATACCAAGCAGCTAACACAACAATAGGATGTAAATAAAAATCGAGGAACAAAGCAAATGTTGCTAACTGTTGCCTTGTGAATCCAGCGCCATAGCCACCGTAGTCCTGGCGACTGTTACCCATCAACAACAACTACTCCTCTCCTCCTCATTCTCCTCCTCCTCCACCACCACCTCTCCAACCTCCTCCTCCTCATCCTCCCCATCACCCACAACAACAAGCACCACCACCAACAACACAATCCTCCACAGCCAAGGACATCTACCTTGAGGTCTACGGTTCCATATACCATCTTTGGATCTTCTTCTCTCCATCTATGGAAGCTCACCAGCCTGGTCGTTGATGACTAAAAGCCCGTTTGACCCGATTGAACGTACGTTTATTGGGTCCAAAGGTTCTGGTAAGCCTTCTCATTGTTGCTGGGGATGCACTTTTGAAATATCTTTACCTTCATGTTTGGATAAGTGCAGTATGAAGTCATGTGTGTGTTGAGGATCATCATCATCTTGCAAGATTCACCTCTTGAGGACTTTTAGGACTTATCCAATTTTAATTGTAATTTCATGCAATCATTTTAGGTTTTGTCTATGATTGCCGTATTATGCTCTTTACTTATGATTGCCGCATTTGAAGAGTCAATTACTATTCACAGCACATAATATATGGTCGTTTCACATTAGCGCTACACATTTGCTTTGGGCCTCTGTATGTGGCCACGCTGTGTAAAAGTCTCACACATGTGGTATCACCGTACTCGGGAGTAATAGCAGAATGTGTTTTGGGGTGTAATTTGTGGTATGCATATGCTGTGTGTGAGAAATAACCTGCTAATATGACAATTTTGTGAAAAAAAAAAAAAAAAAATCTTGATTTTGCAAAGAATTGTGGGGAAAAAATGACAACTTCAAAAAACTCATCATACATCTTTCTAAATACCTTGGTATGTCTTCTTTCCAAAAAGGGGTCATTTGGGGGGTATTTGTACTTTTCTGGCATGTTAGGGTCTCAAGAAATGAGATAGGCCGTCAGTAATTCAGGTGTGATCAATTTTCAGAGATTGGCACCATAGCTTGTGGACTCTATAACTTTCACAAAGACCAAATAATATACACCAATTTTGGTTATTTTTACCAACGATATGTAGCGGTATAAATTTTGGCCAAAATATATGAAGAAAAAATTACTAATCTGCAAAATTTTATAACAGAAACGAAGAAAAATGCATTTTTTACAAAATTTTCTGTCTTTTTTCTTTTATAGCACAAAAAATAAAGAACCCAGCGGTGATTAAATACCACCAAAAGAAAGCTATATTTGTGTGAAAAAAAGGACAAAAATGTCATTTGGGTACAGTGTTGCATGACATAATTGAGTAATTGTCATTCAAAGTGTGAGAGCACCGAAAGCTGAAAATTGGTCTGGTTATTAAGGGGGTTTAAGTGCCCAGTGGTCAAGTGGTTAAACTAATTAAGTCTACAACAATGAAGGCTAAAGAGAAAAAGAACAAGTATCTTTCACAATGCAAAGAAAGTTCAATTCTTTTTTCCTGCAGTTCTAGATCCCTTTTAATAGGGATCTTTAATTCCACAAAGGATAGCCTAGTAGACTTCAGTTGGTCCTCCCCTATTCATATTGACCAGGTGATGTTTGTCAATACAAGTTGGAGTTTAACATAAATATAAAGATTAACCTCATATAATATGCATAAAAATCCAAAACTCTGTCCTGTCTGCTGTCTATAGACACTGACAAGGCACAAGAAAGTGTCAGCTGGCAATTTCTTAAACATTCCCTGAAACAAACAAGTCTGGGAAAAAACATTATTTCCAAAATTTGGCCTGGTATTCCCACCCTTTATTTAGAATTCAGACAAAGGCCAGCCTGTCGCATTCCTTTTTTCCATCTCTAATGGCACCTACTAAGGTTGCCCACTTACCTTCTACACTGCATGAGTTTGACCTCTTCAGTGATGTAAACGTTAAATGAAACTTAAATAAATCTGAGATGTTAAATATTTCTCTTTACCCTCCAGAGAGGTATCCAATTTGTCTTCCTCCTTCCCATTCAAATTGCAGTTCTTGGCGATAAAAAATGTGAGAGTAAAAATACCAACAGACCCAAAAACTCTTGTTATTCTACATTATCTACCCCTCCTCTCCAAGGTCAACACAGAACTATATAACTAGAAAAACTCTTCCTTTATTTTGGCAGAATGAACATTATAAAGATAGATACCTTACCACAATGTTTAAATCTGTTTGTATGCCCATCCAAATTCATTGTTCCTTTTTCAGCTAACTAAAGGTAATCATATCATAATTCATATGGTATTCCTCCAGATCTACATTAAACTTCCAAACTCTGTTTAGGATAATAGAAATTGAAGAGGCAGGCCTACCTGATCTGGAGATTAACTACAAAGATGATATTCTCTCTCTCCAAGTAATGGGTCCAAATTTGAATTAAATCTATCTCCCACTTATCCTAAAGCCTGGTACACACAATGAGCTTATCAGACAAATGTTTGTCCTTTATATATTTGCAGGCTATTCTCATATTGAAAATAAAGAGGTTACCAAAGTTATAAAAATTCTCGTATAAAATTCTCAAATAAAAATTTGTAAGTGATGTAATGTATTGCACTGTATTTGTATTGTATTAAACAAAAATTCTACCATCTGGTATTGTACAAGAACATTTTTTTTGTTTGTCTCTTCAGATAATTTCAGACAAACTGTCATGGTCAGCTTTCAAAAACTACTAATGATCAGATTAACGTACGATCGATTTGAAAGCAGTATTTTTCATCTGATGTTCTGATCTTGTGTACTAGACTTAAGGTTTTTTTTCTGGACTCCATCCATACTTCAAGATAAAGAGATGTAATGACCCCCCATTACATATAGTGTTCCTAAATGCTGGCAGAAAAGTTTACAATCTTTTTCATTATTTTCTATCCAGTAGGCTTGATTCACTACATTTCAGTGATTGAAACAATGCTATGTATATATTGAGGAGTCTACTTTATTTTCCTATGATTCATTATTTATAGGCATTTTCTCTCATGTAAATGGGAGTGAAAACAGTTAAAATGCTACTAAACCCACAACAGTAAAATCAGTCTGTATATGCAGTAAGGCATGCTTGTTATACTCACTGTGGAACCTAGGGGGTTAATCCTCTGCATTGTGTAAAAACACTGTTTGATCCTGCTCAGTTTGGTGTGTATTGCTTGAGAGTGTTTTTTTTTTGTTTTTGTTTTTTCGGGAGGGTGCATGTGATCAGCACAGGGCCAATCAGCACTGTCCAGACAAAGGGTCAGAGGTCATGCAGCCTCATAGGATAGTCAGAGGAAAATTAAAACTTCTCCTACAAGCTTTACCAGTGCTTGGCTGGACACTGATAGAAGTCACAAGACTGCTATATACCACTGATGAGAAAAGGTATTTAGCAGTTTATATTTACTAAAATATTTGCATTTCCATGTTCTGTGTACTGTGGGCGACCAGATATAGTGAATGCAGGGTCTTGGGTTTAGTAACACTTTAATACTGCAAATAAATTTACCTCTGAAGAGCATATAATGTAAAATGATTGGTTAAGACTTATTTTTATTTATTTTTTGCCAATATGGTCAATTTAAAACTTAACATTTTTACCAAGCATAAAAAGTAAAAATGTAATTTGATTGAAAGGATGTTGAGTT
Organism: Lithobates septentrionalis; assembly: GCA_037952835.1. NCBI lineage: Eukaryota > Metazoa > Chordata > Amphibia > Anura > Ranidae > Lithobates > Lithobates septentrionalis. Next base: position 1,953,652 of record JBBDGP010002865.1, on the reverse strand, counting down.
AAAAATATATGAAAAAATGTGCTTTTTTTTAGTATTGCAGTATGGCCCCTGGGTACCAGTCATATTAATAGGGAAAGATAATTCTTTTCTGGTACCTGTTTGTTTGTAATTACTTCTCCCTCTCTCTCAGTAGTCAGGCTTGTTCACAGCGCCACCCAAAATATTTTATGATACAGACAGATTTTCCATACTTCATGCTCTAGGTATCAATCGATTCTTATCCTCCTCAGTAAATTTGCATGTCTAGTGCAAATTGTCTAGTGTGGCCGAAATAAACTGAATGTCTAAGTATTTGAATAATGTATAAATAATGACCATTTACTTAAAAATAAATAAATAGAGTCTCTTCCACAAAACAGAGAAACCTCATATTGTGGAATAATACATTTTATTTTCTTTCCATCAAATTACAGAAGCTAATATATAGATAAAAACAGCAACGTTCGTGTAAAGGCCTTAGTGTTCTCTCTCTCAGTTATCATTACAGTTAATACAAGAATATCACACTAGCAGAGTGTCATTCCTTCTTTCTCCCTTGGAATCCTAATAAAAGGCCTGGGCGAAGGAGGGAGATAATGATTTACTCCTTACATGGTGACATAGCTTGAGACAGCTGGAGCAGAATGGTAGAGCTCCTCTCTGTATGCTCAATATGCCTCAATTGTCTCAAGATTGTCTCATGAGAACTGTTACCTTCTCTCCCACTGAGACCATTCAGAGTGACTGGTTATTAAGCTTCTTAATGGGTAAGTCCACCGATCACCCTGTAACATGTATGCAAGTATCAATGCAAAATGAATACAAGTATGCCTATGTACATTACTGTGCAAACAGTTTTTGGAAGGTGTGAAAAAGTACTGTAAATTAAGAATGCTTTCAGAAATAAAAGTGGTAATAGTTTATTTTTATCAATTAACAAAATGAAAAGTAAATGAACAGAAGAGAATTTCAAATCAAATCAATATTTATTGTGACCACCCTTTGCCTTCAATTGTTCTAGGTACACTTGCATACAGGTAGATTGTTCCATACATACTAACCACTTCTCTTGATGTAGGCTGCTTCAAATCCTTCTGTCTCTTCTTGTAATCCCAGACAGACTCAATAATGTTGAGATCAGGGCTCTGTGGGGGCCAAACCATCACTTCCAGGACACTGAAGATAGTACCTGACAATGACATTGGCTGTATGTTTGGGGTCATTGTCCTGCTGCAGAATACATTTGTGGCCAATCACATACCCCATTGATGGTATTGCATGATGGATAAATATCTACCTGTATTTCTCTGCATTGAGGACACCATTGATCCTGATTAGGGATGAGCCGAACACCCCCCTGTTCGGTTCGCACCAGAACATGCGAACAGGAAAAAAGTTTGTTCGAACACGCGAACACCGTTAAAGTCTATGGGACACGAACATGAATAATCAAAAGTGCTAATTTTAAAGGCTTATATGCAAGTTATTGTCATTAAAAGTGTTTGGGGACCCGGGTCCTGCCCCAGGGGACATGAATCAATGCTAAAAAAAAGTTTTAAAAACGGTCGTTTTTTCAGGAGCAGTGATTTTAATAATGCTTATAGTCAAACAATAAAAGTGTAATATACCTTTAAATTTCGTACCTGGGGGGTGTCTATAGTATGCCTGTAAAGGGGCGCATGTTTCCCGTGTTTAGAACAGTCTGACAGCAAAATGACATTTTGAAGGAAAAAACACATTTAAAACTACCCGCGGCTATTGCATTGCCGACAATACACATAGAAGTTCATTGATAAAAATGGCATGGGAATTCCCCACAGGGCAACCCCGAACCAAAATTTAAAAAAAAAAATGATGTGGGAGTCCCCCTAAATTCCATACAAGGCCCTTCAGGTCTGGTATGGATATTAAGGGGAACCCCAGCCAAAATTTTTAAAAAAAAATGACGTGCGGTTCCCCCCAAATTCCATACCAGACCCTTCAGGTCTGGTATGGATTTTAAGGGGAACCCCGCGCCAAAAAAAAAAAAAAAAGGCGTGGGGTCCCCCCAAAAATCCATACCAGACCCTTATCCGAGCACGCAACCTGGCAGGCCGCAGGAAAAGAGGGGGGGACGAGAGTGCGCCCCCCCTCCTGAACCGTACCAGGCCACATGCCCTCAACATTGGGAGGGTGCTTTGGGGTAGCCCCCCAAAACACCTTGTCCCCATGTTGATGAAGACAAGGGCCTCATCCCCACAACCCTGGCCGGTGGTTGTGGGGGTCTGCGGGCGGGGGGCTTATCGGAATCTGGAAGCCCCCTTTAACAAGGGGACCCCCAGATCCCGGCCCCCCCGTGTGAAATGGTAAGGGGGTACTTACCCCTACCATTTCACTAAAAAACTGTCAAAAATGTTAAAAATGACAAGAGACAATTTTTGACAATTCCTTTATTTAAATGCTTCTTCTTTCTTCCTTCATCTTCTTCTGGTTCTTCTGGCTCTTTTGGTTCTTCCTCTGGCGTTCTCGTCCAGCATCTCCTCCGCGGCGTCTTCTATCTTCTTCTCCTCGGGCCGCTCCGCACCCATGGCATGGGGGGGAGGCTCCCGCTCTTCTCCCCAAAGCACCCTCCCAATGTTGAGGGCATGTGGCCTGGTACGGTTCAGGAGGGGGGGGGCGCACTCTCGTCCCCCCTCTTTTCCTGCGGCCTGCCAGGTTGCGTGCTCGGATAAGGGTCTGGTATGGATTTTTGGTGGGACCGCACGCCGTTTTTTTTTTTTTTTTGGCGCGGGGTTCCCCTTAAAATCCATACCAGACCTGAAGGGTCTGGTATGGAATTTAGGGGGAACCCCACGTCATTTTTTTTTTTTTAATTTTGGCTGGGGTTCCCCTTAATATCCATACCAGACCTGAAGGGCCTTGTATGGAATTTAGGGGGACTCCCACATCATTTTTTTTTTTTTTTGGTTCGGGGTTGCCCTGTGGGGAATTCCCATGCCGTTTTTATCAATGAACTTCTATGTGTATTGTCGGCAATGCAATAGCTGCGGGTAGTTTTAAATGTGTTTTTTTCTTCAAAATGTCATTTTGCTGTCAGACTGTTCTAAACACAGGAAACATGCGCCCCTTTACAGGCATACTATAGACACCCCCCAGGTACGAAATTTAAAGGGATATTACACTTTTATTGTTTGACTTTAAGCATTATTAAAATCACTGCTCCTGAAAAAACGTCCGTCTTTAAAACTTTTTTTTGCATTGATCCATGTCCCCTGGGGCAGGACCCAGGTCCCCAAACACTTTTTATGACAATAACTTGCATATAAGCCTTTAAAATTTGCACTTTTGATTTCTCCCATAGACTTTTAAAGGGTGTTCCGCGGCATTCGAATTTGCCGCAAACACCCCAAATTGTTCGCTGTTCGGCGAACTTGCGAACAGCGAATGTTCGAGTAGAAGTTTGACTCGAACTCGAAGCTCATCCCTAATCCTGATCAAATTTTCAACTCCATTTGCAGAAATGCAGCCCCAGACTTGCAAGGAACCTCCACCATGCTTCACTGTTGCTTGCAGGCACTCATTATTATACCTCTCTCCAGTCCTACGTTAAAGAAACTGCCTCTTGCTACAGCCAAATATTTCAAACTTTGACTCATCAGTCCAGAGCACCTGCTGCCATTTTTTGCACCCTAGTTTCTATGTTTTTATGCATAGTTTAGTTGCTTAGCATTCTTTCCATGTAGGAGGTATGGTGTTTTGGCCATGATTCTCCCATGAAGGCCCACTTCTGGCCAGATGTCTTCAGACAGTAGATGCGTGTACCTGGGTCCCACTGGTTTTCACCAGTTCTGTGCTAATGGCACTGCTGGAACTTCTTCCAATGTCAAAGGGAAATAAGCATGATGCATCTTTCATCTGCTGCATTAGGTTTCCTTGGCTGAACACTGCATCTATGGTCCTCAACATTGCCCATTAATTTGTGCTTCTTCAAAAAAGCTTAAACAGCACATCTTAAAACCCCAGTCTGCTTGGAAATCTTTGCATGGGGGAGACCTTGCTGATGCAGTATAACTACCTTGGGTCTTGTTGCTATGCTCAGTCTTGTCATGGTGTGTGACCAATGATGAAATGAAAGTGTCTTCTACAACCTCACCTTAGTAGCAGGGTTTGGCTGTTTCTCACCGAGTTTTAAGCCTATACAGCTATACAGCTATTTCTGTTTCAGTAAATGACTGTGTTTCAACCTACATATAAAATGAATGATCATTGGCACCTGCTTGGTATAATTGGTTTATCATACACCTGACTCAAATCCTACAAAATCCCTGACTTTGTGCAAATGTGTAAGTGTAAGAACTAATGCTGGTTTGAAGCCACACCAAATATTTATTTGATTTAGATTTTTCTTCTGTTTTCTCACTTTGACACAGTTCCCCATAAACATTTACTGTACAAAATAAGGTCCGTTGGCATGGACCATAGGATGAGTACATGGATTGAAACATAACTACAAGGGCGAGTACAGAGGGTGGTGATAAATGGGGAATACTCTGAATGGTCAGGGGGGTGGGTAATGGGATCCCACAAGGTTCTGTGCTGGGACCAATCCTATTTAATTTATTCATAAACGACTTGGAGGATGGGATAAACAGTTCAATCTCTGTATTTGTGGACTTGTGATCCTTTCAAGAAGATCTGAACACATTAATGTGGTGGCCAACTACATGGCAAATGAGATTTAATGTAGAAAAATGTAAAATAATGCATTTGGGTGGCAAAAATATGAATGAAATCTATACACTAGGGGGAGAACCTCTGGGGGAATCTAGGATGGAAAAGGACCCGGGGGTCCTAGTAGATGATAGGCTCAGCAATGGCATGCAATGCCAAGCTGCTGCTAACAAAGCAAACAGAATATTGGCATGCATTCAAAAAAGGATTAACTGCAGGGATAAAGTGATAATTCCCCCACTCTACAAGACTCTGGTCTGGCCGCACCTAGAGTATGCTGTCCAGTTCTGGGCACCAGGCCTCAGGAAGAATGTTCTGGAAATGGAGCAAGTACAAAGAAGGGCAACAAAGCTAATAAAGGGTCTGAAGGATATTAGTTATGAAGAAAGGTTGCGATCACTGAACTTATTCTTTCTGGAGAAGAGACGCTTGAGAGGGGATATGATTTCAATTTACAAATACTGTACTGGTGACCCCACAATAGGGTTAAAACATTTTTACGGAAGGGAGGTTAACAAGACACGTGGCCACTCATTAAAATTAGAAGAAAATAGGTTTACCATAAGCTACATAGAGGATTCTTTACTGTAAGAGCGGCCAGGATGTGGAATTCCCTTCGACAGGCGGCGGTCTCAGTGGGGGGCATCAATAGTTTCAAAAAACTATTAGATAAGCACCTGAACGACCACAACATACAGGGGTATACAAGATAATACTGACATAGGTTGGACTTGATGGACTTGTGTCTTTTTTCAACCTCACCTACTATGTACTATGTAACTAGCTAACTTAATGTAATGTAGTGTAGTGTAATGTAACTTTGCATTTTTTTGAATTGATAAAAATAAACAAAAACGTATATGTTTTTGAAAGCATTCCTACTTTACAGTATTTCTTTACACCTGCCTAAAACTTTTGCACAGTACTGTATATATACATACTGTATATGGCTGAGGTGGTGTTCTCCAGTTCCAGGATGACGTCCCTGGATATCCTCCCATTCACATGCCTCATGCACGCCCCTTGGGGCATGCAGTGGCATGATCTGTGATCACTGTGTTTGGTGGACAAAGTGGATTACAGTGCTTGGTACCAGGCTGCTGTGATTGGCCCAGGTACCATATGATTGCTGTGACCAATTACAGCGATCACATGATAACAAGTAAACACAACTGTCATGAATGGCTTCCCTGATCACAGCCACACCAATTACAATGTCCCTGATCATGCCACACCAGTTACAATGTCCCTGACCAATGCCACACCAGTCACAGTATCTCTGATCAACGGTACAGCAGTCATTGTGTCACCATAAGGACTTGTTGACATATGCGATTCTCTCTAAAGAGCCATCCATGTTTGGATTACTCCTCAGAGAGCATTTGACAGGCTGTGAGGAAGCATTGTATTGCCTCCTCAATGCCTGCTTTAACCCCTTGGTCCTTTGATCCCGCACAAGCAACCCCATTCACTTGAATGAGTCACAATTGTTGGGCTTATGATTATCATCAGCTTATCGTATAATTTCTTCCAGAGCTGCAAAGCATCACAGACATTGCAGGTGTACACCCCAAGTTGCTGCCTCTGCAGTTAAAGGAGAAAGAGGTTGAGGTCTGGTAAAACTGTAGCACAGCCATCTGGTTTTACCACCCCCAACTCACGTGTGAATGAGTCTTAATAGCGCAGCCACTCACAGTTCTCTGATCACCACCACACCAGACATAGTGTCGCCAGGCCAGTATAGCCAGAATCAGTGTTCCTGATTTGACTGTTTATTGACCATGTTTCTGCTTGTTGCCTGGACCAATTCTTTGCTCATATTCTGACCATGTTTCTGCCTGTGCCTGAACTGACCGATCTGCACATCTGACTGACTATATTCCTGCAAGACACCAGTCCCAGCCATCCCTTGTGGACAAATTCACTCCTGGAACCACAGGAATACTTTTGTTACAAAGTTACTGTACATAGTTAATCTGGTTGAAAAAAGACGCAAATCCATCCAGTTCCACCAACAAAGAAAAAAAAAACATCAGATATTCCCTGGATCAACTTTACCTATAAATATCATTATCCAGTTATATTACGGGCATCTATTAAAAGATGCCTAAAACAATCTACCAAGCTGGCCAGAAATAGCTCTTGAAGGAGTCTATTCCACATTTTTACAGCTCTTACTGTGAAAAAGCCTTTCCATATTTGGAGATTAAATCTCTTTTCCTCCAGACATCTCTGATGACCTCAAAGTGAATACCTTTACATCAAGCTCATTAAGTGGACCACTTATGTATTTATACATGTTGATCCCCCTTAACCTCCTCTTCTCAAGAATGAATTCAGTTTAGCTAATCGTTCCTTAGCTGAGCTCCTCAAGCTGAGCTCCTCAATGCCTCTTATCAGTTTGGTTGCCCTTTTCTGCACTTTCTCCAGTTCCCCAATATCCTTTTTGTGAATTGATGCCCAAAAATGAACTGTGTATTCCAGATGAGGCCCAACTAATGATTTGTATAGAGGCAAAATCATCTCTCTCTCTCTCTCCCTGCAGTCCATACCTCTTTTTAATACAATAAAGGATTTTGCATGGAACTGCAGCTTGCCATTATATGCTATTATTATGCTTATGATCTACCAGAACAGCCAGATCCTTCTCCACTAGGGATGGGCGATGCGTGATATCACGTGATGTCTGAAGGGGGCAGTGCCACCGGATGACGTAACCGGGTGGCCCCACCCCAATAAGAGCTGTCAAAGAGCAGGGTGAGTAGTCGGCGAGAGGCCTCCCAGGAGGAGGAAGGGTTTTTATTTTTTTCAATTTTTCGGGTCCATTGGGCGTCGTGATTGATGGTGGATTTACATCGAGGGACACTTTTTTTTTTAACCACTTCCCACCCGGCCACTGCACATATACGGCTGGGTGGGAGCTCCCTCCTTCTGACTGGACGTTCCCGAACGTCCTTCAGAAGGAGCGGGATCACACGGGCGTGCTCCCGCGCAGCCGCGCAATCCCGATGTGCGCGTGTCACTCGGACACGCCGCATCTCGGAGCGGCAGGAGGGCAATGTGATTTGCCCTCCTGATCCACACGATGGCTGTGTGTAATCACAGCCATCGTATAGTAAACAAGAGGGTGGGGGTGGCAGTTGACAGGAGATTGCACCGCCACGTGCCTGCGCAGCGATCCCGATCTGCCTGTGTCCCCCAGAGACAGCACAACACAGGAGGGCCCTGTGATTGGCCCTCCTGATCACATGACGACTGTGTCCATTTACAGTCATCATGTAATGTAAATAGAGAGCGTAGTAACTGCTCTCATCTCTTCCTCTCCTCACACAGAGCCTGTCAGTGAGGAGAGGAAGAGAGATCTGTGCTGCAGCCGGGAGATCAGTGAGTAATAAAGCTGTTTGTCTGCTGTTTACCCACTGATCACCCAGCTAGTGTCCCCAAAACACAGTGTCCCCAAAACAGTGAAAACACCTGTCAGTGAACATCTGCCCGTCAACAACTGGCACATCTTTCCGCCAACAGCGGGCACATCTGTCCGCCAACAGCGGGCACATCAGCCCATCATCATCAGGCACATCTGCCCGCCAGTCATCAGGCACATCTGCCCGCCAGTCATCAGGCACATCTGCCCGCCAGTCATCAGGCACATCTGCCCGCCTGCCATCAGGCACATCTGCCCGCCTGCCATCAGGCACACCTGCCCGCCAGTCATCAGGCACATCTGCCCGCCAGTCATCAGGCACATCTGCCCGCCAGTCATCAGGCACATCTGCCTGCCAGTCATCAGGCACATCTGCCGCCCACCATCAGGCACATCTGCCACCCGCCATCAGGCACATCTGCCGCCCGCCATCTGACACCGTCAACAGCTAACACATCAGCCCGTCATCAGCTGACACATCAGCCCGTCATCTGCTGACACATCAGCCCGTCATCAGCTGGCACATCCGCCCGTCAACAGCTGACACATCAGCCGCCCACCATCATCAGGCACATCTGCCCGCCCGCCATCAGGCACATCTGCCACCCGCCGTCTGCCCACGATCAGGCACATCTGCCCGCCAACATCAGGCACATCTAGCCACCCACCATCTGGCACAGCCGCCCACCATCTGGCACATCTGCCGCCTGCCATCTGACACATCTGCCCGCCAACATGACAAAAAGGACTTACAGCACAGAGGAGGCTCTCCAAATACTCCAGAGTATGTCGGACGAGAGTAGCGGGGAATTCTCTCCGTCAGACTCGGATAGCGACTATGAGCCAGTGGAAAGCAGTGGCTCAGAGTTGGAAACAGAGGAAGATAGAGTCCTAACAAGGAGAATCAGGAGAAATGAGCAGGAGGAGACATTCACCAGCAGCGCAGCACTCCAGGGTATCCACCAGCAGGCATCCACCAGCAGCGCAGCACTCCAGGATGATATGCAGGCATCCACCAGCAGCCCAGCACTCCAGGATGATATGCAGGCATCCACCAGTAGCGCAGCACTCCAGGGCATCCACCAGCAGGCATCCACCAGCAGCGCAGCACTCCGGGATAGGCAGGCATCCACCAGCAGTTCTGCAACCTTCCTAGAAGATAGGCCAGATGCTAGCAAGGGATCCCATCAACGAGGCAGTGCCCATACTAGCCTCCCAGATGTTCTACTGTATCCAACATGGCTGCCCGATACATCAGTAGAACCTGTAATACCCCTTTTCACAGCCCAGCCAGGCCCTCAGATGCAGACGGAAAATGTAACCCCACTTTATTATTTTCATTTATTTTTTACCAATGATCTCTTAACCTACATTGTGGAGCAATGTAATCTATACGCCAGCCAACATATAGCCAACAATCCCAGTTCCTCATATGCCCGTCCTTTTGTTTGGAAACCCCTCACCGTAGAAGAATTTAAAATTTTCCCTGGCCTAACCCTCAACATGGGGCTGACAAAAAAAAATGAACTCCATTACTACTGGTCTACCCAACCTATCCACCACATGCCGGTCTATTCATCATTGATGCCCAGAACCCGTTATGAGATGATCATGAGATTTTTACACTTCAATAACAATGCCCAATGCCTCCCTCGAAATCATCCCAGTTACGATAAGTTATTCAAAATTCGGCCCCTAATTAATTTTTTTTGCGCCAGCTTCAAAGAGATGTTTACCCCTGATAGAAACATATGTGTGGATGAATCCCTGGTGCACTTCACCGGAAGACTGGGAATAAAACAATACCTCCCCAGTAAAAGAGCCAGACGTGGGGTAAAATTTTATAAGGTGTGTGACAGGGCCACGGGTTACACATATGATTTTATCATTTATGAGGGAAAAGACAGACAGCTAAACCCCCCATGGATGCCCTACCTACATGGGAACAAGTGGCAAAATTGTCTGGCAGCTGATCCAAGCATTACTTGGGAAAGGTTACCACCTTTATGTAGACAATTTTTACACTAGTCTCCCACTTTTCCGCCATTTGTACCTAAAGAACACTGTGGCCTGTGGGACAGCACGGACCAACCGCAAAGGTTTCCCACAAAGATCGGTCGCCAAGGAATTGAAGCAGGGTGAAATGACCAGTATGCGGATTGAAGAAGTACTAGCGGTGAAGTGGAGAGATAAAAAAAGAGATGTCTACATCCTTTCAACAATACATGATGACACCTTGGTGGAACTTCAGAGAAGAGGAGGCCCCATACAGAAGCAAAAATGTGTGCATGAGTACAACCTATACATGGGGGGGGGTGGATATGAACGACCAGATGATGCAGCCCTACTTGGCCACCAGGAGATCATTATTTTGGTACAAGAAAGTCGCCATTTATTTGATGCAACTTGCCCTATTTAATTCCTATATCATTTTTTCTAAGTGCACCCAAAGTTCCCTACCCTATCTAAAATTCCAAGAAGACATTGTCACAGCCCTTCTCTATCCCCAAGGCCAAGCCCCTCAACTAATTTGCTCCGATTCGTTAGCCAGACTCCATGAAAGGCACTTTCCCGAAATCCTCCCTCTTACCCAAACAGGTCGCAAACCCCCCAAAAAATGTTGTGTATGTGCAAGTAGAGGAATTTGCCGTGACACCCGATACTACTGTCCCCAATGTCCCTCCCAGCCAGGCCTCTGTATTGAAACGTGCTATCGGAGCTATTATACTTCACTACACTATTAGTACAGTGAAGATGATTTTTTTCCACTATCTGCCATTTCTGTGAATGACCCGGACTGTTAACGACTATGCCTCTGCCAAAATGTTTCTGCTATTCAACGTAAATTGACCCGGACTGTTAACGACTATGCCTCTGCCAAAAATCTTTCTGCCTTCAACGTGACTTGACCTGGACTGTTAAATGACCATGCTTTTTGCCTGCCTCCTGAACTGATCATTTGCCCTGCCACTGTACAGCACAGGGGTCTCACATATGTGAGGGGCTCCAGAAAAGGTTTTCCGAGTGGAGAAAACATTTTTCTCTGGGTTTTTAGTTTTCTCGGATTAGGGTCTGGAGACTCAGAGGCTTCGTAGAGATTTGGGTGGGAAGAAGCCTTTCCCCCTGTCCTCAGGTCTTACCTGACCAAGGCCCAATGTACAAAGTGCTGCCTGCTGCCACCTGAACTGGTCATGCCTCTGCCTGCCACCTGAACTGGCCATGCCTTTGCCTGCCACATGACCTTGCCATGCCTTTGCCTGCCACATGACCTTGCCATGCCTTTGCCTGCCACCTGGACTGGCCATGCCTATGCCTGTTACCTGAACTGCCTGCTAAACCTTGGACTGTACTGAACCATGTTCATACTTTTCCATATCTGTCTGCTGCCTGGACAATTCCTGGACATTTCCTTTGGCTGTCTGGACAAATGCTTTGGCTGCTCTGGAACGGTATTCCTGCCTGCTAAAACCACAGGTGAGCTTTTTTTTTTACCTTTTCCTCAGTAGAATGTATTTTGGGGTGTAATTCTTGGTGTGTACATGCTATGTGTTAGAAGCCTGGAGGTGCTACTTGCATGTTGGGCCTCTATATGTGGCCAGGTAGTGGAAAAGTCTCACACATGGGGTATCGCCATACTCAGGACGAGTAGCAGAATGTATTTTGGGGTGTCATTTTTGCTATGTGCATGCTATGTGTTAGAAAGATCTTCTAAATTGACAACTTTGTGAGAAAAAAAAGGTTTTAGTTTTCTTTCCACATTTTCCAAAAACTTGTGGAAAGAAATGACATGTTCAAAAGACTCATTATGCCTCATAGAATATACATTGGGTTGTTTTCTTTCCAAAATGGGGTCATTTTGTGGGTAATTCCATTGTCCTGGTGCTCCAGGGCCTTCAAAAATGTGATAGGTACTCAGGAAATGAAATGTGTAAATTATGCCTTTAGAACGCCTGAAGGTGCTATATGGATGTTGGGCCTCTGTATGTGGCCAGGCTGTGGAAAAGTCTCACACATGGGGTATCGCCATACTCAGGATGAATAGCAGAATGTATTTTGGGGTGTCATTTTTGCTATGTGCATGCTATGTGTTAGAAAGATCTTCTAAATTGACAACTTTGTGAGAAAAAAATAGGTTTTCATTTTCTTTCCACATTTTCCAAAAACTTGTGGAAAGAAATGACATGTTCAAAAGACTCATTATGCCTCATAGAATATACATTGGGTTGTTTTCTTTCCAAAATGGGGTCATTTTGTGGGTAATTCTATTGTCCTGGTGCTCCAGGGCCTTCAAAAATGTGATAGGTACTCAGGAAATGAAATGTGTAATTTATGCCTTTAGAATGCCTGATGGTGCTATATGGATGTTGGGCCTCTGTATGTGGCCAGGCTGTGGAAAAGTCTCACACATGGGGTATCGCCATACTCAGAATGAATAGCAGAATGTATTTTGGGGTGTCATTTTGGCTATGTACATGCTATGTGTTAGAAAGATCTTCTAAATTGACAACTTTGTGAGAAAAAAAATAGGTTTTCATTTTCTTTCCACATTTTCCAAAAACTTGTGGAAAGAAATGACATGTTCAAAAGACTCATTATGCCTCATAGAATATACATTGGGTTGTTTTCTTTCCAAAATGGGGTCATTTTGTGGGTAATTCTATTGTCCTGGTGCTCCAGGGCCTTCAAAAATGTGATAGGTACTCAGGAAATGAAATGTGTAATTTATGCCTTTAGAATGCCTGATGGTGCTATATGGATGTTGGGCCTCTGTATGTGGCCAGGCTGTGGAAAAGTCTCACACATGGGGTATCGCCATACTCAGAATGAATAGCAGAATGTATTTTGGGGTGTCATTTTGGCTATGTACATGCTATGTGTTAGAAAGATCTTCTAAATTGACAACTTTGTGAGAAAAAAAATAGGTTTTCATTTTCTGTCCACATTTTCCAAAAACTTGTGGAAAGAAATGACATGTTCAAAAGACTCATTATGCCTCATAGAATATACATTGGGTTGTTTTCTTTCCAAAATGGGGTCATTTTGTGGGTAATTACATTGTCCTGGTGCTCCAGGGCCTTCAAAAATGTGATAGGTACTCAGGAAATGAAATCTGTAATTTATGCCTTTAGAACGCCTGATGGTGCTATATGGATGTTGGGCCTCTGTATGTGGCCAGGCTGTGGAAAAGTCTCACACATGGGGTATCGCCATACTCAGGACGAATAGCAGAATGTATTTTGGGTTGTCATTTTGGCTATGTACATGCTATGTGTTAGAAAGATCTTCTAAATTGACAACTTTGTGAGAAAAAAATAAGTTTTCATTTTCTTTCCACATTTTCCAAAAACTAGTGGAAAGAAATGACATGTTCAAAAGACTCATTATGCCTCATAGAATATACATTGGGTTGTTTTCTTTCCAAAATGGGGTCATTTTGTGGGTAATTCCATTGTCCTGGTGCTCCAGGGCCTTCAAAAATGTGATAAGTACTCAGAAAATGAAATGTGTAATTTATGCCTTTAGAACGCCTGATGGTGCTATATGGATGTTGGGCCTCTGTATGTGGCCAGGCTGTGGAAAAGTCTCACACATGGGGTATCGCCATACTCAGGACGAATAGCAGAATGTATTTTGGGGTGTAATTGCAATTATGCCTGCACCGTGTGTGAGAAATAACTTGTAAATATGACAATTTAGTGAAGAAAAAAAAATCTATATTTCTTAATTTTCCAAAGCATTGTGGGGAAAAAAATTTAAACTTCAAAAAATTCACTATGCCTCTTACTAAATACCTCAGACTGTCTTCTTTCCAAAAAGGGGTCTTTTGGGGGGTTATTGTACTGTCCTGACATTTTAGGGCCTCAAGAAATGAGATCAGTGCATTAGGCCATCAGTGCATTAGGATTGATACATTTTCAATAATGCGTAGCATGGCTTGTAGACTCTATAACTTTCACACAAACCAATGATCATACAATTATCAGGATTTTTTTTACCAAAGACATGTGGTAGAATACATTTTTGCCTAAATTTTCGACAAAATTAAATTTTTTTGGTTTCTTTTAAAAGAGAAAGTAGAAAATTTGGGGTTTTTTTCAAAATATTCGCTCTTTTTTCGCTTATATCACAAAAAATAAAAAATGTAGTGGTGAATAAATACCACCAAAAGAAAGCTCTATTTGTGTGAACACAATGATAAAAATTTAATTTGGGTACAGTGTAGCATGACTGAGTAATTGTCATTCAAAGTGAGAGAGCACTGAAAGCTGAAAAATGGTCTGGGAAGGAAGGGGGTGAAAGTGCCCAGTATTGAGGTGGTTAATAAAGAATTTGTCAAAAACTGTCTCCTGATTTTCTTACTTTTTGACCTTTTTTGTCGAATGGGGGGTGTGATCTGGGGGCCCCCTTGTTAAAGGGGGCTTCCAGATTCTGATAAGGCCCTCACCTGCAGACCCCGACAACCACAGCCAAGGGTTGTTGTGAAGAGGCCCTTGTCCCCATCAACATGGGGACAAGGAGCTTTGGGGTGGGGCGTAGTGCCCCCCTGCCCCAAAGCAACCACCCTCCCACGTTGAGGTAAGATAAGGGTCTGGTATGGATTTTGGGGGGGACCCCATGCCATTTAAAAAAAAAAATTGATGCCATTTTTCTCTTTATTTTTTAATAGCCAGGTGCTGGCAATTGAAACCGCAAGTCATTTTAAATGGGATTTTTTTCTTTAGAAATGTCAGTTTTGCTGTAGCATGTTCTGTATATGCTACAAATGCGCCGATTTACAGGCACATTAAGGATGGGCCCCAAGGCACTATATTTAAAGGAATTTTTCATTTTCATTGTTGCACTTTAAGCATCATTAAAATCACTGCTCCTGAAAAAACTATTGTTTTTTTTATTCTTATTGATACATGTCCCCCAAGGCAGTACCCAGATCCCCATACCCCTTTTATGGCCAATTATTTGCACATAAGCCTTCAAAATGGGCACTTTTGATTCTTCCTGTTCAGCTCCCATAGACTTCAATAGGGATTTGCTGTTACGGTTAGAACATTTACCCTGTTCGGGAATTCTGATTCTCCCAGTTTTACTCCCCCTAGTATGTATAATGTATGTACATTTCTAGCCTCCCTTTCTTCAACCTCCTGTACTTCCTGGCCAGTGAACATGGCATTATAACTTTGTGTAAAACAAAATCATTTTCATTTTCTACCATTCTGCATTTTGCAGACTTGTGGGAAAAAATGAAGTCTTCAAAAGGTTTGTCTCTTAGAAAATACCCTGGGGGGGGGTTCTTTCCAAAATGTGGTAATTTTATTTGGTGTTTCCACTGTCCTGGTGCTCTAGGGCCTCTAAAAATGTAATAGGTAGTCAGTAAATCAGATGTATAATTTATGTCTCTACAAGCCTGAAGTTGGTCCTTGGATTTTGGGCCCATCTATGTGGCTAGGCTGTAAAAAGGTCTCATACATGTGGTATCCCCATATTTAGGAGGAGCAGCAGAATGTGTTTTGGGATGTAATTCTTTTTTTATTTATAAAGATTTTATTAGTTTTCAGGTCATACAAAATATTAATATAAAAACTTTATTCAAAACCACAAAATGTTCCCATTTTTCCATTCCCCACCCTCCTCCACCCTTATCCCTCTTTCTTCCTTAAAGTGGTTATAAAGGCAGAAGGTTTTTTATGTTTATGCATTCTATGTATTAAGATAAAAAGCCTTCTGTGTGCAGCCGCCCCCCTCAGCCCCCCTAATACTTTCCTGAGGTCCATCTAGATCCAGGGATGTTGCACGGGAGACTCAGCTGTCTGGGACTCTCCTATCTCATTGGTTGAGACAGCAGCCTAGCGCAATTGGCTCCCACTGCTCTCAATCAAAGTCAGTGAGCCAATAAAAATACAAAGGGGCCGGGTCTGGGCTGCATATTAGTGTCTGAATGGAATTAAAAAAAAACTGTAAGACATTAGAAAAACCCCCTTAGAAAAAAACCCCTCCAGTGGTGTCCGTTTACCCCTGAGATTGCTGACATCTTCCCCCAGTGTTTCTTCCTTGGTTCGCAGGCCCCGGCGCTGTGAGTGGCAGGAGCCACGATGATGTCACTTGCATGCACGCGGGAGCTGCTGTGTCCGGCATGGGCTCTGAAGGTCTGGCCCCATAAGCCGGACCTTCAAAACGCAGGTGCTGATGATGTCATCGGCCACATGAACTCTAAAAATCTCCTAAACTGTGCAAGTTTACGAGATATTCACAGTACCTACAGGTAAGCCTTATTATAGGCGTACTTGTTGGTACAAGTGGTGTAACAGATTTTCTTTTCTTTTTCTTTTTTCTCCGCTCTGTCCCCCTTCACTCCCTCCTCTAGTACTCGTGTGAGATTTAATTAAAGATTTGATTAAATCTTTATGATGAAAAATGTCGGGGCGTAGCTACACGGCGATCTCACACGAGTACTAGAGGAGGGAGTGAAGGGGGACAGAGCGGAGCTCCAGTGAAGGGACGAGTGCTGCGGACGGGTGAGACTAACGTGAGCACACACACCTCCTGGGTCCGCCGTGGCCTGCCTGCTGTTATTTCAGTTGCTATTGCTTGCTGTGATGTGGGAGTTCTCCATTTGCTGTGAAGTGACTTGCCTGTTATTTTATTTTAAATGTGAGTTCATTACAAGTTGTTTTATATGTGATTAAATCTTTTAAACGAGATTACACTATTGGAGCTTCTTTTATTTTTATGTCATACTACCAACCTGAGAAAAGCGGTGTTCTTATGGAGCAGTGGAGGTGTATGCTCGCATGTTAACCCCCATGTAAGTGGGTTAGAGGCTCTGTCAGGCCAAACACGAGAGTGAGAGGCCTTAACAGCTGGTGAGTTTGAATTTCAGCAGGGAGTGGATTCACGTCACAGAGGTGTGGTGGATGTTTGAAAACACAGCTGAGCAGTTTTGGAGTCACCCTCACTCTTTTTTTGGACTTTCTTCAAATATTTTCACGATTATTTTTCACGATTGATTGGTTTCTGGACTTTATAGATATTTACTGTGATCAATTTTTCTTATATATTTTTTCTTGGATTTATATATTTGTATATCACTTTCACTGAGTGTTATAATTTATATTAGCTCATATTGAATTTATTGAATAATTTATTTTATTTAATATTAATTTTTACTTTTTGGGATATTTAGCAATATATGTTTTTTCACTTTTTTTCTAGTCACGTCTGTATTCAGCTCACTGGCTGGATAAGAGTGTCTGGCATCTCCCTACCTGGGGATTAGCGCCACTATTTCATCTATAATTTTCCTTTGGTGAATTCGGTTTATATATAATTTCTCTGGTTAATATGTATGTGCTTTGGTACATGTTATACACTATCTTGATAGGTATTTATAATTAATTTCTGGGGGGCGGAGCTTGCAGCAGAAGGAGATGGACGCTCACTAGCTGAGCTCCTCTGCACTCAGGGGAAAAACGGCACAAACCACCTGTTACACTAAACAGAAAAGGCACAACAAATACCAGCGGACCCACAGCACACCCCGGGGACCCGACCGAACATGCCGCGGAGAAACAAGGAGCTCCGTAAGCCGCAGAAACTAACAGAATACTACCCGCTTGGGCCTAAGCAAGATGGTGGCGGTCCGAAGGAACGAGGTATGTCTAGTACACCTCAGTACAACCAAGTAAAAGGCAATCCACAAAAAGGAATGCCCCACAAAGGAGCACACAGTCTCCGATTCACACTCCCACCTCGGGGAGCCCAGAAAAGGTGAGGGTGAGGCTGGATGCATCAGATGCAAGCCAGGACTTAACACAAGGCCTAGACTCAGGGGAGGATACCAGAGACCTCCCTGACTCCATTGATTTATTCCCCACTAGCAATCAGCCTGTCCTGGATACCACCCTCAAGGACATGTTAGTGTCTCTTAGAAGCTCCCTGCATGCTGACATGTTATCATGTGTACACAAATTTGGAGTGGAACTCAGAGAGACTACTGCTAGAGTGGATCACATAGAACATAAAATGGGAGAGTTTGCAACCACCATTAATGATCTTGTGGATGCCCATGACAGTAACACTGATGAGCTGGACGCCATCAAAGCTAAAATGGCAGATATAGAAGACCGCTCTAGGAGAAACAATATGAAAATAAGGGGGGTCCCCGAGTCAATCCAGCAAACGGACCTCCGTACCTATACAGCACAATTATTCCAGGCAATAATCCCCGAATTATCAGACCTGGACATAACAGTGGATAGGATCCACTGCCTACCCAAGCCAACACACCTACCAGACAACATACCCAGAGATGTTATACTCAGACTACATTTTTTTCAAACGAAAGAGCGCCTGATGTCGGCCGCACGCAACAAAGACCTCTTCCCACCACAGTACAAAGAACTACAATTCTTTGCAGACCTGTCCCAATTCACCCTACAGAAAAGGAGGAACCTCAATACAATATCTAAGACATTGAGAAACCATAAAATCACCTACAAATGGGGGTTCCCTATGAAACTGATCATCTCCCGGGATGGTAAAGAGCATGTGGTGGATAACCTTGCCAAAGGTTTGCTCTTACTCCAACACTGGCATATTATCCCAGATGACATGCATAAAGATCGCAACGCAAAAAGCCCTGATCACATTGCTGAAAATTGGAATCTGGTAACTTCCAAGAATGCCCGTAAACACACCTAAACTATTCAATACCAATACAGGTTATACATAATTGTCCCCTGACACAGAGGAAATATCTGTTAAGCTGGACTGAAATTTGATATAACCCCTAATTACCAGATGAGTGACTTATTGTCACACCCAGGTCGCAAAGACCTACTCGCTGTTTTATGTTCTATTTTACCATTTTTTTTCTTTTTAGTTATTTACAAGTTATCTCAGCAGCCGCAGAACTTTGCTACAGCTCTCAAGATTGACCAAGCCGTACAGCAGGACCACTTTCACCTGACCCTCCCAGACTTAACTTCCATCAAGATCTACTCTGACAAGCTAACTACCAACTGTAAGTGTTATGTACACATGCTTCACAATGCATTCAATTCGAAACACAAAAGATGCCTATAACGTTTCTAACAGTCAATGCTAGAGGTCTCAATCACCCGGCCAAACGCAGATCTATGTGGAAGGAAGCACTTCAACATAAAGGATACATTTTCTGTGTACAAGAGACGCATTTTAAAAAGCAGGCCCAACCTACATGCTCTCATCCTAAATTCCCGCACATATTTTTTGCAAATTCTGATACCAAAAGAAGAGGAGTCCTCACAGCAATAAAAGACACAGTAGCCTTTCACCTCCACAATGAGATAAGAGACACACAAGGTAGATACCTCGTCTTAATATGTGACATCAACAATACCACCTATACAGTGGTGAACGTTTATGCTCCTAACACTCATCAGTCCCGCTTTCTTCATAAACTACTGAAAAAAGTATTGCGAATACAGAAGGGGCGCCTAATTCTCTACGGGGACTTTAACCTGCCACCGGACCCCATCATGGACTCTAGTTCAATAACTAAAAGAAAACCCCAATCACTCCAACACCTTTTGAGGACCTATGATGTATATGATGCGTGGAGATGTCTTCATGCCTCAGAAAGGGACTACTCTTTTTTTTCAGCTAGCCACAAAATGTATTCCAGACTGGATCTTTTTTTAACAGATAGATGGTTACTAACCAAAATTAAAGCGTCTCAGATCAATAGCATTACCTGGTCGGATCACGCGTCGGTCTCACTGCTGGTGGAGGACCAGTCCACTAGCAGTTCCACCTTTATATGGAGATCTAATCCACACCTATTCCAGGCTGATCCTTCCAGGTCTGCTTTACAAAGAGATCTGGAGGAATTTTTTGAATACAATGCAGGTTCAGTTAATGATCCTTTTATTACATGGAACACGCATAAAGCGTTTATGAGAGGTCTTCTAATTAAACTGGAGGCCAGGGCTAAGAGGAGGAGGGGGCAGCGCATAATGGATATTTCCAAACTAATTCAGACATTAGAGGATCAAAACAAAGCCAATTTAACCCAAGCACAAACGGAAGAAATAACCAAGCTGAGGCATGAATTACGTCTCATACTGCTGGAGGATTTTGAAAAGTCTTCCAGGAGGTTGAAAATGACATATTATGCCACTGGAAATAAGGCAGGGAAATTATTAGCCACTCGTTTACGAGGTCTTAGACATAAATCTAAAATTCCCTGCATTATTCACCCAGTAACTCAGACTAAATTATACCACCCCCAGGCAATAGCAGATGCCTTCAGCACTTACTACGGGTCTTTGTATAATTTAAAAAAAGACCCTCAAGTAATTCAACCATCAACCGACACTATCTCTGAATTTCTCAGCAAAATAAATCTACCTCACCTTACAGATAACCAAATTGAAGCGCTGAACTCCCCTTTCACGACACAAGAGGTATCTCAAGGGATAGATTCACTACCCAAAAATAAATCCCCGGGTCCTGACGGATTTACAGGCGAATATTTCCAAACGTTTAAGGAAGTTTTATCACCTAGACTCACAGAAATATTTAACCGAGCGGCCTCCTCCTCCTCATTTCCCTCTGAAATGTTGAAAGCGATGATTGTGGCATTACCGAAGCCAGGGAAGGACCCAAACACCCCACAAAACTTCCGCCCGATATCATTACTGAATAATGACCTAAAATTATACGCCAAACTGATAGCCGGAAGAATAGTTAACCTCCTTCCTTCTTTAATTCACCCAGACCAATCTGGTTTTACCAAGGGTCGCCAAACAGCGGATGCAACCAGACGCTTGATTAATCTTATCTATACAGCCAACAGGACTGAAACGCCTTCTCTGCTCCTTGCTTTGGATGCAGAGAAGGCGTTCGATAGGAACCATTGGACTTATTTAGAGCAAGTTTTAACTAAGTTTGGTTTTGTGGGCCAAATATTTCAAGCTATTATGGCACTCTACACATCCCCGTCAGCACAGGTTTACATATCTGGAATGCTCTCCACCCCATTTGACATTACAAATGGGACACGTCAAGGGTGCCCATTATCCCCATTAATTTTTAACCTTCTAATGGAACCATTAGCAGCATATATTCGTCAACACCCCAAAATCAAGGGATTAACAATAGGGAACAATATGCATACCATAAGTCTATTCGCGGATGATATAATTTTAATTCTTACAGACGTCACATCTTCTCTGGCTTCGGTTCATGATGCTTTACACTTGTTTAATGCTATATCTTACTATAAAGTAAACTATACCAAATCCTACCTACTGGGTCTGGGTCTTACAGAAAAGGTGAAACATGACATTACTTCTAAATTCCCATACAGATGGAAAGAAAAAGGCATTGCATACCTAGGGATCACTCTTACACCTAAAACCTCAGATTTAGTTAGAGAAAACTACACCCCTTTTTTGGATTCCTTGAAATGTAAACTAGACAGAATGCAAAAGTTTGAACTGTCCTGGTCAGGCAGACACAGTGGTGCAGTGGTTAGCACTCTCGCCTAGCAGTAAAAAAGGGTCGCTGGTTCAAATCCCAACCACGACACTACCTGCCTGGAGTTTGCATGTTCTCCCTGTGCCTGCGTGGGTTTCCTCCGGGTACTCCGGTTTCCTCCCACACTCCAAAGACATGCTGGTAGGTTAATTGGCTTCTGTCCAAAATTGACCCTAGTATATGAATGGGGACCTGGGATTGAGGGTAGGGACTGATGTGAGTGTGCGATGTACAGGGTTAGGGACAAGGGTCAGGGTTGTAGACCCACACTCACTCAGGTTGAACTGGATGGACTGGTGTCTTTATTCAACCTTACTAACTATAACTATAACTATAACTTGCAGCATTTAAAATGCAAATTCTACCACAATTCCTTTATCTATTTAGGACCTTACCAATACCGGTGCCACAATCCTTCTTTCAACAAGCACAACTCATAGTCGACAGGTATTTATGGGCAGGTAAAAAAGCATGTTGTGCTTTCAACAAACTTATAAAAATCAAACAGATGGGAGGGATAGGACATGTCTCTATAAAAGACTACTATGCAGCTACCATACTTACCCAAGTTAAGGCTTGGTTTCCTCAAAGTACTACCACATTATGGTCGGGCCTAGAAAGCGCACAAATTAAAGGGGGGAACCTATATAACTGCCTGATTTCCAGTCCACACCATCATACCAAACCATCATCGTATGCACCTACTATATAGGCCTCTATTGAATCCTGGAAATATTTACTTGCAAATATAAGCCAAGAAGACCCACAAATTCTTCTAAAATTCCCGATCACAGCCTTGGAACATGTTATCCCTGACTTATCACTAACAAACTGGTGCAATAGCAAAATACTCCTCCTAGAGGACCTTTTTGAAGGACCTACAATGAAATCATTCAGATCATTGCAGATCGAATATTCCATACCAGAATCTGAAACTTATAAATATATCCAATTATTCCACCTAATAGACAAAAAGTGTAGCAATCTACTTACACAAATACCTTGGAAATTAGCCCTTTTCTACACAAACACCAAATCGATGCAAAAAGGTATATCCTTAATATATAAATTCCTACAAGACAAACACTCCTTTTGCAAAACTAACAATATTACAGCGTGGGAAAGGGACTTTGAGAGGACCTACACAGAGGAACAGTGGACAAAAGCGTTCAGGTTTACATATAACTCCACAAGAAGTGCTAACCTTTGGGAATTGTACTATAAAATACTATTGCGATGGTATCTTACTCCACACCGGATTTCTAAATTTGCTACTGCAGCATCCCCTGAATGTTGGAGGAACTGTGGTCACAGGGGTACATTGCTACATATATTGTGGTCATGCCCACGCCTTAAAAGGTATTGGACCCTCGTTTTCAATACCATAGAACAAATCTCAGGTACCAAAGTTACATATTCTCCAGGTATGGCACTTCTGTCATTAGGAATAGAATTGATACCTGCTCCAATAAGAACTGTGGCATCACACCTACTTATAGCAGCTAGACTCAACATAGTCAGACATTGGAAAGAAACGAATCCACCATTAATAGCGGAAACCCTACGCATAATGACCACACACAGTGCATATGAGATACAATTTGCCCGCAGCCAGGGGAACTACAACCAGGCTTCTAAAATATGGAATTCCTGGTTAACATGGTATCCAAAAAACTCAGGTCTGAATTTTTATGGGAACATTAAATAATTAAATAATTAATAAATTCACATTTAACTAAGATAGGATAAAATGATATATACAACAAGTCAATGCACTACGGATGGTCAATAGCAATAAGTTCTTACTGCGGATGTATGTTAAAAGTTCTGTTAATAGTTCTTTAGCGGTACTATTCATGTGTTGTCCAATAAGAGAAATACCGTGCTAGTCTGATATAAACCTGTCATGAAGGAACACTAGATACAATAGGAGATTTTGGAACTGTAAAAAACTCCCTCTATAGGACACAGTCAGATCCCAAAAAGGGGTGTCTTGGGGAGTCGAGTAACACTCCTGGTATACCTATTTCCTCAAATGGTAATGAGTGACATACGAATGTAGATACTTGTCTTAACATGAACCTTTGAAAGGTAAAAATTGTGACAACTCTAAGTGATTGTACTGTACTTTACTTTCTGTTCATTATTATTTCATGGAAAAACAATAAAAACGTATTGAAATTATAAGTAATTTCTATCATATTTGTGTCTATGGCTTTACCACATGCCAATTTCAGTATGCTCTCTTTCTCTTGCTCACTCCAAGAGGCACCAAGTTCCTCCTCCCATTTTTCTACAAACAGTGGGACAGCTGGTTCCACCATTGTGGTAAGGATATCATAAACGTTCATTCCATATTATTATACTTAGAAAAATTGAGATATTGTTGTGGTAGCCAAATCAAATTGTCTAAATCTGCCTTACTTAATGTGTTTTAATTTTTACCCAGCTTTTATTCTGTGAATTATATGTCCAATCTACTATTTGTGTTAACAAAACTACATTATAATATCTCTTAAAGTCTGGTACCGCCAATCTCCATGTGTTTTTTCTTTGCTTAATACTGCGTATTGTATTCTGTCATATATATTTAAGCATCATCACCTTTAGTGTCTTAAAATACACGTGTGGCACATATATCAGGATCATTTGAAACTTATAAAGAACTTTTGGTAAGATTCCCATCTTTATAATATTTATATGCTCCTACCCAGGAGAGTGGCCTTAGTCAGATTTTGTTAATTTCCTCTTTAATCTCATTTAATAAAGGAATGTAGTTTATTTGATATACAGTCAGGTCCATAAATATTGGGACATCAACACAATTCTCTTTTTGGCTCTATACACCACCGCAATGGATTTGAAATGAAAAGAACAAGATGTGCTTTAACTGTAGACTTTCAGCCTTAATTTAAGGGTATTTACATCCAAATCAGGTGAACGGTGTAGGAATTACAACAGTTTGTATATGTGCCTCCCCAGTGGTCTGTCCAGTGTCCTGCATGCAGTTTTATATTATAAATACTGTTCTTTCTGCCTGGAAACTGGAGATTGTCCATAGCAACCAAAACTGTCCCTTTACATCAAAAGTGGCTTTCGAGCAGCTAGAAAACAGTGATAATAAATTAGAATCACTTGCAGAATTGAGTGATAGTGATTTGTGGGAAAATCTGTCCTCAAACACTATAAGTAACGAAAGCGACAATTCTGCAACTGAGCAAATTTCAGTGTTTTTGATTTGATTACATTATTGAATAATTTTTATTATTATTATTATTTGTTATAATTATTTATAGTTATTTATTAAATTACAATTTTTTATTTCGTTTTTCAAACTTTATCATACCCGGGATGTCTACTAGACTCTGGTTTGGACAGATTTAAGTGAATTATTACTAAGAATTATAGGCCTACAATATAAAACGCCAAATTTCTGTGCAAAATAATGGTACCGCTTTCAGCACCTAAAATCTGAAATAATCATACCACCAGGGAGGTTAATGTTTAGGATTTCTGACTTTGAGGAGTTGATTTTTAAGTTTTATAGCTGTCCATAATACTGTAATGATTTCATTATATTTGATAGTATAGTTACTGTATATGGCTAGAGACATAAAACAAAATATCATCCGTGTATGTGTATGTATGTTCCACCTCTCCTATCATCACCCCTTTTATATCTACACTGTTCCTAATGGTAGATAACAGAGGTTTCAGTGATAGTATAAACAACAGAGGTGAAAAAGGGGCACAGCTGCCTTGTACCGTTACACAGTTCGAAGGGTTAAGGCAAGGTCCCATTGATCTTTACTGCTGCTGTTGGGTGTTTTTATAGTGTTTTTATCCATTGGATCATTTTGGGCCCACCCCTATTTCCTCTAATGTACCCACCATAAATCCTCAGTCTACCCTGTCAAATGCTTTTTCAGCATCTATTGACAGGGATAGCACTGGGGACCCTTTTCTGTTTACTTTTTGAAAGAGAAGCAATGTTCTCACCCCATTGTCTCTTCCTTCTCTACCAGGGATGAACCTAACTTGGTCTGTAAGTGTCCACTCCAGCATCCATTCCTTAATTCTGGTAGCTAATAATTTAGCATAGATCTTTATATCTTCTTTAGGAATTACTGTAATATAAGCCAGTATTGATTCTTTTTTTAAGTCGATCCCTTCAACTAGAGAGTTTAGACTTGAGCATAATTTTGGAGCCAGTTGATCTTCAAATTTTTTATAATAGCTAATGGGGAATCCGTCTGGCCCTGGGATCTTTCCGGTGGCTGTATCCCTTAGTGCTATGGAACTTTCTTCCTGTGTTATGGGCCTCTCTAAAGCTAGCAGTTTTTCCTCCACTATTTTAGGTAGTCTGGCTTCTCTTACATAAGCTTGTACCTATCAACACCACAGATATCTTTAATAGCCCTTATGCAGGAAGTAGACAGATATGGGTACCTAAAATAATAAATGATTCACTATAACCTGCCCTTACCTCAAGTGAAATCAAATAGCAGCGCTAAAATAACAAAAACATGAATATATGTGTATATATAATAATAAACTAAAAGGTGACAAACTATTAAGTCTCACTCTCTTAAGATAATCTAGTGTTTTCAGATGCATACAGTATATATTAGATTAGTAACATAAAAAGTCCAATAAACAGTGACGTAGTGATGTAAGTGATGATTCATAAATAATATGATATAGATCTTCAGTGAAAAAAATCTTCCACCACACCGCTGTGAAATGTGATCTCCACTCCCCTTCAGCGAGCAAACTCACCAGCTACTTTTGCCTTACACTCTCGTGTTCGGCTCACAGGCTATTCCCACACAGTAAGGGGTACAGTGATAACCTCCACTCAATCCCTGTTGGGTGTCCAGAGTGTATACACAAGGGTACTCTCCACATGAAAAAAAGAAAAGCGATCCAATAGTGCAGTAACGCAATAAACTTTAATAAAAGCAACACTCTCCTCCACCATTAAACTCATATTTCATAAACTTAAATCAAGCAGAACAGCACAGCAAACTTGGTCATCACCAAAAAAAACACTCTCCAAATGATAGACGGACGTATGGTGGTCACGGCGGACCCAGGCAGCTAGGTGTTCGGTAACACTCTCACCCGTTCCCCCGAGTCTCCTAGAGCCGCTTCCCCGCTTCTTCGTATGGCGCCTCCTATCACAGCGTCCTACGTCTAGCGCGTCAGATTGCCTCATAGCCACGCCCCGACATGTTTCGTCACAAGGGACTTATTCATGGGATTGGCTAAACTATCTGGCAATCTTTCTTAAATACCCCCTTCTCGTATGACGCGCGGTAATGATGAGATCACCTATAAGTGGGAGTGACAGGTAGGGAGGGGAGACGGTATATGATAGCATATTGCACTTTAGTAATTTCAGAAAGGGAATCTGAGATAAGAATGTGTGTCGTCAGGGTTCATTTAGGATGCCCAGGAGATAGGTATCATTTAGGATGCCCAGGGGGGTATTTAAGAAAGATTGCCAGATAGTTTAGCCAATTCCATGAATAAGTCCCTTGTGACGAAACATGTCGGGGCGTGGCTACGAGGCAATCTGACGAGCTAGACGTAGGACGCTGTGACAGGAGGCGCCATACGAGGAAGCGGGGAAGTGGCTCCAGGAGACTCGGGGGAACGGGTGAGAGTGTTACCGAACACCTAGCTGCCTGGGTCCGTCGTGACCACCATACGTCCGTCTATCATTTGGAGAGTGTTTTTTTTGGTGATGACCATGTTTGCTGTGCTGTTCTGCTTGATTTAAGTTTATGAAATGTGAGTTCAATGGTGGAGGAGAGTGTTGCTTTTATTAAAGTTTATTGCACTATTGGATCGCTTTTCTTTTTTTCATGTGGAGAGTACCCTTGTGTATACACTCTGGACACCCAACAGGGATTGAGTGGAGGTTATCACTGTACCCCTTACTGTGTGGGAATAGCCTGTGAGCCGAACACGAGAGTGTAAGGCAAAAGTAGCTGGTGAGTTTGCTCGCTGAAGGGGAGTGGAGATCACATTTCACAGCGGTGTGGTGGAAGATTTTTTTCACTGAAGATCTATATCATATTATTTATGAATCATCACTTACATCACTACGTCACTGTTTATTGGACTTTTTATGTTACTAATCTAATATATACTGTATGCATCTGAAAACACTAGATTATCTTAAGAGAGTGAGACTTAATAGTTTGTCACCTTTTAGTTTATTAATATATATACTGATCAAAATCCCAAAACTATACCTCTCACACGTGTACAGATAGAGATAGCGGCGCTAATATAAATTGTGTAAAATAATGGGTCAGAGCAGGATAATGCCTATGACCCTCTACTTATGCATAAAAATATTAATAATAATAATAGTGTCATGAAAAATATTAATTTTATCATGAAAAGAAATTTATTTAACACCCAGTGAAAAGTGTCACTATAAATAATAAATTACAAGAAATGAATGATCAAGTTCAACAGTTGTTATTCTATCTTCTTGTGTGAAAAATCTTCTACTCTTCCACCACACCACCGTGATAGTGACACCACTCCCTCTGAAGAGCGCACTCACCAGATTGTATAGCCCCCCACTCTCGTGTTCGGCAAAACAGCAATTGAACCACACCTGGGTTGCATGTGATGAACTGTGACTCCAATCAAGCCAGCTCCATATGTGAAAAAATGAATAAAGTGCTCCACATAGCGTGATACCATTTTGACAGATTTATTAAAATCACTTCAAACACACTTCAATGGTTACACTCACTTTTAAACTGAAACATAAAAGCCTTTAAAAAGAAATCCACAGCAAGCACAGCAAGCAACAGGATCAGTGATACAACGGTGCACCGCGGTCACAGCGGACCTGAAGTGTAAACTGGTGTATCTCTCACCCAACCTTCTAAGGCCCAGCCGTCCGATCGGTGTAGTCCTCCTCAGACAGTGGCATCTAATGTCAGTGCGATGGAAGGCCGTGTAACCATGCCCAAGACATGTTTCGTCGAATAGACTTTTTCAAATGGGATCCCATTTGAAAAAGTCTATTCAACGAAACATGTCTTGGGCATGGTTACACGGCCTTCCATCGCACTGACATTAGATGCCACTGTCTGAGGAGGACTACACCGATCGGACGGCTGGGCCTTAGAAGGTTGGGTGAGAGATACACCAGTTTACACTTCAGGTCCGCTGTGACCGCGGTGCACCGTTGGATCAATGATCCTGTTGCTTGCTGTGCTTGCTGTGGATTTTTATGTTTCAGTTTAAAAGTGAATGTAACCATTGAAGTGTGTTTGAAGTGATTTTAATAAATCTGTCAAAATGGTATCACGCTATGTGGAGCACTTTATTCATTTTTTCACATATGGAGCTGGCTTGATTGGAGTCACGGTTCATCACATGCAACCCAGGTGTGGTTCAATTGCTGTTTTGCCGAACACGAGAGTGGGAGGCTATACAATCTGGTGAGTGCACTCTTCAGAGGGAGTGGTGTCACTATCACGGTGGTGTGGTGGAAGAGTAGAAGATTTTTCACACAAGAAGATTGAATAACAACTGTTGAACTTGATCATTCATTTCTTGTAATTTATTATTTATAGTGACACTTTTCACTGGGTGTTAAAGAAATTTCTTTTCATGATAAAATTAATATTTTTCATGACACTATTATTATTATTAATATTTTTATGCATAAGTAGAGGGTCATAGGCATTATCCTGCTCTGATCCATTATTTTACACAATTTATATTAGCGCCGCTATCTCTATCTGTACACGTGTGAGAGGTATAGTTTTGGGATTTTGATCAGTTTATGTAATTATTTAAGTGGCAGCTTCTTTTCACTGTACAATGTCTATGTACACATATTCTGTATTCATTTACACATCTTTTATATAGTTTTGCACTTTTCTTTGGCGCAGTGGAGTAAGAGAGATTCAGGGGCGGTTTATTTGTATATCTCTTGCTACAAACCATTATTATTATATATACACATATATTCATGTTTTTGTTATTTTAGCGCTGCTATTTGATTTCACTTGAGGTAAGGGCAGGTTATAGTGAATCATTTATTATTTTTGCACTGTTTGAATTTTAAGCAGCAGCTGTCAGTGAGGTTTAGGTCTGTGAGTGCAGCGTTTGGCACATAGGAAGGGGCGGTGATCCTGTGGACCATATTAAGTGACAGAGATATGGGTACCTATCCAATTTTAAAATTAATTTTGAAAAATCAATACTTTTACCCATCCATGTCCCTCAAGAGATGGCAAGGACGCTGAGGAGGGCGTACCCCTTTGTATGGAAGAAGGATTCCTTATTCTACCTGGGGGTATATATCTCCTCAGATCAAAAAATGTTATACAACCTTAATTATGCCTCCATATTAGCTGGGATAATGGGGGAAGAAATGGACAAGACAATATTTAACATATTTTGGAAGAGTGAGCGCTATTAAAATGTGCATATTACCCAGAATTATTTACATATTGCATACAGTTCCGATTAAATTACCAGGGGCCTTTTTTAAACAGATACGGAAGGCCTTTGTAGCATTTGTGTGGAATGATAAACGACCAAGGTTAGCATATGATATTCTACAAAGAAGTAAGGCAGAGGGAGGAATGGGGCTGCCAGACATATCAATGTACTACAAGGCAATGTCGCTAGTTCGGATACTGAACTGGTGCCACGACTCCTCTAGTAAAATGTGGGTCCAATTAGAAAAAACAATGGCGGGGAGGAATCTAGCAGGGGCCCCATGGATCCCGAGTACATCAAGAGGACTCTCTAAGTGGACATCTCCCTTGACATGGAATTCTTTGTCAGTATGGGACAATTTGAATAAAACCAGAGAGTATTCCCCCCGGGTGTCCCCCTTAGCTCCACTGGAGGAATTCCCATGGTTCCCGCCGGGGGAGGGGGTTTTCTGGGGGCATTAGGTCGGGATGGAGATACGACGTGTGGTAAATTTGCCCCGCTTGGGACCCTAGTAACCTACCCGGAATTGAGTACAACTCTAGGGAATATACCCACATCAGGATGGAGATATTATCAAATGACAGGTTTCTTTAATAAGATAAAACCCTTATTAAGACCATTAAATTCAATTATGTTGTTTGAGGGCCAGTGTGTACCTTTGAGAGATGCTAGACATCTGTTGTCTCAGATGTACAGATTGATAATTGGTGCCCAAAAGAGTACAGTTGCATATTTCAAACTAAATAAGTACCTGTCAGACACACAAATTAAAAAAAATGATTAAATCAACTTATTCAACATCCATAAGTTTGTATGTGCAGGAAATGGCCTATAAATTCATGACAAGGTGGTATAGGACACCAGTAAGACTAGCTCAGATGTACCCAGCGGCAGATGCCCGGTGTCAGAGAGGGTGTGAGCAAAGGGGTACATTTCTCCATATGTGGTGGGAATGCCCCAGGATTAAACCATTTTGGGTAGCAATCGCACCATGGATTGAGAAATTGACCCTTAGACCTATGGAGTTTACGCCTCTATGCTTCCTATTCCATGGAACGCCGGGTTCCATTAAAGCCTATGGGAAGAGCATCACACCACACCTATTGAATGCTGCTAAAATATTAATCCCCAGATATTGGAAACAGACTGCCTGCCCAACATTAGAGGATTGGAAAAAGGAGGTAAATCGGATAATGGAAGCTGAGAGGTGGACTCAAGTAGTGAAAGATCAAAAAGTGGAATTCGAGAAGACATGGGCAGGATGGATACAGTGTGCACCTGAGATGGGCTGAAAGAGAAGAGACATGGAATGGGAGGGCACTGGGTGTAGTAGAACCATGGGGACCCTAGTATGGTTGCTTGTGGTTCTAGCCATAAAGGAATAAAGAGTAAATTATGAACCTTGAATAGGATTGAACGATGTTGGGGTTTTTTTTTTTTTGGTACTCTGACAGGGTGGAGTGAAACGCCTTTCCCTAATGAGAGAATAGAGAGAGAGTGAGTCAAGTCAAAGTAGTGAGGGGAGGGATGGGAAGGGTAGGAGGATAAGGAGTAAGGAGATCACAGGTAGACCACAGGAGAGGAGGGATTTAAAATTCAAAACGGAAAAATTATAGAGATTGTATATGTCACCATAAGGAATTACACATTTTTTTTTTCCTCTGGTGGGGTTATGGGGTTGTCACTTAAAGTTGGAGGTAGGAGCAGGTCAAGAGGGTTGTTTACATGTAAATACAGTTGATAACATATTTACACAAGATAACATTTTTGACATAATGGCCATTAGCGGCCTCTAATACTACACAAGGTTTTGGTAGCGAGGGAGTAGGAGTAGGTCAAGGGGGTTGTTTACATGTAAATACAGTTGATAACATTTTAACACACGATACAATTTTTTTTTCTCTCTTATTTTGATATAATGGCCATTAGTGGCCTCTTATATTACACAAGGTTTTGGTAGAGAGGGAAACAACATTCTTTTTTTTTTCTTTCTTTCTCCGTGTGATACAGAAGGGCATAGTAGGACTGTACAGGACTCAAAAGTAGAAGGAACAGAGTGGGAAGGGGGAAGGGATGGATTAGATCTAATCCAGGGATGGTTGAGAGTACGGATGAGCCGAACACCCCCCTGAACCCCCCCAGAACATGCGAACAGGAAAAAAGTTTGTTCGAACACGCGAACACCTTTAAAGTCTATGGGACATGAACATGAATAATCAAAAGTGCTAATTTTAAAGGCTTATATGCAAGTTATTGTCATAAAAAGTGTTTGGGGACATGGATCAATGCCCCAGGGGACATGGATCAATGCAAAAAAAAGTTTTAAAAACGTCAGTTTTTTCAGAAGCAGTGATTTTAATAATGCTTAAAGTCAAACAATAAAAGTGTAATATCCCTTTAAATTTCGTAGCTGGGGGTGTCTATAGTATGCCTGTAAAGGGGCGCATGTTTCCCGTGCTTAGAGCAGTCTAACAGCAAAATGACATTTCGAAGGAAAAAAGGCATTTAAAACTACTCACGGCTATTGCATACATAGAAGTTCATTGATAAAAACAGCATGGGAATTCCCCACAGGGGAACCCCGAACCAAAATTTAAAAAAAAATGACGTGGGGGTCCCCCTAAATTCCATACCAGGCCCTTCAGGTCTGGTATGGATATTAAGGGGAACCCCGGCCAAAATGTAAAAAAAAAATGACGTGGGGGTCCCCCTAAATTCCATACCAGACCCTTCAGGTCTGGTACGGATTTTAAGGGGAACCCCGCACCAAAAAAACCCAAAAAAACAGCGTGGGGTCCCCCCAAAAATCCATACCAGACCCTTATTCGAGCACGCAACCTGGCAGGCCGCAGGTAAAGAGGGGGGGATGAGAGAGCGCCCCCCCTCCTGAACCGTACCAGGCCACATGCCCTCAACATTGGGAGAGTGCTTTGGGGTAGCCCCCCCAAACACCTTGTCCCCATGTTGATGAGGACAAGGGCCTCATCCCCACAACCCTTGCCCGGTGGTTGTGGGGGTCTGTGGGTGGGGGCTTATCGGAATCTGGAAGCCCCCTTTAACAAGGGGACCCCCAGATCCCGCCCCCCCCTGTGTGAAATGGTAAGGGGGTACTTGTACCTCTACCATTTCACTAAAAAACTGTCAAAAATGTTAAAAATGACAAGAGACAGTTTTTGACAATTCCTTCTTCTTCTGGTTCTTCTGGCTCTTCTGGTTCTTCCTCCAGCGTTCTCGTCCAGCATCTCCTCCGCGGCGTCTTCTATATTCTTCTCCTCGGGCCGCTCCGCACCCATGGCATGGGGGGAGGCTCCGGCTCTTCTCTTCATCTTCTTCTCTTCTTCATCTTCTTCTTCATCTTCTTCTTTTCTTCTCTTCTTCTCTTCTTCTCTTCTTCATTTTCTTCTCCGGGCCGCTCCGCATCCATGCTGGCATGGAGGGAGGCTCCCGCTGTGTGACGGCGTCTCCTCGTCTGACGGTTCGTAAATAATGGGGGGCGGGGCCACCCGGTGACCCCGCCCCCTCTGATGCACGGTGACTTGACGGGACTTCCCTATGATGTCACGGGGAAGCCACAGGGAAGTCCCGTCATGTCCTGTGCGTCACCGGGTGGCCCCGCCCCCGTTATTTAAGAACCGTCAGACAAGGAGACGCCGTCACACAGCGGGAGCCTCCCTCCATGCCAGCATGGATGCGGAGCGGCCCGGAGAAGAAAATGAAGAAGAGAAGAAGAGAAGAAAAGAAGAAGATGAAGAAGAGAAGAAGATGAAGAGAAGAGCGGGAGCCTCCCCCCATGCCATGGGTGCGGAGCGGCTCGAGGAGAAGAAGATAGAAGACGCCGCGTAGTAGATGCTGGACGAGAATGCCGGAGGAAGAACCAGAAGAGCCAGAAGAACCAGAAGAAGAAGAAGAAGATGAAGGAAGATAGAAGAAAGAAGAAAGAAGAAGCATTTAAATAAAGGAATTGTCAAAAACTGTCTCTTGTAATTTTTAACATTTTTGACAGTTTTTTAGTGAAATGGTAGGGGTACTTTTGTACCCCCTTACCATTTCACACAGGGGGGGCCGGGATCTAGGAGTCCCCTTGTTAAAGGGGGCTTCCAGATTCCGATAAGCCCCCCGCCCGCAGACCCCCACAACCACCGGCCAAGGTTGTGGGGATGAGGCCCTTGTCCTCATCAACATGGGGACAAGGTGTTTTGGGGGGCTACCCCAAAGCACCCTCCCAATGTTGAGGGCATGTGGCCTGGTACTGTTCAGGCGGGGGGGTGCTCTCTCGTCCCCCCTCTTTTCCTGCGGCCTGCCAGGTTGCGTGCTCGGATAAGGGTCTGGTATAGATTTTTGGGGGGACCCCACGCCGTTTTGTTTTTTTTTGGCGCGGGGTTCCCCTTAAAATCCATACCAGACCTGAAGGGTCTGGTATGGAATTTAGGGGGACCCCCACGTCATTTTTTTTTAATTTTGGCCGGGGTTCCCCTTAATATCCATACCAGACCTATAGGGCCTGGTACGGAATTTAGGGGATCCCCAAGTAATTTTTTTTTTAATTTTGGTTCGGGGTTCCCCTGTGGGGAATTCTCATGCCGTTTTTATCAATGAACTTCTATGTGTATTGTCAGACCGGCAATGCAATAGCCGCGAGTAGTTTTAAATGGCTTTTTTCCTTTGAAATGTCATTTTGCTGTCAGACTGTTCTAAACACAGGAAACATGCGCCCCTTTACAGGCATACTATAGACACCCCCCAGCTACAAAATTTAAAGGGATATTACACTTTTATTGTTTGACTTTAAGCATTATTAAAATCACTGCTCCTGAAAAAACGGCCGTTTTTAAAACTTTTTTTTGCATTGATCCATGTCCCCTGGGGCAGGACCCAGGTCCCCAAACACTTTTTATGAAAAAAACTTGCATATAAGCCTTTAAAATTAGCACTTTTGATTTCTCCCATAGACTTTTAAAGGGTGTTCCGCGGCATTCGAATTTGCCGCGAACACCCCAAATTGTTCGCTGTTCAGCGAACTTGCTAACAGCCAATGTTTGAGTCGAACATGAGTTCGACTCGAACTCGAAGCTCATCCCTAGTTGAGAGGAGGGAAGAGGAGGAAGAGGGAACTGAAGAGTACTTTACACTTTTTTTTTCTCTTTGTTTTGTCCCCAGCTGGTCCAACTGAATATAATGTGCTATAATACTTTTGAAAAACCCGTACTATATCTGATGTGGAATGTGTAAATTTCCCTGAACTATTTTTCCAGCCTTGAATACGTCCCATCTACAGAGGAGTAAAATGTACAATCTTTCATTCTGGGATGTTGGGTTCTCCATGCATCTATCAACTGACATTGATAGAGCATTTTTTTGATTGACCTAAGTTGATACATTTCCGTCCTCTGGGCACGGGCCTTAGTGTCGAGCTGTGCCTCCGTACAGAAATTAAAGTCTCCTGTCACAATCACTTTACCTGCTTTGAATTCCATAAGTTTTCCCAGAACTTGTCTTAAATATATCATTGGATTCTTATTAGGGCAGTATATATTTGTCAACGTACACTCCATATCATGGAGTTTTCCCTTTATAAACAAATATTTTATCTCTGGGTCTACCAACCTCTCCCTTACTGTGAATCTTACATCTTTCATGATTTCTATTGCCACCCCTTCACTAGTCTCGTTGTTGAGTCCCCATAGTACAATGTTAAATGTTGCTTTGAATATAATTTGAAATTTGTATCATGTGAAATGTGTGTCTCTTGTAAGAAAGCTATGCTTGCAGAGTATTGTTGGATTTCCTTAAGGGTCTAATGTCTTTTGACCGGGGTGTTTAGACCCCTCACATTGTACGTTAGAGAGCGAGAGCATGGAGTAGCAGATGAAAGGAAATGCAGGTTTCTGGGGATAATTCTACCCCCCACTTTTTTTTTTCTTTTCCATATCAGTCTCATTATTATAGCTTTAAAGCGGAGTTCCACCCATTTAAAAGTCAGCAGCTACAAAAAGTGTAGCTGCTGATCACTTATTATAGCCGCTTTTGGGTGTTAGTATACTTTATTTTATTCATATATGTTTTGGCTGTCGTGGTCTCGGGAGAATGTCACTGCTCTCCCCATCTCTCTATCTTTGGGGATTCTTCCTTCCTGTTAATTTTGGGGAATTCCCTGGATAGCTATTAGGCCTCTGGGTTCGTATTTTTCCGCACCCAGTACGCCAATTTCTTACTTATCCGCATAATTAAACTTAATGTTGATTGTCTATATAAACCTTACCCCCCTCCTTTATCTTACATACTTCTTCTTACTCTTCTACTTGTTTTTACTCTTCTCCGAGGTAAGTGTAGCAACACAAATTGTAAAGACTAATTTTGACCATATGTCTTTTATACCCTTCTTATGGCTCCTTTAAATGTACTTACTTTAAATGTGCATGGTTTAAATATACCACAGAAACGAACTAAAGTGTTTCGCTCATTGGCATCAACCAAGGCACATGTCGTCTGTCTCCAGGAGACGCACTTTATTACTACAGCAACTCCCAAATATTTTAGCCCTTTTTACCCACAAGCTTTTTCGGCTTCAGCTGAAACCAAGCAAAGAGTATTGGTAGCATTCCATCGCACAACACCTTTCTCTCTCCAAAAAGAAATTAAAGACCCTGAAGGGAGATACCTGATACTAATGGGGTTTTTATCCGATTCCCCAATTACAGTGGTATCTTATTATGCCCCGAACAAAACTCCAACATCATTTCTTTCCCACTTGCTACATGTGAAATGGGCACACTGTTATAGGGCGTACACACGGTCGGACTTTGTTCGGACATTCCGACAACAAAATCCTAGGATTTTTTCCGACGGATGTTGGCTCAAACTTGTTTTGTCTACACACGGTCGCACAAAGTTGTCGGAAAATCTGATCACCAACCACGCGGTCACGTACACCACGTACGACGAGACTAGAAAAAGCTGGTTCAGAACCAAGCGCGGCACCCTTAGGGCTCCTTTTGCTAATCTCGTGTTAGTAAAAGTTTGGTGAGAGACGATTCGCGCTTTTTCAGACTCGTGGCTTTCAGATCGTTTTCTGCCGTTCAGTTTGTGCTTGTGGGTTTGTATCTGCTCTTCAGTGTGTGCAGCAAGTTCCACGTGACTTTAAGTAGTCATTGTATTCTTGTTCGTTCGTTACTGTTTTTCAGTTCGCTCTTCACAGGCCTTGCTGTTCTTCAGTGCGTTCTGTTACTTCGTTCTGAGCAGCCGACCGTTTTCTAGCCATGTTTTGTATGCGTACTCCTCGTAGAGTTTGTGCTGTGCGGGGGCTTGGTGTTGGGGTCCTGACCTTGACACAAGTCCAGTCCATGAACAGGATGGGGAGGAGTTCATGGACCAAGAATTGGTTGCTTCAGCGTGACCAGTTCTCTCATATGCCTTTGCTCCGTGAGATCCGTGAGAATAATCCTGATAATTTCAGGAACTTTCTCAGAATGACAGACCCCGTGTTTCACCGTTTGTTGGCTTCGCTGACCCCCTATATCAGCAGGCAGGATACCTGCATGAGGCAAGCCATCACTCCGGAGCAGAGGCTGGTCGCTACCCTGCGGTATTTGGCGACAGGGAGAAGCCTGCAGGACCTCAAGTTCTCGACAGGCATCTCCCCCCAGGCTCTGGGGATCATTATCCCGGAGACCTGTTCTGCCATCATCCAGGTCCTGCAGAAGGAGTATATGAAGGTAAGATTTTTATCCTTTTATATCACATTTTATTGTATTGAATGTTTGATAATATATTGTATTTCTTTCCTCATTCCCTAATTACCATGATTGTAATATGCTGTGAATGTCCCCTTTGTTCTCATGCATGCTGGATTTTTATGTAATTATTATTTTAGGTCCTTCATACATATTTGCCCTTCAATAACCTCCCCAGCATGGTGTCTCCTGGCCCATATTCACCTCATGTAGTCACTTAACAATGTATTTTATCAGCTCCATAGTAGTGCTTTACCCCAAACACCCCTAAAATGTTTGGAAATGTTATTTTTGATTTAAATTCAGGCAGAGTGCCAGAGGCTTTTTTTTGTGGTGTCCCCAAATCATTTTTAGTAACCCTACCTCCCCCAACTGCTAAGTCAGCTGATCCCAATTCTCTATCTATCCTCAATCATCTATCTGCTGACTTTGCCAAACCCATACTCACTATACCCATCTCTTTTGTGGTCAGATTTATGGATGAATTCCCCAAAGCATGTAGTGCAAGGGCCTGCCTGTATACTTTCAAATGGTACTGTTTAAAGTTTTGGGATCCTATTATTATCTTGATAGGTAATAGCAGAATGTCCAAATGTCCTCAAATGTGTACAGTGTGCATTTATCTTTGTATTATGACACTTCTTACCTGTCCAGTGGTCTGCCAATAGTGTAACTAAGGAGGGTCTGTTCCACGTAATACCCATTATTTAGACATTCATCTCTCAATGAAGTGAAGAGGGTTACCTGTTCAAGAGCTCCCCCCCTATAATGTTAGAAATGGCCCATGAGAGGGGGGAGGGGGAATATGATAGATGTACCTTATAGTTTGGCGTTGTTAAATTCCCATTAATAAATGCTATCTGGAGGTTGCCCCATAATGTTTGTGTCTAATCTGTTTGCCATGTTTTAGAGTAAAAATAGTAATGTTTATTGTTTTTTCCTCAACCGTTTCCTTCCACGCCACAGGAATGGCAGACTGTGGCCTCCCACTTTGCCCAGCAGTGGGACTTTCCTAACTGCGGAGGGGCAATTGATGGGAAACACGTCCACATCGTCCCACCACCCAACTCGGGATCGTACTATTATAATTACAAGGGGTTCAATAGTATTGTGATGTTGGCGGTGGTGTCGGCTAATTACGACTTCTTGTATGTGGACGTGGGGAAGAATGGCCGGATGTCCGATGGTGGAGTCATCGCCCAGACGGAGTTCTACAGGTGTCTCCAGAATGGCAGCTTGGACTTGCCAGCTCCAGAGGACAATGTGGAAGGACTCCCATTTGTGTTCGTTGCTGATGAAGCGTTTGCGCTGGGGGACCACCTGATGCAGCCATTCCCAATGAGGACCCTCACCCCGGAACAGAGGGTATTTAATCACCGGCTGGCCTGAGCCCGAAGAGTGGTGGAGAACACATTTGGAATCCTGGCCAGCCGGTTCCGCCTATTTATGACACCCATCCCTATGGCGGAGTATAAACTGAACCATATTATCCTTGCGTGCTGTGTTCTCCATAACTTTTTAAGGAAACATTCGGCCAACTATGCTGGCTCAGTTGGGACTGAGGCCGGAATCATACATCAAACCACACTGACGGCGCTTGAAAGTGGCCATCCTGGCTTGCCCTCCCTGAGTGCCCGTGATGTCCGCTTACGATACCAGGAGTTCTTTGCGGGTAGAGGGGCTATCAATATGCCAGACAATCTGTGAAGCCTTTTTATAATAAAAAAAAATAAAAATTCTTTGTGGACATTTACTGCTTGTGTTTGTTTTAGCTGACCCTGACAGAAATGTGTTGAGTCCAGAAAATGTCGTGATTGTGTAACCTTATTATACAAAGCACTGTTGGCTGTTATTTCCTAAATGCCAAAACACATTTCACTACAAGTGCAGTTGCAACTGCACTGAAACTGCAATTGTAGTGCAAAGAGGATTTGCCCTTAGGAAAAAAACCCCATTTTTGCTGAAAACAGCAATTACATCACCCCAAAAGTGTTGTAGTGTTGAGACAATAATCCACACATTCTTGAGTAACCAACTTTTTTATACCTGCACAATCACATGTGCATTTACCAAAGGTTTTTAAAACAAACCAACATGTTTGTTGTATAACAATTTTTGGAGTAGCATTATCAAAAATCGAAATGTCCATTTAAGATAAAACAGGCCTATGTAAAACCAACAAGAAAGCCAAAAAACTTGAACTTACAAAGTTCACATTAGGTAAAACCTGAAGGCTATATCAGACATCAGTATTTAGGAACTGGGTTTGATATAGCGTTCAGATGGGGGGAAATCACCCCTGGAAAAGCCAAATTTGGAAGATGCACACCAATTTACGATTGTCAACATGTGCTAGCTGCCATCAGGGGGGATCAAGGGACGTGTTTTGGGGGAGCAAGCCCTTCCTCAACGCTACTTTATAATTGAGGAAGGGGTTGCACCCCCAAAACGCGTCTATTGATCTCCCGTGATGGCAGATAGCACATGTTGGCACACTGTGTGCATCCTCCAAATTTGGCTTTTCAAAAAATTGCAAAAAGTTTTAAAAGATTGGACCACAATCCAAAAATTGATTTTGTGGGGTTTTAAATTGACCCCAAAACATCAATGATGTTATTTTTTTTTTTTAATCACATCATTGATTTTTTGCTGTATGTTTTGCAGTTCTACATTACACCCCATGATCTCCCCGATCAGGATCTGGGCACTTTCTGATGTGAAAGGATCTGGATCACGATCACCTAAAAAGAGAGAAACAAAACAAAAACAGGTATCAAAAATCTGCCGGCATCCATCTCTTACCTGAGTCTGTGGTCGCAGACACTCACCTGTTGTGGTGCCAATTTGCACCACATCTTCTTCTTCCTCCTGCTCTTCTTGGGTTGGTGTTAGTTCCCCTTCTTCCAGAGGTGGGGGGTCTGTGGTCTCCTTGGATGAGGGGTGTCCTCAGAGTCTTTTCTCCCCTATGTAAAACAAAAATGGTATAATTAGCACACAGATATTTGATGGCAGAACTAGAAATAGGAAACATTGCTTGGAAGTGGGGTACAATTGTCTATTTTGGCAGAGTTCCAAGATGTAATTTTTTTATTGCCCTTTGTCAAGCTGCAATACTTTACCTGTTTAGTACAAGCTTCACAGATGGAGACCCCCCTATAGTATACACTGGAGCACCTGTGTGGCCCCCCTACTAAAAATGGTGTTCTTGTGTCCCACACTAGTGCTCCGGTGTCCAGATGTGAAAACAGCTGCTGAGTGTCCTCTCCTTACACACAATCTAGTTTGCATTTCATTCTAGTAACAAACCCATCTACACAAACAAATATTTGGCATCCAAGTAGGCCCAAAAAAAATGTGGGAAAATGCATATGGCCTAAACAATGGTGTTTTAGAGGTCGAAAGATAAATGTTTGATACGAACGAATAATGGGCCCATGAACATTAAAGTTGCCCTTTTAAACGTTCCAATTAATAAAAGCATATGGAGCAGCACGAACGGAATAAAGACAGAAAGAATAGGAACACAGCACAACTACTTACTTTTTTGCAGCACTCTCCGGATCTTTCGGTACTGCTCTGGCTCTCTCAATTTCAGGTCCGACCACCGCTTCCTGAGCTGATCTTTCGATCGTCGTACCCCGAAATTCTTGTGCAGACTTTTGATCACTTTCGCCATGATCTTGGCCTTTCTGATATTGGGGTTGGGGTAAGGCCCATACTTTCCGTCATAGTCGGACTTCTTCATGATGTCAACCATCTCCAACATCTCCCCAAAGGACATATTTGTGGCCTTAAAACGTCTCCTTCTGGATCGGGACGTGTCCAGATCCGGGCTTTCCTCCTCCTCCTCCTCGTTCCTGCAATTATCACGCACCTGCTGTGACTCCGCCATGTGCTCTTCCCCCACTGCGCCGAACGAAAAGGGGCGGGGAATAGACTAGAAAGAACGTCAGGGGCGGGCGGAGTTACACGCATGCGCAGTGTGTATAAAGCGTAACATGCGTGTGTATTACATACGATCTGTGAGCGAGGAAGGAGCATTGGACGCGCCGATCGTAAGAACGAAGGTAAGAGACAAACTTGTGCCTAAACTGCTTCTACATTGAGGGCTATATTGTAACAAGATTAGGAGAGTTTTGTCTGACATTAGGCTTTGTCTTGTGTTGTGTCTTGCAGTGAACATGGATATGCTAATGAAAGATAATGACTTCATGTCAGTATTCGTAGATATGTTAAGGGAGCTGCCATGTCTGTGAGAGATTAAACACCCCCATTTCAAGAACCAAGCAAAGAGGAAGGCAGCACTGGAGCAATTGTGTGAAATTGTGAAGCAGGTGATCCCCACGGCAGACATCACCTATTTAAAGAAATTAATTGGTGCCCTGAGGAGTACATATCTAAGGGAGCGCAAGAAAGTCCTGGATTCACAGAGATCCGGAGCAGCAGATGACATCTATGTCCCCAGGATGTTGTACTACGACAGGCTGCATTTTCTGGCAGACCAGACTGAACCCAGGCCATCCCTCTCCAGTCTTCCTTCCACGCTTCCTTCCCCCCCGGCTGAGGCTTCTGATGCCCAACCTGGGCCTTCCAGGCCACAACACAAGGAGGAGCCCAGATTGAGCCAGGTATAGCATTCCTCTAAATATTTCTGCTTGTCCAATCAATGATGTTAACTAGATGTTAGTTGGGAGTACTAATTTAGGATTGTGATTGATGATACAAAACATTACAACCATGTCCCTTTTTCATACACAGGGAAGTCGCAGCCAGGAGGTGGCCGGGCTGAGCCGGCTGGCTGATATGCCGGTCCCTCCACCCCCCCGGAAAGAGAAAGTGGCAGTAGGAGGAGTGCCCTAGAGGAGGCTACCAGAGGACTCTTTTGGAGGGCTACAGAGGTCCTGGGAGCACGACAGACCGTGGAGGAGGACATTGCTGCCATCATTGCATATAAAATGCAGAGGATGAAGGAGGGCCAACAAGTCATGTTTGAGGCGCTCGTATCAGAGGCTCTTAACAAAGGTATGAGGGGCCAAATTACAGCTCAGACACACCTTTGCGATGGTCCTCCTCCTCCTCCTGCAGGTCCTCCTCCTCCTCCTCCTTCTCCTTCAGGTCCTCCCAGTCCTCCTCCAGGTCCTACTCCTCCTCCTGCCACATCTCTAACTGCACAGCCACAGCCGGGAAGGAAGAGTGAAAGGAAGACCAGAAAGTGAGGACCCTGGATCCAGTCTGGTCGGCCAAAAAATGCAGCCTCTTGTGGTACCACAGCCTGGGGACACAGATGTCATCTGCTGCTATCCGGATCTCTGCCAATTCTGGACCAGACTGCCCTCCTTTACATATGGACTCCTCAGGCCACCAATTTTGATGTTCAAGAATTGATGTCTGCCGTGGGGGTCCCAGGCTTCGCTAATTTCTCATGTTGATCCAGTGTTGCCTTCCTCTTTGTTTGGTTCTGATCCCTTAATAAAGGATTTTTGTTTTGAATTATACTCTCCTATGTGTTTTACTTCAAAAAGGACAGTTGGTTTGTGAGGATTCAGGTACATTTCACCAAGAACGAGTTCAAGAAACTGTTCAACAAGTACAGGGAGCCGAGCAAGGTGTTCATTAACTGGGATAGGGGCTTTGGCTTCATCCGCCTGGAATCCAGGACATTTGCAGAAATTTCAAAAGCAGAACTTGATGGCATGGTCATGAAAAGCAGACCC
Organism: Lithobates septentrionalis; assembly: GCA_037952835.1. Taxonomy (NCBI): domain Eukaryota; kingdom Metazoa; phylum Chordata; class Amphibia; order Anura; family Ranidae; genus Lithobates; species Lithobates septentrionalis. The sequence goes on along the minus strand of JBBDGP010002865.1, from coordinate 1,910,093 downwards.
CTTCGCATCCGTTTTGCTACTCATGGTGCAGCTTTAAGGGTTAAGAATCTATTACATGTTATTTCAAATGAGCTACTGGAGGAAGCATTCTCAATGTTCGTTCCGGTCGAGAGAGCTGTGGTTATTGTTGATGATCGTGGCAGAGCTACTGGCAAAGGATTTGTGGAGTTTGCGGCGAAACCTCCAGCAAGAAATGCTTTGGAGAGATGTTCAGATGGCACTTTCTTACTGACAACAACTCCGCAGGCAGTTATTGTTGAACCAATGGAACAGTTTGATGATGAAGATGGCCTGTAAGAAAAATTCATGCAGAAGACTCAACAGTATCTGAAGGAAAGGGAGGAACCCCCACGATTTGCTCAGCCTGGAACATTTAAATTTAAATATGCTTCCAGGTGGAAAGCGTTGTATGAAATGGAAAAGCAGCAAAGAGAGCAGGTGGACAGAAATATCAGAGAAGCTAAAGAAAAACTGGAGACTGAGATGGAAGCTGCTCGTCATGAACATCAGCTTATGCTAATGAGTCAAGATCTTATGTGACGCCAAGAAGAGCTTAGGCGTCTGGAAGAGCTGAGAAATCAGGAGCTTCAGAAGCGGAAACAGTTTCATATGAGGCACGAAGAGGAGCAGAGACGACGCGAGGAAGAAATGATTTGACAACGTGAGCAGGAGGATCTTCGCCGGCAGGAAGGTTTTAAGGCAGCTTACATGGACACTAGAGAACAGGATATGAGAATGGGTGATATGGGCGTCCGTGGAGCAATAAACATGGGAGATGCATACAATCCAGCACCTGGATTCTCCCATGATGGGCATGAGCATGAACAACCGAGCAACTGTTTCGAGCCCTTCAATGGGTCCAGGTGCTTCAATGGGTTCTGAAGGAACTGCAACCCTGGGAGCTGCAATGATGTCAGATAATGGAGCAGTCCGCAATGATAGATTCTCCCAGCCATCTCCATCACAGATGGGATCTCCCATGGTTAACAGAGCAGGGACTGAAGCTGCTCAGCCAGCAATGGGTGGTGTAAATACAGTTGGTGGTGGACCTGGTGGCTATGGTAGTGGAAGCCAAGGGGCAAACTTTGATGGATCTAACAAGCGTCACCGTTATTAGTGCACTATTCCTTCTCAGACTACATTTAGTATAAATTCCAGTGGAATGCCTTTATTTTTTATTCATTTTTAATTTGAAACATTTGTTTTGTCACTTATAGCATTTGTAGAACTTTTTGTTATGTAACTCTACATTGTGTTTTGTTCAGTAGTAAAATTCGCTATGCCTCATTGTGAATGTTGAATATTATTGTGATTTAATCTATTTGTAACAGTGCTGTAAAATGTGCAGTTAAATCACAATGAAGGAAAATCTTATTTTACTGTGAAATAAAGAAGTTTTAAAGGTAGGAATTTGGTGTCTAAACTTGATAAAATAAGTTCTTGTAGTAAAAATGTGTCCGCTGCATTTCAACTACCTTTTATAAGCAAACTTGTGTTTTCTGTGCTGAACTTGGAAAATGATTTAAAGGTAAACCAGTAATTTTCCTGTTAATAAACCTCGAATGCCACTTTGTGATGTAAAAAAAAAAAAAACTATGTGAAAACAACACATTTTATTTCATTTTTCATTTTCCAAAAAACTGTGACAAAAGATTACAATGTCAAAAAATGTATGCCTCTTACTAAATAACTAAACCTCTTGGCATGTCTACTTTCCAAAAGGGGTCACTTGGGGGGTATTTGTACTGTCCTGGCATTTTAAGGCCTCAAGAAATGAGTTAGACAGTCAGAAAATCAGGACTGATGAATTTTCAAATATACTGTAAATATACATTGTGCTGAATTAAATTTGCCATGATAGAAAGCATTGCATCTGCAGCATGTATACAACCCCTCTGGATGTATGATAGGCTTAGATGGGTGGTTGGAGTGGTGGTAAAACCATCTGCTTTGAGCATCCCTTCCCCTACCTGGCAACCTGTCTGTAAGAGGTCATAAAGATATCTAATGTTGAAGAATGTTGTCAGTTAACTTAGCAATATTCTGTATGCAGATAAGTTGTTTTCATAATTGCAAAGTTGAAAGCACTAGCAATTTTACTCTACTTGTGTTGCAGAAAGAAACTATTTTATTTGGTTTTAGCTGTAAACTTGTCCTATAAATATTCACTAAGTGCTTAATGGTTTATAACTGTAATTATTTTTGTGTGCCAACATTAAACTTTAAAAAGTTTAATTTGGAGACCATTTGGAAAACTTATCCTTTTAACAATCTCATAAATAGATCTTTGATGAAGTAAGCATAGGTTCAAATAAGCTTTCATAGTGCACACAAATTAAATTCAAAATAAGCAGCACTTTTTAACAAATACTGTATATTGTGTTCAGATATGTAATTAATCAATACTTTCACTTAAAACTGAATTACATACACATATAAAAACCTAATGTGCTGTTATATTTATTTTTAAATGTAAAAATAATGTAAGCACATGAACCTTCTTGATTTTTGCCTCCTATAATACTCTGTACTGTATAATTCATATTAAGAGAAGAAGCTCTTCAGTTAGCACACATTTGCTGCATGTATGTGCTAGCATTGAACTTGTTAACAGGTAAAAGAGAGAGGAGAGTTATGACCTCATAAATCAATCATTCTTTACTATCCAATTGCTGGGTAGGGGTTGGTGTTCAAGCTGCATTAATTAACAACAGTGAGGAGAAGAGAGGCCAACGAACATGCTGTGTTGTTTGGCAGTATTGTAGAAATCTCACAACTGGCTGCATAAAATTACAAACTTTTAAGCAGGCAAAACAGCTTCCATATGTGTATTTTACCATATACGAAGCAATCTTGTATCCAGAATAACTGCGTGCAATGTCACTTCCCTTAGCGCACATGTATAAGAAAAGTCATATATAAATGAAATAGCTGCTGCTAATAAAGTCCAAAGAAATAACCACAACATTCCTTGTCCACCAAAGAGGAATAAAGCAAATAGCAGTGCTTAAACTGGTGTAAAGAAATTACCAAAAAACTGTCTATGCACCAGGTGAGTCCAGAAAATAGGAAAATATAATATCTCATATAAGGCAGGAAATGAAGATCATGGCTTCTCCAAAGATCCCGTCACAACACCTCATGGGGTCCCGCTCCCTGTAGGTATTACACTCATCAGATAAAAGTTTAAAGATCACCTTAAAATCAGCCTCCTTCTCCCACAGGGATTAGCTGTATTTAGAGGTCACTGCCGACGAGTGGAGGCTCCTCTTATGCAGCGATCTCCTGAGGTAGCGATTTCCTGTGCAGAAAGTTGTTGCACTTACCATGATCTGCCGGTCAGAGGAGGATTCCTAAATACAGCTATTTCCTGTGGGAGAAAGAGGCTGATTTTAAGGAGATCTTTAAACTTTGATCTAGCATATGTGTATTTTACTTAAATAATTACATTTTTTGTCCTGACACATTCTTTACCCCCCTCCCCTCCATTTTTTTTTGTGGGGTGAGATATGCCTTTTGTCAATGTAGCCTTGATTAAGAGAGAAGTTTTTTGTGGATATGGTGATATATGGGGCTCGTCCATAAATGGTTATTTGCAGGGCTTTTTTTCAGCGGGAACGCGGGGGAACGCAGTTTCGGCACCTCTTGGACTGACTGTATGTAATGGCAAGGGGTGCTGGGGTGTGCTGCAGGGTATTAATGCTCACTGCTGGGGATCTATTTTTGCAAGGGGTGTCTATTGTTGCTGGGTCGGTCTATTGTTGCTGGTGGGGGACCTATTGTTGCTGGGGGGGTCAGTTGTTGCTGGGGGGTCAGTTGTTGCTGAAAGAGATCTACTGTTGGGGGAGGGGTCTATTGTTGATGGCAGCCAGACAGACTATTAATGCTGGCTGTGCAGAGATCTGTTGATGCTGCCGGGAGTCTATTGTTGCTGGCGGGGACATTTTGTTGTCTTTGGTCCATTGTTGTTAGGGGGCTCTATTGTTGCTGGCTGCAAGAGATCTATTTTACTGCTTTTCTTGATAGCATAACCAAATTCCATACAAATTACTTAGCACCTCAAAATGATACTTGGTTCTATTTTGTCTAAAAGGGACGGTATGGGGAGGTGGGTAGGGGCGGAGAAAAGGGGTGACTCGGAAAGGGGGAGTTCCTGCACCTATTGTCTAAGAAAAAAAGCCCTGGTTACTTGTGTCCACAGAGATGAGTGCACCCATATTGCATATCTGAGACAATTTCATAAGGCAAAAGATCCCCAGTAAGACAGTATTTACTAGCATATCTTATCTTTTTCTGATCATCTTAATTTTATATGTGGTAAAAAGGGATGAGGTGAACACCCCCCGCCGTTTTTACTTTTTTGACACTTTTTTGGTGAATGGATAGGGGTACAATGTACCCCATACTTATTCACATAGGGGGAGCGGGATCTGGGGGTCCACTTGTTAAAGGGGTCTTCCAGATTCCGATAAGCCCCTCGCCCACAGACCCCCACAACCATCGGGCAAGAGTTGTGGGGATGAGGCCCTTGTTGCCATCAACATGGAGACCATGTGCTTTGGGGGGACCCCAAAGCATCCTCCACATGTTGAGGGCATGTTGCCTGGTACAGATCAGGAGGGGACGCTCTCTCACCCCCCTCCTTTTCCTGCGGCCTGCCAGGTTGCATGCTCGGAAAAGGGTCTGGTATAGATTTTGGGGGACCCCCGCGCCATTAGAAAAAAAATTGTTGCAGGGTTCCCCTTAAAAGCCATACCAGACCTGAAGGGCCTGGTATGGATTTTGGGGGGACCCCCATACCATTTTTTTTTTACATTTTGGTGCAGGGAATATAGAGTATACACTGAATATCTAGTCTACACTAAATGCAGAGTATATACACTACCGTTCAAAAGTTTGGGGTCACATTGAAATGTCCTTATTTTTGAAGGAAAAGCACTGTACTTTTAAATGAAGCTAACTTTAAACTAGTCCTAACTTTAAACAAATATACTCTATACATTGCTAATGTGGTAAATGACTATTCTAACTGCAAATGTCTAGTTTTTGGTGCAATACATAGGTGTATAGAGGCCCATTTCCAGCAACTATCACTCCAGTGTTCTAATGGTACAATGTGTTTGCTCATTGGCTCAGAAGGCTAATTGATGATTAGCAAACCCTTGTGCAATCATGTTCACACATCTAAAAACAGTCTAGCTCCTTCCAGAAGCTACAAAACTGACCTTCCTGTGAGCAGATTGAGTTTCTGGAGCATCACATTTGTGGGGTCAATTAAACGCTCAAAATGGCCAGAAAAAGAGAACTTTCATCTGAAACTCGACAGTCTATTCTTGTTCTTAGAAATGAAGGCTATTCCATGCGAGAAATTGCAAAGAAATTGAAGATTTCCTACAACGGTGTGTACTACTCCCTTCAGAGGACAGCACAAACAGGCTCTAACCAGAGTAGAAAAAGAAGTGGGAGGCCGCGTTGCACAACTAAGCAAGAAGATAAGCACATTAGAGTCTCTAGTTTGAGAAACAGACGCCTCACAGGTCCCCAACTGGCATCTTCATTAAATAGTACCCGCAAAACACCAGTGTCAACATCTACAGTGAAGAGGCGGCTGCGGGATTTTGGGCTTCAGGGCAGAGTGGCAAAGAAAAAGCCATATCTGAGACTGGCCAATAAAAGAAAAAGATTAAGATGGGCAAAAGAACACAGACATTGGACAGAGGAAGACTGGAAAAAAGTGTTGTGGACGGATGCCAAAGGTGTGCAATGCTGTAATTGCTGCAAAAGGAGGATTCTTTGATGAAAGCAAAGTTTGATGTAAAAACAATGTTATTTCAAATACAAATCATTATTTCTAACCTTGTCAATGTCTTGACTCTATTTTCTATTCATTTCACAACGTATGGTGGTGAATAAGTGTGACTTTTCATGGAAAACACAAAATTGTTTGGGTGACCCCAAACTTTTGAACGGTAGTGTATATATATATACTAGACTGTATATATACAGTATCTCACATAAGTGAGTACACCCCTCCCATTTTTGTAAATATTTTATTTTATCTTTTAATGTAACAACACTGAAGAAATGACACTTTGATACAATGTAAAGTAGTGAGTGTACAGCTTGTATAATAGTGTAAATTTGCTGTCCCCTCAAAATAACTCAACACACAGCCATTAATGTCTAAACCACTGATAAAAAAAAGTGAGTACACCCCTAAGTGAAAATGTCCAAATTGGGCCAATTAGTCATTTTCCCTCCCTGATGTCATGTGACTCATTAGTGTTACAAGGTCTCATGTGTGAATGGGGAGCAGGTGTGTTGAATTTGATGTTATCGCTCTCACTCTCTCATACTGGGAAGTTCAACATGGCATCTCATGGCAAAGAACTCTCTGAGGATCTTAAAAAAAGAATTATTGCTCTACATAAAGATGGCTTAGGGTATAGGAAAATTGCCAAGACCCTGAAACTGAGCTGCAGCACGGTGGCCAAGACCATACAGCGGTTTAACAGGACAGGTTCCATTTAGAATAGGCCTTGCCATGGTCGACCAAAGAAGTTGAGTGCATGTGGTCAGCATCATATCCAGAGGTTGTCTTTGGGAACTAGACGTATGAATGTTGCCAGCATTGCTGCAGAGGTTGAAGGGGTGGGGGTTAGCCTGTCAGTGCTCAGACCATATGCCGCACACTGCATCAAACTGGTCTGCATGGCTGTCGCCCAGAAGGAAGCCTCTTCTAGAGATGATGCACAATAAAGTCTGAAAACAGTTTGCTGAAGTCAACAGACTAAGGACATGGATTAATGTAACCATGTCCTGTGGTCTGATGAGACCAAGATAAACTTATTTGGTTCAGATGGTGTTCAAGCGTGTGTGGTGAGGAGTACAAAGACAAGTGTGTCTTGCCTACAGTCAAGCATGGTGGTTGTACTGTTATGGTCTGGGGCTGCATGAGTGCTGCTGGCAATGGAAACTACAGTTCATTGAGGGAACCTCCAAGACGACCAATGCCTTGCTAAAGAAGCTGAGGGTAAAGGTGATGGGCTGGCCAAGCATGTCTCTAGACCTAAACCCTAGTGGGGCATCCTCAAATGGAAGGTGAAGGAGCGCAAGGTCTCTAACATCCACCAGCTCCAAGATGTCGTCATGGAGGAGTGGAAGAGGACTCCAGTGGCAACCTGTGAAGCTTTGGTGAACTCCATGCCCAAGAGGGTTAAGGCAGTGCTGGAAAATAATGGTGGCCACACAAAATATTGACACGCTAGGCCCAATTTGGACATTATCACTTAGGGGTGTACTCACTTTTGTTGCCAGCAGTTTAGACATTAATGGCTGTGTGTTGAGTTATTTTGAGGGGACAGCAAATTTACACTGTTATACAAGCTGTACACTCACTACTTTACATTGTAGCAAAGTGTCATTTCTTCAGTGTTGTCATATGAAAAGATATAATAAAATATTAACAAAAATGTGAGGGGTGTACTCACTTTTGTGATATATATATGCACTGACTGAATATAGAGAATCTACACTGAATATCTAGTCATTGCTAAATGCAGAGCATGTATATATATATATATATATATATATATATATATATATATATATATATATATATCTCTATATATATATATATATATATATATATATATATATATATATATATATATATACTAGACTGTATATATGTATATCAACTACACTGCCACTAACTAACCTGCCTGCCTAATCTAGTTTAATCTATCTCCGTCCACACACTCTACACGGCCATTATGTCAGCAGCCTTATACAGTGTGGGGCGTAGACTTAGTCCCCCTGAGCCATGATGGCCAACTATGGCTCTCTCAGCAGAGCGCACTGTAATTGGCCAAAGGATGCAGGTCAGGTGCATGCTTTGGCCAATCATCATAAAGCAATGCACTGAGATCTTGCAGTGCATTATGGGGCATTCCACGGTGCTCAAATTTCCCACGAACGCCCCATAATATTCGCTGTTCGGCGAATGGGCAAACACCCAAAGTCCAAGACGAACTTACGTTCAATTAAAACATCGAGCTCATCCCTGGTTGCTAGGGATGAGCCGCACACCCCCCGGTTTGGTTCGCACCAGAACCTGCGAACGGACCGAAAATTCGCACGAACGTTAGAACCCCATTGACGTCTATGGGACTCGAACGTTCGAAATCAAAAGTGCTCATTTTAAAGGCTAATTTGCATGGCATTGTCCTAAAAAGGGTTTGGGGACCCGGGTCCTACCCCAGGGGACATGTATCAATGCAAAAAAAACTTTTAAAAACGGCCGTTTTTTCGGGAGCAGTGATTTTAATGATGCTTAAAGTAAAAAAAAAAAAAGTGAAATATTCCTTTAAATATCGTACCTGGGGGGTGTCTATAGTATGCCTGTAAAGTGGTGCGTGTTTCCCGTGCTTAGAACAGTCCCTGCACCAAATGTCATTTTTAAAGGAAAAAATCTCATTTTAAACTGCTTGCGGGTTTAATGTAATGTCGGGTCCTGGAAATATGGATGAAAATCAGTGAGACAAACGGCATGGGTACCCCCCAGTCCATTACCAGGCCCTTTGGGTCTTGTATGGATATTAAGGGGAACCCCGCACCCAAATTAAAATAAGGAAAGGTGTGGGGCCACCAGGCCCTATATACTCTGAACAGCAGTATACATGCGGTGCAAACAAGACAGGGACTGTAGGTTTGTTGTTAAGTAGAATCTGTTTGTCATATTGAACGGGTACATTTTTAACGTGTTTAGCTCCAGCCAAAAAATCTTTTTTAAGCTTTTTGGAAAACATAGGGAAGGCTTATCACTCCTGTGACATTTGTTTAGCTGTCTTTCCTCCTCTTCAGAAGATTTCACCTCACTTTTTGTCCCAATGACAAATGTTTTTTGAAAATTTGGGGTTTTTTGTGGAACAAGGATTGGAAAGCATCAGTGGAAATGAGAAATGTTTTTCCCATATTAACTCTTACAGGAGAGAATTTCCCTTCCTAGGGGTAGATTTCATCTCACTTCCTGTTGTCTCCTTCCGTTTGCAAGTAGGAGTCATTTGTATGTTAGATGTTTGAAAGTAGGGGCCTGCCCTATATACTCAGCAGAAATTTGGGCCTTAGGTGTTGTTGTGGCCACAACACTGTAAGCCCTCACAGGGCCCTGCTGTGAAATATTAGATCAACAATTGTAATTACATGCCCCTGTTGAACAGGGGCTGAAAAATTAGGCCTTAGGCACTGGTGCTGGTGCCACAACACTGCAACCCCTCACAGACACTCTAGTTGGAATGCAGGAACGAACCCTGCTGCAAAGTATTGCATCAAAAATTGTAATTACACGCCCCTGTTAAACAAGGGCTGAAAAATTGGGCCTTAGGCACTGGTGCTGGTGCCACAACACTGCAACCCCTCACAGACACTCTAGTTGGAACGTAGGAACGAGCCCTGCTGCAAAGTATTGCATCAAAAATTGTAATTACACGCCCCTGTTAAACAGGGGCAGAAAAATTGGGCCTTAGGCACTGGTGCTGATGCTACAACACTGTAACCCCTCACAGACACTCTAGTTGGAACACAGGAACAAGCCCTGCTGCAAAGTATTGCATCAAAAATTGTAATTACACGCCCCTGTTAAACAGGGGCAGAAAAATTGGGCCTTAGGCACTGGTGCCACAACACTGCAACCCCTCACAGACACTCTAGTTGGAATGCAGGAACGAGCCCTGCTGCAAAGTATTGCATCAAAAATTGTAATTACACGCCCCTGTTAAACAGGGGCAGAAAAATTGGGCCTTAGGCACTGGTGGTGGTGCCACAACACTGCAACCCCTCACAGACACTCTAGTTGAAACGCAGGAACGAGCCCTGCTGCAAAGTATTGCATCAAAAATTGTAATTACACGCCCCTATTAAACAGGGGCTGAAAAATTGCGCCTTAGGCACTGGGGGTGGAGACCAGAACCAAAAATGTTCTTACAAGCTATCAGTGTAATCATTGAGGAAGAGGATAATTACTCAGGGATAGTCACTCAGCATCAGCATAGGCAGTCTTTGAAGGGATCTGAGATTTCAAAAAAAATTATTCGGTTACATCAGCATCAGGTGCTTGGTAGCTGGTGGTGATCCAAGACTGATTCATTTTTATGAAGGTCAGTCGATCGACCGAGTCGGTGGACAGACGCACCCTGTGATCGGTTACCACGCCTCCAGTAGCACTGAATGTGCGTTCCGAAAGAACGCTGGATGCAGGACAGGCCAGTAGCTCAATTGCATACTGTGCAAGCTCTGGCCAGTGATCCATCCTCAAGACCCAGTAACCCAGAGGATTTTCGGTGGGAAAGGTGTCCAAGTCTGATCTTGCCCCTAGGTATTCCTGCACCATGTAAAACAGACGCTGGCGATGGTTGCTGGAACCGATCATACCTTGGGGCTGCGGACCAAAAAATTGTCTAAACGCATCGGTCAGACGGCCACCTTCTCCATCGCTCCTTCTTTGACTGACCGAAGCCTCAGCAACACCTTGTCCAGAAACAGGAGTTTGTAACCTCCCAGTCTCTGGGAACGCGTTGCACAGACCTTTCTGCAAGGCCTCCCGAAGATGTTTCATCCTCTACTCCCTCTGCGATGGCAAGATAAGGTCCGCAACCTTACCCTTGTAACGTGGATCAAGGAGGGTTGCCAGCCAGTATTGGTCCTCCTTGATACCACGAATACGAGGATCCTTACGCAGGCTTTGCAGGATCAGGGAGGCCATGCAGCGTAGGTTTGCTGAGGCATTCGGTCCGGAGTCCTCTGGGTCACTAAGGACGACATGGTCCGCAGCCACCTCCTCCCAGCCACGTACAAGTCCATGTGTTTCTTGGGAATGATCCCTTAAAGACTGCTGCTGATGCTGAGTGCCAGGCTCCACCTCCATACTGACACAATCTTCCTCCTCCTCCTCCTCCTCCTCTTCCTGTGTGATCGGCGGGCACGCAGGAACACTGTCTGGATAAAGGGGGCCTTGAGAGCTAAGGAAGTCCTCCTCTTCCTGCCTCTGTTCTGCCTCAAGTGCCCTGTCCATTATTCCATGCAGCATGTGCTCCAACAGGTGGACAAGGGGGACAGTGCCACTGATGCATGCACTGTCACTGCTCACCATCCTCGTGGCCTCCTCAAATGGTGACAGGGCAGTGCATGCATCCCTGATCATGGCCCACTGGCGTGGGGAAAAAAAAACAAGCTCCCCTGACCCTGTCCTGGTGCCATAGTCGCACAGGTACTCATTGATGGCCCTCTGCTGCGTGTGCAGCCACTGCAGCATGGCCAACGTTGAGTTCCACCTGGTGGGCATGTCACAGATTAGGCGGTTCTTGGGCAGGTTAAACTCCTTTTGGAGGTCCGTCAGCCGAGCACTGGCATTATATGACCGGCGGAAATGCACACAGACTTTCCTGGCCTGCCTCAGGACATCCTGTAAGCCCGGGTACCTGCCCAAGAACCGCTGCACCACCAAGTTAAGGACGTGAGCCAAACAGGGCACATGGGTTATTTGTCCCTGTCGGAGGGCAGAGAGGAGGTTGGTGCCATTGTCGCAAACCACCATTCCTGCCTTAAGTTGGCCTGGCGTCAACCACCTCTGAACCTGCCCCTGCAGAGCTGACAGAACCTCTGCCCCAGTGTGGCTCCTGTCCCCCAAGCACACCAGCTCAAGCACCGCATGGCTTCTTTTGGCCTGCGTACTTGCGTAGCCCCTTGAACGGCTACGGAGCACCGCTGGTTCCGAGGACAAAGCACAGGAAGAGGCCATGGAGGAAGAAGAAGAGGAGGGGGTGGAGAAGAGAGGTGTGTCACAATCATTAGCATTTTGGAGGCGTGGTGGCGGAACAACCTCCAACACTACTGCACCTTGTCCTGCATCCTTCCCAGCTGCCAGCAGAGTCACCCAATGTGCCGTGAAACTTAGGTAACGTCCCTGTCCATGCCTGCTGGACCATGAGTCAGCGGTAATATGCACCTAAACCGCTGACCGCCCTGTCCAGCGAGGCATGGACATTGCCTTCCACAAGCTGGAATCGCCTTCCGTGAGAAAAAGTGGCGTTTGGGTACCTGCCACTGAGGAACCGCACATTCCACAAACTCACGGAAGGGGGCAGAGTCTACCAACTGAAAAGGCAGCAGTTGAAGTGCTAGCAATTTTGCCAAGCTAGCATTCAACCGCTGGGCATGTGGATGGCTGGAAGCAAACTTCTTTCGGCGGTGCAGCAGCTGGGGCAGGGAAATTTGCCTGGTACAATCTGACGTCGGTGTACCAAAAGCAGATTGCCCACAAGTACTTGGCTGTGACACACCTAATTCTACACCTTCATTCCTCTCAGTGCAGGTCTCAGAGAGGACTAAAGGTATAGTGGGGTTGGAGATCTCAGCTGATGAGGAGCAAGGAGAGGTCCTCTTTGTTCTTTGGTGTGGGTCTTTTAGATACGCTTGCCAACGAACTGCATGGCAGGTCAACATATGTCTGGTCAAGCATGTGGTACCCAAGCGGGAGATGTTTTGGCCACGCGAGATATGCTTGAGACATATGTTGCAAATAGCAGCGGTGCGATCTGATGCACTCGTCTCAAAAAAGGCCCACACCAAAGAACTTTTTGAATAACGCGCAGAGACTGCAGCGCCCTGCACATGTGGAGCTTTGGGGTGTGATGCAGTCAATGTGCTGCCCTTAGGCTGGCCCCTGGAGGGCATCCTGCCTCGTTGGTGATGTGCCGCCTCCTCCTCCTCCTCTCTCCTATCAGGCACCCACGTTGAGTCAGTGACCTCATCATCCCCTCCCTCCTCATCACTGGAGCAAACCTGGCAGTATGCTGCAGCAGGGGGAGCATGACTGCCAGATTGCTGTCCTTCTTGGGCACCCCCTCTGTCCGTGCTCATGTTACTGCCTTCATCGAGCTCAGTATCATCATCAGAGCCTTCCAAACGCCAGGCATCCTCCTGGAGCATGTACCCAACACTGTGGTCAAACAGTTTGAGGGACTCCTCAGGAGGACATGGTGGGGCTAGGGAAGGAGTCACTGATGACATTGAGCCGAGGGAAGAGGCCGCTGCTTTGCCAGACAAAGTACCCTGGGCATGGGTGAGAGAGGATGAGGAGGATGAGGACGGCTTGGTCATCCACTCGACCAAGTCTTCCATATGTTGCGGCTCAACACGGCCAGCTGCCCGAAAAAAGGCCAAGCGTGTCCCACGGCCACGTGCTGATGAGGATGCACCGTCTCCACGACCAGCACTAGACACAGAGCCTGCTTGCCCTCTCTTATTGGCTTGTGACTGTCTGCCTCTCCTTCTTGGCCTTCCAGACATACTAATGGCCTGTAGCTGCACTAAGCTGGGATATATATATATATATATATATATATATATATATATATATATATATGTACTGATACTGCAGCTAGCAAAATCAACTGCCTGCCTGTAGTATGAGAACACCACCAACCTTCTACAGGTAGCTTTACCTGAACACTGTGAGCAGGACGCACCCCACTAACTTGTAGGTTTAGCTGAACACTGTGAGCAGGACGCACTGCACTAACTGTAAATAGTCTAGCTGCCTGACTGTGGTACTAATAGGATCAAAAGAACACCAGCAATTTTCTTCAGGTAGCTGTATATACTGTAACAAGACAAGCCTGCCTGTCAGTAAGAAGATAACAGGAACGGATCTAGCTGAACACTGTGAGCAGGATGCACCCCACTAACTTGTAGGTTTAGCTGAACACTGTGAGGTGGACGCACCCCACTAACTTGTAGGTTTAGCTGAACACTGTGAGCAGGACGCACCCCACTAACTTGTAGGTTTAGCTGAACACTGTGAGGTGGACGCACCACACTAACTTGTAGGTTTAGCTGAACACTGTGAGCAGGACGCACCCCAATAACTTGTAGGTTTAGCTGAACACTGTGAGCAGGACGCACCCCACTAACTTGTAGGTTTAGCTGAACACTGTGAGCAGGACGCACCCCACTAACTTGTAGGTTTAGCTGAACACTGTGAGCAGGACGCACCCCACTAACTTGTAGGTTTAGCTGAACACTGTGAGCAGGACACACTGCACTAACTGTAAATAGTCTAGCTGCCTGACTGTGGTACTAATAGGATCAAAAGAATACCAGTAATTTTCTTCAGGTAGCTGTATATACTGTAACAAGACAAGCCTACCTGTCAGTAAGAAAATAACAGGAACGGATCTAGCTGAACACTGTGAGCAGGACGCACCCCACTAACTTGTTGGTTTAGCTGAACACTGTGAGCAGGACGCACTGCACTAACTGTAAATAGTCTAGCTGCCTGCCTGTGGTACTAATAGGATCAAAAGAACACCAGTAATTTTCTTCAGGTAGCTGTATATACTGTAACAAGACAAGCCTGCCTGTCAGTAAGAAGATAACAGGAACGGATCTAGCTAAACACTGTGAGCAGGACGCACCCCACTAACTTGTAGGTTTAGCTGAACACTGTGAGCAGGACGCACTGCACTAACTGTAAATAGTCTAGCTGCCTGACTGTGGTACTAATAGGATCAAAAGAACACCAGCAATTTTCTTCAGGTAGCTGTATATACTGTAACAAGACAAGCCTGCCTGTCAGTAAGAAGATAACAGGAACGGATCTAGCTGAACACTGTGAGCAGGACGCACCCCACTAACTTGTAGGTTTAGCTGAACACTGTGAGGTGGACGCACCACACTAACTTGTAGGTTTAGCTGAACACTGTGATCAGGACGCACCCCACTAACTTGTAGGTTTAGCTGAACACTGTGAGGTGGACGCACCCCACTAACTTGTAGGTTTAGCTGAACACTGTGAGGTGGACGCACCCCACTAACTTGTAGGTTTAGCTGAACACTGTGAGGTGGACGCACCACACTAACTTGTAGGTTTAGCTGAACACTGTGAGCAGGACGCACCCCACTAACTTGTAGGTTTAGCTGAACACTGTGAGCAGGACGCACCCCACTAACTTGTAGTTTTAGCTGAACACTGTGAGCAGGACGCACTGCACTAACTGTAAATAGTCTAGCTGCCTGACTGTGGTACTAATAGGATCAAAAGAACACCAGTAATTTTCTTCAGGTAGCTGTATATACTGTAACAAGACAAGCCTGCCTGTCAGTAAGAAGATAACAGGAACGGATCTAGCTGAACACTGTGAGCAGGACGCACTGCACTAACTGTAAATAGTCTAACTGCCTGACTGTGGTACTAATAGGATCAAAAGGACACCAGCAATTTTCTTCAGGTAGCTGTATATACTGTAACAAGACAAGCCTGCCTGTCAGTAGTAAGATAACAGGAACGGATCTAGCTGAACACTGTGAGCAGGACGCACTGCACTAACTGTAAATAGTCTAGCTGCCTGACTGTGGTACTAATAGGATCAAAAGAACACCAGTAATTTTCTTCAGGTAGCTGTAAATACTGTAACAAGACAAGCCTGCCTGTCAGTAGGAAGATAACAGGAACAGATCTAGCTAAACTGAATACAGTGTATATATATATATATATGCAACACCTGGGATGCATATATATACACAATACACTGTAAGTGCAGCTAACTGACTGACTGTTCTGCCTAATCTATCTAACTCAAATCAAATGTCACTGTCTGTCTCTCTCTCTCTCTCTCTCTCAATGAACACCGGAACACACACTACACAGGGCCGCCGTGCAGGCGGCCTTATATAGTGTGGGGCGTGTACTAAATCCCCTGAGCCATAATTGGCCAAAGCCTCCTTGGCTTTGGCCAATTACGGCTCTCTGTTCAGGCGGCGCTGTGATTGGCCAAGCATGGGGGTCATAGTGCATGCTTGGCCAATTATCAGCCAGCAATGCACTGCGAAGCCGCAGTCAATTATGGGCCGTGACGCGCCACACGAATTTGGCACGAACGGCCCATATCGTTCGCAATTCGGCGAACGACCGAACAGCCGATGTTCGAGTCGAACATGGGTTCGACTCGAACACGAAGCTCATCCCTACTGGTGGCCAATCGATTGGAGGAGAGTCAGATATACCTTCATCTCTTGATACCAGGTGGTGTTGGTGAGTAGACTTTTAATTTACATATCCTCTAATACAGCCTGGAGCCTTTATATTGAATATAGGAGGAAATTATAACCCTCATATTGTCTATATGTATATATTCAAGAGAAATTTTCACCATTTCAACTTGGTAGATGTTATTATTACCACATAGAGATAGAACGTTGATTTTTATATATAATAGCATTGACCTTATCCTATAGGTATACCTGATATGGTCATTTACATACTTTTTATGATTTACAATAAAGGTTACGTTTTAGTTAAGTGGTTTTCTGGTGCTTAGGGAAGTGCACCCTTGTCTAGTTCTAGTCTACTTATATAATTAGCTTATATAATTATGTGAAGACTACAGTTTGAGCACACTCATCCATGTCTCTATGGACCTTGCTTGTGCACTGGTGTGCAGTCATTTTGGAACAGGAAAGGGCCATCCCCAAACTGTTCCCACAAAGTTTAAAGCATGAAAGCTGTCCCAAATGTCTTGGTATGCTAATGCCTTAAGAGTTCCCTTGCCTGGAACTAAGGGGCCAGGCCCAACCCTTGAGAAACAACCCCACACCATAACCCCCATCCACCAAATGATTTTTACCAGTGCTCAAAGCAAGGTCCATAAAGACATGGTGAGTGAGTTTGGGGTGGAGGAACTTGACTCGCCTGCACAGAGTTCTGACCTCAACCCGATAGAACACCTTTGGGATGAATTAGTGCGGAGACTGTGAGCCAGGCCTTCTCGATCAAATCAGTGCCAGACCTGGAAGAATGGTCAAATATTCCATCAGACACACTGCTAAACCTTGTGGACAGCCTTTCCGGAAAAGTTGAAGCTGTTATAGCTGCAATGGGTGGGCCAACTCAATATTGAAACCAACAGAATAAGACTGGGATGCCATTAAAGTTCATGTGCGTGTAAAGGCACCAATACTTTTGGTAACACAGTGTATGTAAGGATGTTATTATATGCTGAAAACCATGTATTTTCTTTTGGCTAGGCCATTATTCTTTGCTACCAAGATAAAGAGTAGACATGTGCATTCGTTTTCGTCCGAATGCATTTTCGTCCGAATTTCAGGTATTTTCGTTATCGTTTTAACAAACGATAACGAAAGTGCAGAGTCCGAAAAACAGAAGATCCGACATAAACAAATGCTTTATTTTCGTTTTCGTTGCTACAACAGTTCGATATAGATAGGAGATTCGACATGATGATGACAATAACAATCTGTGTCCATCAAACCTGTGGTCGAATGTGCCTAACCTTAGCTCTATTAGTCCAAGATTATTCTACATAGAGAGAAAAGATTCGACGTAGAGAGAAAAGATTTGACGTAGGGGAGAAAAGATTCGACATAGGGGAGGAAAGATTCGACGTAGGGGAGGAAAGATTCGACGTAGGGGAGGAAAGATTCGACGTAGGGGAGGAAAGATAAATAAAAATAATGATGATGATGAATGTTATTGGCTGATTGTAACCAAAGAGGTGGAGCAGTAAAATAGCTAGAACTAAGTACACACGTACTTTGGCTTATGGTGTCTGTTGAAAGTTCTAAGAAGATTCGACGGAGCAGGTAAACTATACGGCATTGTACAGTTTAGCTGCTCCGTCTAATCTTCTTTGAACATTCGACAGACACCATAAGCCTTCAATGACAGATTCGACCTTAATTTGGATTTTCGGACTAATGCAATTTTTAACGAAAAACGAAATAAATAAAAACGAATTTCGGGAGTAACTAAATAAATTTATTTTTCAGACGAAAACGAAATTCCGAAACGAAATATTTCAGTGTGCACATGTCTAATAAAGAGGTCTTGAGGAAGCTGATGGATGTGAAACGTTTCAACTTCTTGGATAAAATAGCAAAGTCTACTTTGTATGGTTTATTACTACGGTCAATATCGCATATGAAGGATTGTCCTTTGATGTTTTTATATATTTTTAACATTTTCTGTAATAAAATGTATATATTTTCATAGTTTCGTGTGGTTGTCCCACTCTGGTACCAGTAAAGTCCAAGAAAAGGTGTTTTTTCTGTGAGTAATAATTAAAATGGATGTGGTACCTTTACAATAGCCAATCATCTTTACTTGTTCACGTTTGTTACTAGTCAATTACAGGGTAAATATGTTGTTATGTAGTAAGATGTTTCCAGGATTGCGATTTGCATTCTTTGAATTTATTATATTAGAAAATTGCAATTTACAGCTCTCCTTTTTATGGGAGTGCAGGAGTGCACTGATGTGGAGTTTAAACTTTGCTGCCATATTCTCCTTTCTGACCTGGCTATTATATGAAGGTATACTTTTCGTGAATAAAATAATATCATCTTGTAATATAGTTTATCAGAAGATTGGACTCTTATGCCCTGTACACACGAGCCGAATTTCCGTCTGAAAAATCTTGGATGGTTTTTCCGACAGAATTCCGCTCAAGCTTGGCTTGCATACACACGGTCTAACAAAAGTTCTCTGAACTTTCGACCGTCAAGAATGCGGTGACGTACAACACTATGACGAGCCGAGAAAATGAAGTTCAATGCTCCCGACAATTGTTTCCAAGCATGCGTGTTTTTTTGCACATCGGAATTGCATACAGACGATCGCATTTTCGGATAGGAACTTTTTCTGACCGAAAAATAGAGAACCTGCTCTCAATCTTTTGCTGGCTGGAATTCCGCCAGCAAAAGTCTGATGGAGCATACACACGGTCGCATTTTCTGACCAAAATCTCACATCGGTCTTTTGCTGGCGGCATTTCCGATCATGTGTATGGGGCATAACTATTATCTAGCTTTTCCTTTTTTAGGTGCAGTTCATTTTTACAAATTTTTCTTTGCACAAATTGGCACCTTTCCATGCTGCGGTAGCAATTTTCCTCTTTGTTGCCTGATATTAGTCTTTTTATTTGGATACTTGCCCCTTTGGGTGAACAATCTGACGTCACCCTCACCCTGGTACAGTATCAATGGGCAGCATACAGTATGTATTTTTGATATTTTGGAAATTTTGATATTTAATGTAACAAGGGTTATGTGTTTTTGTAAATTTTTATCATGGTAGTCTATACCTGTTACACTACTGAGGAAGTGGATACATTCTGGGAAACACATTGAGTGCATCCACTTATCCGCCACCATATAATAACAATAGTTTTGGATTTGTATTGCCTTGTGGATTTTCACTACCTTATGTTACAACTCTAAGTAATGCATTACTTATGCAGGTATACACAAATGGCTTCTTTTGTATTGGCCATTTGGTTTTAAAGACAAACAAATAATATAATGGTGCAAGGTGAAGGATCCTTAGCAATATGCATTACACTGTATGGAGATACTAGTCCACAGGTCCATGGCTGGATACTAGTAAAAAAAACGTCCATCAGAATTGGAACGCACAGGGGCAGGGGAAAACCATCAGCACTGCAGGGCTACCCTCCTGATAGGGAGCTGAAGCAATCTCCAGGAAACATGCAAAATAGAAGATACAGAGGTGCCTCTGAGTGTAGACTATAAATGTAGACATTAAACATGAGTGTAACTACACATTTTTACTGAATAAATCTATATTACAGTCCATACCAAGGCTTCATGTACACATAGCCTATTATGACTGCCGGCCACAGGAGAACGCAAAATGGGGAAAAATCGCATTAGAATTTTACCACAATTTTGCTGCGTTTTTTGGCCAACTGTCAAAACATTCCTATCCTGAAAGCAATTCTTCCGCGTTCAGGAGAGGGAGGTTGAACCTCCTCGAACTGCAGCAGCTACTAAACAATCCTAAAAGCCTATATGTACATGTACACATAGGCTTTTATTGAGTTGTGTTTAGGAGCTTTGGCAAAAAAAACACCAAAAGCTTCTAAGCTCAAGTTTAGGATCTGTAGTGTACAAGGAGCCTCAGAGGCATCTCTGTGTCTTTTATTGGTTTTAAAGAGATGTTTGTCTTTGTCATTTTTTTTAAACAAATGCACTTAAAGTGGCAGTAAACCTTCCTATCGTTTCCAGCCAAGGAAGCTGCCATCTTGGCCTCTGTTTAATCTTAAACTGCCATGATGCTGCACATGTAATCAGGTATGACACCAGCCATTGGATGATTTGACAGTTTGATTGAGAGCCCATCCAATATGACAGGTACATTTCCGGCAATTGCTGGGAATGTAACTGTTTTTTGAAACTTTTAAATCAATGAGTTTACGTCCGCTTTAATAAAAGTATGCTTTTTATGTAAAGGTTTGTCTATAAAGTCTGTAGATTTGTTATCACTAATATGTCTATAGATTTGTTATCATTAATGTTGAAAGCTGTTCTGATAATATTTGTAGATGTTGCAAGTCTATTCTGCCGCTGTATAGGATATCAAGCTACAATTGTCTTTACAAATAAAATATGAAATGAGAATTACTATATTAATGACAATGCTGTTTTGTTGAACAGATGTAGAACATAGCCTTTAAAGAAAATGTAACTTTTGCAGCAAGCCTGAAGCAACATGATAAATGTATTTTTGGAGGCCTCTGTATCAATTTCTAATTTGCTGATATAGCAGAATGCTCTCTTGAAACTAATTGACTGACTTTTAAAGTATTCTAGTATGTGCTGAAAAGGCAGCTTTTCATTCAGGATTCTTTAAGCAATAGATTGCTCAGTCACATAAATTCACTTACAAAACTGTTCCTAAGGGAAAAAAGTTTCAGATTAAATTTTCCTTGCTCATGTATTCTCTACTCAATCATGGAAAAAATGTGTAAACTGAAAAACACCCAACTTAAAACCAATAAACTGCAGTATAGTATTTTTATAAAATTGCTCAAGAATCATCAATAAATGCAATTTTATGCATGCATTAATGTTTGCAATAGCATGATATCCATGCTAAAGTCTTTTCTTATTCAGTTTGTTTATAAATGGAAGAAAAATAAAAAAAAGTGTAATTGGAAAAATAAAAAAAAAGCAATATATTCAGTCGTCAAATTGTGTATGCAAATATAGCATAATTATTTGTCAGGAGTTATAGGTAATGTCTAGGAGCAAACACATTAATACAGTACTGTGAGACCAAAAAAACAGAAAAAATGATGGTTAACCAATATAACCTTAGTATTAGCATATACTGTAAGTTACCGTAATATAAAAAGCTCTATCGGGGGGCGTGGCTTGGACAGAACCCTGAGATGGTGGCTTGAGAGAAGAGCTCCTGCACACGGAGGACGAGGAAAAGCTCTAAACAGGATCCATATGTCCTAAAAACATGGGCAAATCCACCAGAAGCTCATCAACACCCCACACATTAAAAGACACCGGGACCCAGCTCAGCAATAATATCCCGGAGATGTTCCGGACCCGGCCGACAGGACAGCACATGGAGACGCAGGCCGCACAGGCCTCACAGGCCTCGTCCCTGGCCTCAATTAACAGTACGGCCGAATTGACGGCAGAGGGCGACGGCGCTACGGCTCCCAATCCAAGCCTACTTGATCTCCAGAGAGATTTGCAGAGAGTAGCCCTAGACATCAAGCATACACTGACGGCGGCTATCTCGGATCTCAAATCAGACATCCAAATGATCATCCATCGCCTTACTGAAGTGGAGGAAACTTCCCATATGCAGGCAGCAGCGATAAGACAAGTGCAACAGACTTATGACTCACAGCTACCACACATATTTGAACTCCACAGACAAGTGGAATATTTAGTTAACAGGGGCCGCAGACATAACATTAGGGTGAGGGGGGTCCCCGAAGGAGTGGAACAGGCTACACTTCTACAAACGGTCTGCCCAATTTTCGATGACTTACTCAGCCATCCAGCAGATACCCCGATTGAGATGGAGCGACTGCATCAGGCTTTGAGACCCCCTCCCCGTGACTCTGAACCCCCCAGAGACATTGTATGCTAAATTGTTAACTTCCCTCTTAAAGAGGAGATACTACAGAAGGCGAGAGACAGGGGCCGCATTTTGTTTAATGGCGCAGATATTAAGTTATTCCAAGACCTCTCTCAGATAACTTTGCAAAACAGGCGAACTTTGCGCCCCCTGCTGGAAGCACTACGCGCCCACAACATCCAATATAGGTGGAAGTTCCCGTTCTGTCTCTCGGCTTCCTCTAGAGGCCGCACTGCGCTCCTCCGGACTCCAGAGGACTTGCTTGCATTCTGCAAGCAACTTGATATCCTGCCGGTCGAGCTACCTGATTGTCACTCCTTCTACTTTCCTGCAGAGCCCTGGAAGCCAGTATCGCATTCTTCATTGCCGAAAGCCCAAAGGCAATGCTCCAGGCGGCGGAGGCTGGACCCCACATCACCCAATGATCGCCATACACGCAGGGACCAACCCTCACAAGCACCGAGGATTGCCGCCACCCCTCGTAGGGGACACCAAGATGCTTAACCACTTCCCTACCCGGATATTGTCAAATGACGTCCACAGATGGGATCTCCCATCCTGGGTGGACGTCATATGATGGCCTGGGCTTCCCGGCCGCATAGGGGGCGCGCGCGCGCCCGCCGCGTTGCTCGGGACCCGGTGCGTGTGCCCGGCGGCCGCAAAGTCCGCCGGGCACCCGCGATTGCCCGTTAACCCGTCCTGTCAGTTGAGAGGAGACCGATCTGTGTTCCCAGTACAGCGGAACACTGATCAGGCTCCTCCCCTTGTACGTCCCCGACCCCTACAGTTAGAATCATTCCCTAGGAAACATATTTAACCCCTTGTGTCCCCCTAGTGGTTAACCCCTTCACTGCCTGTCACATTTACACTGTAATCAATGCAATTTTTTTACCATTGATCGCTGTATAAATGTGAATGGTCCCGAAAATGTGTCAAAAGTGTCCGATGTGTCTGCCATAATGTCACAGTCACGAAAAAAAAATCGCGATCGCCGCTATTACTAGTAAACAAAATAAATAAATATATTTTTTTTAAAAATGCCATAAATCTATCCCGTAATTTGTAGACGCTATAACTTTTGCGCAAACCAATCAATATACGCTTATTGCGATTTTTTTTACCAAAAATATGTAGAAGAATACGTATCAGCCTAAACTGAGGAAATTTTTATTTTTTTTAAACTGGGATATTTATTAAGCTGTGTGAAGTTGGCACCCCATGTTTGTAAAACCTGAATAAAAATATACCATTCGTTTGTGCCGCGTTTGTGCTGATTTGTGCCGCAAAAATGAGCGTTTGTGCCGGTTCAGTTTCTGAGATTTTAAACATATAATTTAATGCAAGCCCCGCCCACTTTGCACCCCATGGCCCTGAATTTTAAAAACAAACATGCCATTCGTTTGTGCCGCGTTTGTGCTGGTTTGTGCCGCAAAAATAAACGTTTGTGCCGCTTTGGTTGCGGAGATATTGTGCGTTATAGTTGCTGTAACCCCGCCCATTTTGCACCCCATGTTCCTGAATTTTAAAAACAAATGCGCCATTTGTTTGTGCCCTGTTTGTGCTGGTTTGTGCCGCAAAAATAGACGTTTGTGCCGCTTTGGTTGCGGAGATATTGTGCGTTATAGTTGCTGCAACCCCGCCCACTTTGCACCCCATGTTCCTGAATTTTAAAAACCAACATGCCATTCATTTGTGACGCATTTGTGCTTGTTTGTGCCGCAAAAATAAACATCTGTGCCGCTTTGGTTGCGAAGATATTGTGCGTTATAGTTGCTGCAACCCCGCCCACATTGCACCCCATATTCCTGAATTTTAAAAAAAAACGCGCCATTTGTTTGTGCCGGGTTTGTGCTGGTTTGTGCCACAAAAATAAATGTTTGTGCCACTTTGGTTACGGAGATATTGTGTGTTATAGTTGCTGAAACCCCGCCCACATTGCACCCCATGTTCCTGAATTTTAAAAACAAACGTGCCATTCGTTTGTGTCCTGGGTTTGTGCTGGTTTGTGCCGCAAAAATAAATGTTTGTGCCGCTTTGGTTGCGGAGATATTGTGTGTTATATGTTGTCAAACCACATTGACTTTACACCTTGTTATTAAAGCTTACATACAGAACCTAAACTCAGCTTGGGTTTCCTTAATGTAAAGCTCCTCCCACTGTACTGGCACTGCACTTCATATTGTACCCTGAAAAAGGCAGCATTGGAGCTCAAACAACTTTTTGCTTGATGGTTTCACTTCTAGCTCAGGGAATCCAGGGTAAATTCATTTTTAACATCTTTAATTTTTCTTATTATTAATAATTATTCAATGTATGCAATTGCAATGAAAATAATACATTTGGAATCAGGGCTGGTGCAAGGAATTTTGACACCCTAGGCGAAACCTCATTTTGCTGCCCCCCCCTGGCTTCACCCCTGACTCCACCCCCTTTTGCCTGCCCATGTATACCCCACCTTTTTAATGTAGCGCCCATCAAATGCAGCCTCACCAGCGCCCATCAAATGTAGCCTACCAGAGCCTATCAATGCAGCCTCACCAGCACCCATCAATGCAGCCTCACCAGCGCCCATCAAATTCAGCCTACCAGCGCCCATCAATGCAGCCTCACCAACTCCCATCAATGCAGCCTCACCAACGCCCATCAAATGCAGCCTCACCAGCGCCCATCAAATGCAGCCTCAACAGCGCTCATCAAATGCAGCCTCACCAGCGCCCATCAAATGCAGCCTCACCAGCGCCCATCAATGCAGCCTCACCAGAGCCCATCAAATGCAGCCTACCAGCGCCCATCAATGCAGCCTCACCAGCGCTCCTCAAATACAGCCTACCAGCGCCCATCAAATGCAGCCTCACCAGTGCCCCTCAAATACAGCCTACCAGCGCCCATCAAATGCAGCCTCACCAGCGCCCATCAATGCAGCCTCACCAGCGCCCATCAAATGTATCAAATGTAGCCTCACCAGCGCCCATCAAATGCAGCCTACCAGTGCCCTTCAATGAATGTTTACTTGCTTCCATTCATTCGGAAGTCGGGACACAGACACAGTCTTCCGCCGCTGCTACGTCTCTGACACTATGTGCAAATGGAGCGGTGGCGGCCTGCTGATGCTGAGACTTAGTTGCTTGCTGCAGAGAGAAGAGATTAGGAACACCAGTGGCCAGGCGCCCTAGGCAGCAGGGCGCCCTAGGCGGCTGCCTAGTTTGCCTAGTGGTAGGCCCTGTTTGGAATAGATGATTGTGTGTTTGCTGTGTGTATACAAACTATTTTTTTGCAATACTAGCACTAACTAGCAAGACAACCTAATATAGTGGTCAGGTGGCAACACTAGTTGTGATAATAACTGATGTCCCCATGTACTGTAAACATCCTGTGTTCAGGGTTAGCCAGAATGTAAAATCATTGTAGTAACATGCAGAAATGCTTTAAACCTTTCCTGTCTACACACAGGGTAATCAAGGGCATTAGGGTACATTAAACACCTTTTATTCTAGGTATGCACCCAGCAAAATGTGTTTAGAAAATAATGGTGATCTCCAGTGCTCGGGGGCGGAGTCTTTTCAGAATGTGTCACACATGGCAGTAAAAATTTCTGCCTTTGAACACCAATGTGCTGAAGTGACTGTGTGACTATTTTTTTTATTTTCAATGCACCAACAGCATGAGGCCTAAATTCAACACACAACGCATGAGCATAATTTGCAAAATACGAGTTTACAAAGGTGCACAAAATATGCATCTTTGTACTGCAAATGTGTATATGCACTTACTGTCAGTTCGTACATAATCCGTTTCATGCCTAAGCCTATTTCTGAAATTTGTTGCTTACAAGTTAAAATCCGTATTTTTTGCTAGAAAATTACGTAGAACCCCCAAACATTTTATATATATATTTTTTATCAGAGAATCGAGAGAATAAAATGGCGATCGTTGCAATATTTTATGTCACACTGTATTTTCGCAGTGGTCTTTCAAACGCATTTGTTTTAGGAAAAAATACACTTTCATGAACTTAAAAAAAACGAATCGGTAAAGTTAGCTCATTTTTTTGTATAATGTGAAAGATGATGTTACGCCGAGTAAATAGATAACTAACATGTCACACTTTAAAATTGCGCAAACTAGTGGAATGACAACAAACTATGGTACCTAAAAATCTCCATAGGCAGGACTTTAAAAATAAATAACGGTTACCAGGTTAGAGTTACAGAGGAGGTCTTTTGCTACAATTATTGCTCTCACTCTGACGACTGCAGCAATACCTCACATGTGTGATTTTAACACCATTCACATATGCGGGCGCGACTGACGTGTGTGTTTTTGTTGCGTGAGCTCGCAGGGACGGGTGGGCGCTTTAAAAAAAAAAAAAAATGTTTTTTCTTATTTATTTTTTTTAGATCGTCACTCACAAGGATTCTAAACATCCCTTGCGATAGTAAAAGGTGGTGACAGGTACTCTTTATGGAGGGATCGGAGGTCTAAAAGACCCCAAATCTCTCCTTTGCACTTCAAAGTATTCAGATCGTCAAAAACGGCGATTCTGAATATTGTTATTTTTTTTAAAACGGCGCCATTGGCAGCCGAGTAAACCGGAAGTGATGTTGTTTACACATAGGAGACTAGTATGAAGACGTTTATGGCTTCCTTCCAGTCTCACTCTAGCCGGCAGAAGTGCCGGATCATGGCTCGGGTCTCCCGGTGGGATGGGAGACCTGAGAAGAGCGGCGAAAGGCAGCGGGAGGGGGGTAGTCTCCTCCCGGTTCTCCAGATAACAGCCGAGCGGCTTTTAGCCGCATGGGTTGCTATCCCCGAAGAGCCAACCGCCCGCTTTAAAAACGGTACTGGAGTGATACATGCAGCTGCAGGCATCATCCGGGTATAACCCCCTAGTCGTATGTGCGTACGTTCAGCGCTAAGGGGATAATCATTCTAGCACTATGCAGGCCCAGAATGTATAGCAAACTTTAAATGCATATGTGTGTTTAGGCAAATACACATGCGTACATATGGAAAACGTGCATGATTTGCAGACCCAGATGCACCCTTGTTGCTTTTTCTGTGCACATTTGTTAGCAATGCAAAAACACAGTCCTATATGCAGCTGTGTGCATGGAGCCATGTATTTGCACGTGCAGCATACAGATGCACACAGAAATTAACATTACACAAATTAGTACAAAATTTTTTGCCTGTGTGAATGAGGCCTTAAACAGGGTCTACAATAAATAAATATAAGTGGCTTTTCATAAAATATTGCACAGTTTACACTACATTGACTTAATTTAAAATTCAGTATTATTCCTATGGTAGGATGTATAAAATTTGATATTTAAATTGTTTTATTTCTAAACATGTAAACATGTCTGTGACAGGCCGCAGCATTGTAGATTTTAATGCACTTGCCACATCTGAGCCTCTATTAGCATGCTTTATGTTGTAAGTTATAAGTGCTTGCTTGTGAGTGTGGTAAGCCAAGTTTCAAGAAAAAAGAATTATTACAATTATTACAAAAGAGACGTGCGCATGCCGTTTCAAAAGGAGGTCATGACTGGCAGCTCCCGCACGCTGGAATGACGTCATCGCGGCTCCGGCCAATCACAGCGCCGGAGCCATGATACCCGTAAGTAACTCCAGGACAACATGTCGCCGGCCGGTGCTGTGTACCGTCACCGCAGCGGGGGCTTTGATCCCAGGTGAGTATTACATAATGAGCTTTCGGCTCGCTGAGCCTTGATTAAACCCTGAATGGTTGCTGTACGCACTATGCCAAAAAGCACCTACAGCAGTCGAAGACAACCAAAGGAATGACCGCATGTAGCTGGGGCGAACGAACATGCTCCAGCCCGTCAAACACACAACACCATATAAAAAGTCCTTTATTGGAAAAAAAAAAACAACACAACACAGGTTTTTGAAAAATCCTTATTTAACCACCTCAATACTGGGCACTTTCACCCCCTTCCTGCCCAGGCCATTTTTCAAGCTTTCAGCGCTGTCACATTTTGAATGACAAATGCACGGTAATGCAACACTATACCCAAATTAAATTGTTATCATTTTTTCCCCCACAAATAGAGCTTTCTTTTGGTGGTATTTGATCACCTCTGCGGTTTTTATTTTTTGCGCTATAAAAAAAACCTTATTTTTTACTTTTTGCTATAATAAATATCCGATTTTTTTAAAAAAAAAACAAAATTTTTCCAAAGTTTAGGGCAATATGTATTCTTCCACATTTTTGTTAAAAAAAAATCACAATAAGCGTATATTGATTGGTTTGCGCAAAAGTTATAGCGTCTACAAAATAGGGGAAGGATTTTTGGATTTTTTAAATTATTATTATTTTTTATTTTTTTTACTAATAATGGCGGCGATCTGAAATATTGTGGTGGGCAGATCGGACAATTTTGACACATTTTTGGGACCATTCACATTTATACAGCGATCCGTATTATAAAATTGCACTGAATACTGTATAAATGTTACTGGTAGGGAAGGGTTAACACTAGGGGGAGATCGAGGAGTTAATTATGTTCCTAGGAAGTGATTCTAACTGTAGGGGGAGGGGATTCACAAGGGGAGAAGACCGATCGGTGTTCCTCTGTACTGGGAACACACCATCAATCATCTCTCCTCTGACAGGATGTGGATCTGTGTGTTTACATACACAGATCCACTGTCCTGCTGTGTTACCGGGCGATCGCGGGTGCCCGGCAAACATCACGGCCGCCGGGCACAGGCATCGGGTCTAGAGTTGCCACCTCATCCCTTTAAACCCGAACACCTTTGAATTACACAGGTTCTGAGGCTAATTAAATGCAGTTAAGGCACCAATTGAGTTCAATTACCACCTTTATCAGCCACAGAACCTGTGTAATTAATATGTGTTCGGGTTTAAAGGGATGAGGTGGCAACCATAATCGGGTCCCCAGTGACACAATGGGCACGCGCGATTGCCGTTGGCTGCGCACACGCGCCCCCTGGTGGGCCAGGAAGGCGAGCCTGGTGGGCCCGGGAAGGCGAGAGCATCATATGACGCCCTCCCAGAACGAGAGCCGCGCCGCCTGGCCGTCATATGACAGCGGGTGGGCAGCAAGTGGTTAAAAAAAAATTCACTAGAGCCAGAGCCAGCTGTGCCCGCCCCCTCCCCGTCTGTTCTTCCAGTCATCACTAGAGAATCAGAAAGGGGGGATCCCTGTGGGGGTGGCAAAATTACCCATGTGAAGTAAAACATCATGTACAATATCCACCAAATCTGCACAAACTGCTAACAAATAAATCTAGTTGTATGTAAGATTTAATAACGAGGTGCAAAGTCAATGTGGTTTGACAACATATACCACTCAATATCTCCGAAACCAAAGCGGCACAAATGCGGCACAAACGGATGGTGCCTTTGTTTTTAAAATTCAGGAACATGGGGTGCAAAGTGGGCGGGGTTGCAGCAACTATAACGCACAATATCTCCGCAACCAAAGCGGCACAAACGTTTATTTTTGCGGCACAAACGTGGCACAAACGAATGGCGCGTTTGTTTTTAAAATTCAGGAACATGGGGTGCAATGTGGGCGGGGTAGCAGCAACTATAACGCATAATATCTCCGCAACCAAAGCGGCACAAACATTTATTTTTGCGGCACAAACCAGCACAAACCCGGCACAAACAAATGGCGTGTTTGTTTTTAAAATTCAGGGACATGGGGTGCAAAGTGGGCGGGGTTGCAGCAACTATAACGCACAATATCTCCGCAACCAAAGTGGCACAAATGTTAATTTTTGCGGCACAAACGAATGGCATGTTTGTTTTTAAAATTCAGGAACATGGGGTGCAATGTGGGCGGGGTTGCAGCAACTATAACGCACAATATTTCTGCAACCAAAGTGGCACAAACGTTTATTTTTGCGGCACAAACCAGCACAAACGAATGGCGCGTTTGTTTTTAAAATTCAGGAACATGGGGTGCAAAGTGGGCGGAGTAGCAGCAACTATAACGCATAATATCTCCGCAACCAAAGCGGCACAAACATTTATTTTTGCGCCACAAACCAGCACAAACGCGGCACAAACGAATGACATGTTTGTTTTTAAAATTCAGGAACATGGGGTGCAAAGTAGTCGGGGTTGCAGCAAGTATAACGCACAATATCTCCGCAACCAAAGCGGCACAAACGTTTATTTTTGCGGCACAAACCAGCACAAACCCGGCACAAACGAATGGCGCGTTTGTTTTTAAAATTCAGGAACATGGGTTGCAAAGTGGGCGGGGTAGCAACAACTATAACGCATAATATGTCCGCAACCAAAGCGGCACAAACATTTATTTTTGCGCCACAAACCAGCACAAACGCGACACAAACGAATGACATGTTTGTTTTTAAAATTCAGGAACATGGGGTGCAAAGTGGGTGGGGTTGCAGCAATAATAACGCACAATATCTCCGCAACCAAAGCGGCACAAATGTTTATTTTTGCGGCACATACCATCACAAACGCGGCACAAATGAATGGCGCATTTGTTTTTAAAATTTAGAAACATGGGGTGCAAAGCGGGCGGGGTTGCAGCAACTATAACGCATAATATCTCCACAACCAAAGCGGCACAAACGTTTATTTTTGCGGCACAAACCAGCACAAACCTCGCACAAACGAATGGCGCGTTTGTTTTTAAAATTCAGGAACATGGGGTGCAATGTGGGCGGGGTTGCAGCAACTATAACGCACAATATCTCTGCAACTAAAGTTGCACAAACGTTTATTTTTGCGGCACAAACCAGCACAAACGCGGCACAAACGAACGGTGCGTTTGTTTTTAAAATTCAGGAACATGGGGTGCAAAATGGGTGGTGTTGCAGCAACTATAACGCACAATATCTCTGCAACCAAAGTGGCACAAACGTTTATTTTTGTGGCACAAACCAGCACAAACGCGGCACAAACAAATGGCGCATTTGTTTTTAAAATTCAGGAACATGGGGTGCAAAGTGGGTGGGGTTGCAGCAACTATAACGCACAATATCTCCGCAACCAAAGCGGCACAAACATTTATTTTTGCAGCACAAACCAGCACAAACGCGGCACAAACAAATGGTGTGTTTGTTTTTAAAATTCAGGAACATGGGGTGCAATGTGGGCGGGGTTGCAGCAACTATAATGCACAATATCTTTGCAACCAAAGCGGCACAAACATTTATTTTTGCAGCACAAACCAGCACAAACGCGGCACAAACAAATGGTGTGTTTGTTTTTAAAATTCAGGAACAGTGGGTGCAATGTGGGCGGGGTTGCAGCAACTATAATGCACAATATCTCCGCAACCAAAGCAGCACAAACGTTTATTTTTGCGGCACAAACGCGGCACAAACGAATGGCGCGTTTGTTTTTAAAATTCAGGAACATGGGGTGCAATGTGGGCGGGGATGCAGCAACTATAACGCACTATATCTCCACAACCAAAGCGGCACAAATGTTTATTTTTGCGGCATAAACCAGCACAAACGCAGCACAAATGAATGGCGCGTTTGTTTTTAAAATTCAGGAACATGGGGTGCAAAGTGGGCAGGGTTACAGCAACTATAATGCACAATATCTCCGCAACCAAAGTGGCACAAACGTTTATTTTTGCGGCACAAACAAGCACAAACCTGGCACAACGAATGGTGCGTTTGTTTTTAAAATTCAGGAACATGGGGTGCAAAGTGGGCGGGGTGGCAGCAACTATAACGCACAATATCTCCGCAACCAAAGCGGCACAAACATTTATTTTTGCGGCACAAACCAGCACAAACGCGGCACAAACGAATGGCGCGTTTGTTTTTAAAATTCAGGAACATGGGGTGCAAAATGGGCGGGGTTACAGCAACTATAACGCACAATATCTCCGCAACCAAAGCGGCACAAACGTTTATTTTTGCGGCACAAACCAGCACAGACGCGGCACAAACGAATGGCGCGTTTGTTTTTAAAATTCAGGGACATTGGGTGCAAAATGGGCGGGGTTACAGCAACTATAATGCACAATATCTCCGCAACCAAAGCGGCACAAACGTTTATTTTTGAGGCACAAACCAGCACAAACGCGGCACAAACGAATGGCACATTTGTTTTTAAGATTCAGGGACATGGGGTGCAAAGTGGGCGGGGCTTGCATTAAATTGAATGTTTAATATCTCAGAAACCGAACCGGCACAAACGCTAATTTTTGCGGCACAAATCAGCACAAATGCGGCACAAACGAATGGTATTGTTTTATTCAGGTTTTACAAACATGGGGTGCCAACTTCACACAGCTTATTTATTATAGCAAAAAGTAAAAAATATTGTGTTTTTTTTCAAAATTGTCGCTCTTCTTTTGTTTATAGTGTAAAAAATAAAAACCGCAGAGGTGATCAAATACCACCAAAAGAAAGCTCTATATGTGGGGAAAAAAGGACGTCAATTTTTTTTGGGTACAACGTCGCACGACCGCGCAATTGTCGTTTAAAGTGCGACAGTGCTGAAAACTAAAAATTGGCCTGGGAAGGAAGGGGGTGAAAATGCCCTGTATTGAACCGGTTAATACCTGCTCATGTCATCCCTCAGCTCAACAGTAGACAAAGGGAGATGTCCTCTGTTGGTTCTATAAAACCGGTCAAATTTTACTCAACATCCTTTGATTACCAGTTTGCGCTTTTCCGTTCTCCTTAGTGCTAAATCTCATGTTCCGTACATGGTCTACTGTTCCCCCTCAGTTTCCCTAATAGAGTGAAACTGACACTCTGGAACCCCCCATTAGGTGGTTAGGTGTGCCTATAACCACCTCTGGTAAACTCTCGCACTAATGGTTGGTGGATCCCACGACGGCGCGATTCGGTCACCCTAGATTTATGCCTCCCCACTTCCTCTCCACCTTCTAAAGTACCCCCTCCCCCCCTTTTTTCCCCCTTTTTTTCTTTTTTCTTTTCTTCTCTTTCTCTCTCTTTCCTCTTTCTCTAACTCTTTCTATTAGTGGGGGTCACTCCTCCTTACCCCCCTCTCGCGGAACCCGGTGGATATTTCTCGGCCGTCATAAAGGCACGCGGGTTGCATCCACGGGACACTCGCATATAGATTCTACTCTCCGTTAACATATAAAATGCGGAAAGACCAGATGCTTAGACAACAGTTGTCACTAAAATGCCTCTCGCTAAATGTCAAAGGCTTAAACCTCCCAGAAAAACGCTCACAGATTCTAACAGCATTGTCCAAACACAAAGCCCATTTTCTCTTACTGCAGGAAACACACTTTCGATCAGACGCAATCCCCAAACTTGAGAACCATATATATAAATGAGTAATTCATTCCACAAACCCAGATTCTAAAACAAAAGGGGTTTCAATACTAATTTTCAAACACGCAGATTTTCAACTATTGGACTCGATGGTAGATCCTGGTGGTAGATATATCTTTATTAAAGGAAAATATGCTTCCAAACCGATCACGTTGGCAAATATATACTGCCCTAACAAACACCAAATATAATTTTTCAGGAAAATGTGTGACCTCTCCTCTTCATTCCTGGAAGGAATTGTTATACTGGGAGGAGACTTTAATGTCCCACTCAACCCGGCCCTAGACACTTCCACAGGCACAACTGCTCTTTCTTACCGAGCACTTCGCCAAATTAAAATCCAACTACAACACCTAACACTCCACGACACATGGCGCACTATGCTCCCTAATGACAAAGACTACACCTTCTTCTCCCCTCCACATCAAAAATATTCCAGGATTGACTATTTCTTCCTCTCACAAGCAGACTTATCACTCCTCACACAGGCCACCATAGAACCAATGTTTCTGTCATTTCACCACCCCATTACAGTGACCCTCACATTTCCGGAATCAAACAAAACAACGAAAACCTGGAGACTAAACCCATCCCTGTTAAAAGACCCTGAAAATCTTAGACAAATAGGTTCCCGAATCCAAATGTATTTTAAAACTACTCCAGACGTTACACCCAGTACGCTTGGGAAGCACATAAGTGTGTTATAAGGGGGAAATTAATATTAATGGCAACAATAGCTAAAAGAAGGCATCAAGAGCAGATCAAAACACTTATCGAAACAATCAACCGTCTAGAAATAGCCCATAAACGATTGTCCCTACAAGCTACACTACAGGATCTTGTCCCTACAAGCTACACTACAGGATCGTCCCTACAAGCTACACTACAAGATCTATATGCCCGCTCTACTTTGTTAGATGAGCTAGGAAAACGCACCAGAAGGAGATATGTTCTCAAACAGAAAGTGTTCTACGAACATGGAAACAAAAGCGGGAGACTGCTGGCTCGCACAATACAGACAGCTAAGACCTCTTCTGTAATACACCACATTCGAGATAGTCAAGGTACACTGTTCTCAAAGAACGAAGACATAGCCAATCATTTTGAAAAATTCTACTCGAAACTCGATAACTTAACATGGGGGAGGGAGAATTGACCAATACGTCCAACCGTTCTTCTCAAATAAGCGAGTTCTTAGCTCAATACTGCCCTAAACCTATTACTGCGGTGTTTGGATGCGTGATGCTGACATGAAGCATCATAGCGGGGGGAGGGGCCTGATGGCGGCGGTGGTGTGAGGGAGCGGAGGCGGGTTGGATGGACCAGGTAGTGTGAGTGTAGCTCACCGCTACATTATTAAAGGAAATCCTGGGACACCCCAGCGCGGCATCACCAACGGTGGAGAGAAGAAAGCTGGAGCTCTCCCGTGTTGGGCTGGAGTGGTCGGGAGCGGACGGGCAGACGTGTGGAACTTGTTGCATGCAAGGGGGAGCGTGGATGTGGACGCTCCGTGCCTCACTTGTGATGTGTTGATCTCGCTCGCAGTCCAGTGTAAGGAAGAGCCTGATTCACAGCCCAGCGTGTGTTACTCCCCTCGTGTGATCCCCCCCCTGCAGCTTCTCTCATATCCCGGCCGGTCACTCTGAGCCGCCCTTGGCTGGAAAGTGGATGAGATGCACAGAGGTCATAAACAGCCAGTTTAACAGTGGACCAGGATGTCTCTGGTGCTGTGAAATTCATCCGCTGGGCTCGGTCCCCCGCAGAAGATTAACATCTGAAAGCGCCTGCAAATACTGTAGTTCAGTACAGGACGACATGGAGGTAGGAGAAGGAATCCCCCCCAGGTATGAAATTTAACCCTTACCTATACTGAAGAACTGCAGTGTTTAGTACTCTCAAGAAAATTTAAAGAGACTTGCATAAACAAATTCTTATTACTGACTATATGGTATCCTATGTGCTCTTGCCTGTCTAACCACGGTTCCATTTTTGTATGCTAAGTGGCTCTTTGATAGAAATATACCTATATATATTCTGGGACTTTTCAGGTGGAAAAAGCGAGAAACAGGCCGTAAGATATTACAGCGCAAGTACAACACTGAGCCAGTAGACCCTGGAGAGAAAACCGCAGTATTAGCTATAGTGGGTATTTTGAAGGTCTCGGAGGTCTGTTTGCATTGTGTTCATCCTTGATTGACTACAAAGTACAGCGCATATTTAAATAAAGTGGTAGGGGAGTAATTAAGGAGGTAATATGAGAGGTCGTTCGCAAAGAACAGATGAACCTAAGCCCCCTAGAGAGAGCTTAAATACCAGCACAAATAATATCTCAAAAATATCTCAAAGACGCGAGTTTAAAGAGTCCTGGACTGGATAAGAAACAATCAGGAACAAAAGAAAAAAAGAAAGACCCGCTGAAACAAAATGGGGACAGGGGGAAAGGCCCAGGGAGGATTCGGAGCTGGAAAGAGAGCCTGTTTTTAGTGATATGGAGGAGAAAAGAAACATCGCACTAATCACAACTAAGACAGAAATGTTGGAAATGTTCTCCAAACTAGAAAATTCTATAAAGTCAGAGATATTAAATGTTCGGACGGACATGGGTCACTTGTTGCACAGAGTTGAGGAGGCAGAAGAAGTGTCAGGAATCCAGGCAAAAGAGATTCTGGAATTAAAAACGCAAATGAGGAAAATGCAGAGCGACTATCGTATCCTGACATATAAATTGGAAGAGCAAGAAAACCAAAGTCGCCGTCAAAATCTGCATATTAGATCTTTACCTGAACAACAGAGTGAGGACTTGGGGAACAAAATGCAAAAATTTTTTAACCCTATTGTGGGAAGACGGGAAGATGAGGCCTTAAGGATAGACAGGGTACACAGGATCAGAAAACCCTCAAACCTGAAATAGGAAATACCCAGAGATGTAATTGTTAAATTCCACTCATATGAGGTTAAAGAAAAGATCTGGAATAGTCTACGGAGAGCCCCCCCAGTCTGTTTTGAGAATATAGATCTACAGATTTTTTCCGACTTATCAGCAGGAACCCTGGCACGGAGAAGGCAGTTCAGACCACTGCTTGATCAACTGAGAAAGTCCAATATAAAGTACAGCTGGGGGTTCCCAACATCCCTGGTAGTAATGAAAGAGGGTAGATCGCATAGGATGAGGTTCCTGGAGGAGCTCCAAGATTTTTGCGAAAACCTGGGTATTCCTGTCCCAGACATTCCTTGACAAGAGCAACAAGCCTTTTTTTGGGACTCTCGAGAGGACATTGCGGACATTGAGAGGAATAGAAGAATTTTTTTCTTTTCCTCTCAGTGGCGACTTCTACAAGGTCTATTGTGACTTAAACTAAGAATATACTGACTGAGGGCGGGGGGGGGGGGTTGGGGGGAGTGGGGGAGCCAAATTAATAAAGGTATAATGTGATGCTGGGGTGGGGGTTCCGGGGGAGGGCATGTCTAAGGTCGGTACTCATGTCTCCATCCCTCCTCCCCCCCTCACTTATTGTGGGGGGGTGGGGGCATCGGTGGCTGCTATCGGAGTCTCACCCTTGGTGAAGAAGCACGCAGCATGGGATCAGGTTTGACTCTCATCTGCTGGCTTAGGGCTGGATTGCGGCCAGGGAGGGAGGGAGGGGAATGGGGGAGCGAGGGGGTGGGGGGGTAGGGGGGTGTTACATCCTGCAGGGGCGGTTACAAATTTGCAGTGGAAGACAGATAAGGTTAGGTAGATGAAATTAAAATAAATGACAAACTTAAATTTTTTATCTTACAATGTTAAGGGACTGAACTCGCCGGTTAAAAGACATAAAATATTAAAAGAACTCCAACAGTACCGAGTCGATGTATTCCTTCAGGAGACCCATCTGGCTCTGGATTCCAATATTAAGTTATATTCCCCAGCATTGCCCACTTGGTTCTATAGTGATACACCTATAAGGAGATCCAAGGGAGTAGCAATTGGGTTCTCAAGAACATCTAAGTTTTCTTTGATTAATAGATTGACGGATCCTGAGGGCCACTATCTCTTCCTTAAGGGCAACCTGGGGAATAAAACGTTTACTCTAGCAAATGTCTATTGTCAAAACAAAAACCTGACTGTATTTTTAAAGCAGGTGTTGGCTAAACTGATGGAATTCAAGGTGGGGGAGGTGGTTCTGGCAGGGGATTTCAATTTTTGTCTTGATCCCACCTTAGACAGTACGTCCCGGGCACAGGGGACAAGTAAGGTTCAATTAAGAACAATCAGGCGCTGGCTGCACCAATGCCATTTGATGGATGTGTGGAGGGTGCAGCATGCAAAAGTAAATAATTATACCTTCTTCTCCCCTGTGCACGGGACGTTCTCAAGATTGGATTATATTATGACGGATCATAGTTTACTGCATTTTGTGGAGGAAACCAGAATAGAAATCACCTCGCTATCTGATCATTCCCCAGTCTCAATGAGGGTTAGGATTCCGGAGTTCCAAAGACAACCATTTTCTTGGAAGTTGAATGAAAATTTATTAAAAGACAATAAAGTATCAGAAATGGTGCAGAAAGAAATTGATTTTTTCTTTAAGGTTAACGATACAGGGGAAATTCCTGCTCCCACTATTTGGGAAGCACACAAAGCGTATATTAGGGGGGTCTTTATCTCTATTGGGGCTGGGGAAAAAAAAAAGAGAAAAGTAGAAAGGGAAAAACTCATTGAAGAAATATATTTATTAGAACAAAATCACAAAAAATACAAGGGACAGAATCAGGAAAGCTTCCACCAGCTAGCCATCAAAAGGGAGGAGCTAAGGGACAGCATGGAGCAGGACTCGAAAAGGGCCTTAAACAAAATAAAAAGAGACTGATATTTCTGGGGAAACAAATCAAGCAAGCACCTCGCGAGGTTACTGAAAAAGAAAAGAGACTTGAATTTCATCGAGAAAATACAAAATAAAAAAGGTGAGGTAGTAGTCACAACCAAAGGGATAGCGGAAGAGTTTAAGAAGTACTATGAAGCTTTGTATACTTCTTTGTTTTACTATAGGACAAAAGGGAGTGTCGGTTCAAATAGAGAACAGGAAGGTAGATGAATTCTTGAAGGGGGCAGGGGTGGCTGGGCTGTCTGAAGAGGATAGAGTAGTCCTGGACAGACCTATAACTGAAGATGAAATTCATGCCGCCCTGAAGGATTCGCCAAAGGGAAAAGTCCGGGTCTTGACGGATTTACTACCCTTTACTTGAAACAATATAAACATACATTGGTATCGAGGCTCTGCCATTACTGGAATGAACTGGGTACCAATTGTAAAATGGGGGGGAGATGCCCTGTCTGCAACCATTATCTTGATATTAAAAGAAGGAAAAAGCAATATGTTGTGCTCTAGTTATAGACCCATTGTCCTATTAAATGCGGACATCAAACTGTACGCCAAGGTGTTGGCTGGCAGGTTGAAGGACAAAATGACTACCCTGGTGCATCCAGACCAGGTAGGTTTTATTCCGGGAAGAGAAGGCAGGGACAATGGAGTGCGATCATTGCTCCTTTTAGAGTCTATTAAATCTGGTGGGCCCCAGCTCTATTCCTGTCAATGGACGCTGAAAAAGCGTTCGACAGGGTAGACTGGGGGCTCATGATAAAAACTTTGGAAGTAATGGGAGTTGGTCCAAGATTCATCACATGGGTGAAAATTCTATATAATTACCCTTCGGCATCCGTGAAAGTAAATGGGGTCCTTTACAGATCTTTTAGGATGGAGAATGGTACCAGACAGGGATGTCCATTGTCCCCCCTTTTATTTGTATTAACTCTGGAACCCTTGTTGCCATTTATTTGAAAAAATTCAGATTGTAGAGGGGTGGAGATAGGATCAGAAGAACATAAACTTGCGGCGTTTGCAGACGATGTTCTGTTCTATATTACTAACCCTAGGATTACAATTCCGAATTTGCTGCAGATTTTCAAAAGGTATGGAGATATCTCAAACTTTAAGATAAATCTCAGCAAATCCGAAGTACTAAATATTAATGTGGACAAACAGGAAGAAGAGAAACTCTCAAGGGTTTTTCCTTTTCCCTGGAGAAAGGATATAAAATACTTGGGAATTAATCTAATTCTCTGAAGAAAATGTACCTAACTAATTATATTCCCCTGATGGACGAAATTAGGCAAGAAACGAAAAACATGTCAATGCGCCCCCTCTCTTGGATCGGTCGCATTAACACAGTAAAAATGATGTTAGCCCCGAAAATACTTTATAAATTCCAGATGCTCCCAATCCCACTCCCACATTCATATATGAGAGCCCTCCGAGGCCTAATTGCAAGGTTTGTCTAGTGTGGCAAAAAGCCACGAATTGCTTACTCAGTTTTGACAAGGGGGAAAAAACAAGGAGGACTAGCTCTTCCGGATTTAAATAAATATTACACCTCAGTAACACTTTCACGGGTTATGGAATGGTCAATGGAAGTCTCGGACAAGAGATGGGTTAATATTGAACATAGTATGAGTAGTACACGTTTAGGACACATTATATGGAACCCTCCAAAATATAGAACACTTAGTACTAAAACAGCGGTTTTAATGCTAAACACTCTTAACCACTTGCCGACCGCCTAACGCATATATACTGCGGCAGAATGGCACGGGCAGGAAGAATCACGTACCCGTACGTGATCTGCCTCCCGCGGGTGGGGGGTCCCGGTGCCATAGGCGGTCGGCTCTAGTTCACGGGTGATGAGAGGTGAGGGGGAGGCCATCCATTGTTGGCCACCCCCTCCCGATCACTCCCGGCGAATGAAAACGCTTCCTTTCCCTCTGTAATGTAAACAGAGGGAAAGGAAGTGATGTCATCCCTCCTCGAGCCGGTCTTTTCGTCCCGGCGCAGAGGAGAGAAGACATCCAAGTAAGTGCACCAACACTACACTTACAGTAGAACACGCAGGCACACTTTTCACCCCCCAGTCACCCCCCGATCACCCCCCGATCACCCCCCTGTACCCCCTGTCACTCTGACACCAATAGCAGGTTTTTTATTTTGCATTGGTGTCAGTTTGTGTCAGTTACAAGTGTTAGGGCAGTTTGGTTAGCCCCCTTTAGGTCTAGGGTACCCCCCTTTAGGTCCAGGGTACCCCCCTAACCCCCCCTAATAAAAGTTAACCCCTTGATTACCCCTCGTCGCCAGTGTCGCTAAGCGATCGTTTTTCTGATCGCTGTATTAGTGACACAGGTGACGCTAGTTAGGGAGGTAAGTATATAGGTTCGCTGTCAGTGTTTTATAGCGACAGGGACCCCAATATACTACCTGCTAAAGGTTTTAACCCCTTGATTGCCCCCTAGTTAACCCTTTCACCAGCGATCACCGTATAAGTGTTACGGGTGACGCTGGTTAGCTAGTTTGTTTTTTGTAGTTTATTATAGTTTATTACAGTTTAATATAGTTTATTATAGTTTTAGGGCACCCGCCGTTTATTACCTTATAAAGGTTTAACCCCTAATTGCCCGGCGGTGATATAAGTTACGTTTTTAGGATCTGATAAGGTCTGCGTCACCCCAGGCAGCGTCAGATTAGCGCCAGTACCGCTAAAACCCACGCACGCAGCATACACCTCCCTTAGTGCTATAGTATCTGAACGGATCGATATCTGATCCGATCAGATCTATACTCCCCAGCAGTTTAGGGATCCCATAAACACAGTTTTAGCGGGATCAGCCCAGATACCTGCTAGCACCTGCGTTTTGCCCCTCGGCCCAGCCCAGCCCACCCAAGTGCAGTATCGATCGATAACTGACACTTACAAAACACTAAGCACACATAACTGCAGCGTTCGCAGAGTCAGGCCTGATCCCTGCGATCGCTAACAGTTTTTTGGTAGCGTTTTGAATCAGTCGCTAACAGTCAGGAGCTTTTTTGCCTGTGAGTCTCACTAGTGTACCCCTAAATTTGGAGCCCAAAATGGCAAATTGAAGGTACACTAGTGAAGAGGCCTACACGTTTCTGAGCATGACAGATAGTGAAGAGGAAGTCACTCATCTGTCAAGTTCAGGCTCAGAATACGAACCTGTAGAGGACAGCGGCTCCATGACAGATAGCTCTGACGACGGAGTTGTGGTCCCTGCTAGGGTCAGGCGTACCAGACCCCGAACTTCTTCTGTCCTTGAAGTGCAAGAACCGCAGGGCTCTCGTATGGAGCAAAGAAGTACTAGTGCCGCTACTCCTTCTAGTGAACTGGCAAGCACCAGCGGCCTAGTACACCCTGGTCGTACATCCAGCACTGCAGTATCACGTGGTGACGTGGCGAGTCCCATAAGTGCAGTTCAAGCTGGTGAGGTGGCAAGCACAAGTAGTGTCCCGCTGCCACCAAGAAGAAGACAAACACAGGCCCGTCGTGCCCATAGTGCCCTTCCTGCTGCATTCACCAATCCGAATTGGGAACCCACCACTTCTGCAGCACCCGTACTTCCCCCTTTCACTGGCCAACCCGGAATTCAGGTGGAAACAGTTGACTTTACGCCACTAGATTTTTATTCGCTGTTTTTCACCGAAGAACTCTATAGATCTATTGTGGACCAAAGCAATTTGTACGCTGGCCAACACATCGCCACTATTCCCCAGTCCTCCCTTGCCAGAGATTGGAGACCAATTACGGTCTCCGAAATTAAGATCTTTCTGGGCCTTTCCCTCCTCATGGGCATAACCAAAAAGAGTGAGTTGCGGTCATATTGGTCCACTGACCCAATTCACCATATGCCCGTGTTCTCTGCCTCCATGACCAGGGCACGATACGAGCAGATTTTGCGGTTCATGCACTTCAACGACAATGAACTCTGTCGTCCTCGTGGAGACCCTGGATACGATTGGCTCTACAAAATTCGGCCCCTCGTAAACCACTTCAACCAGTGTTTTGCAGACTTGTTTACTCCCCATCAAGTTGTCTGCGTTGATGAGTCCCTGATTAAATTTTCTGGCCGCTTGTCATTCAAACAGTACCTTCCCAGCAAGCGTGCCAGATACGGGGTCAAGATGTATAAGCTCTGTGACAGGGCCACAGGCTATACATGTAGATTTATGGTTTACGAGGGAAGAGATAGTCACGTAGAGCCGATAAACTGCCCTGACTACATAGGAAGCGCTGGCAAGATAGTGTGGGACTTGGTGTCACCCTTATTCGGAAAGGGGTACCACTTGTACGTGGACAATTATTATACGAGCATGCAACTTTTTAGTCACTTGTTTGATCATCAGATTGGAGCATGTGGCACCGTGCGATCTAATCGCCGGGGCTTTCCCCAGCGGCTTGTAGAGTCCCGTCTTAGGCTGGGGGAGAGAGCCTGCTTGAAGTATAATAATTTGCTCGCTATGAAGTGGAGGGACAATAAGAATGTTTTCATTTTTACCTCCCTTCATGCAGACACGACGACCCAAATTACTACGGCGACTGGTGTTGTGGAGAAACCCCTCTGTGTCCATGAATACAACCTTAATATGGGAGGGGTGGACCTCAACGACCAGTTGTTGGCGCCGTACCTAGTTGCCCGTAAGGCCAGACGCTGGTACAAAAAAGTGTCTGTTTATTTATTTCAATTGGCTTTGCTGAATGCTCATGT
Organism: Lithobates septentrionalis; assembly: GCA_037952835.1. Classification (NCBI taxonomy): domain Eukaryota; kingdom Metazoa; phylum Chordata; class Amphibia; order Anura; family Ranidae; genus Lithobates; species Lithobates septentrionalis. The sequence goes on along the minus strand of JBBDGP010002865.1, from coordinate 1,867,221 downwards.
GCTATACAGAGCTTCAGGACGGACTGGATCCTTCCTTAAATTCCAGGAAGAGATCGTCAGAGCCCTTCTGTTTCCAGATGGTGCTCCACCTCACCTTCCCAATCCAAATGCAGTAAGCCGGCTGCATGGGAGGCATTTTCCTTATGTCCTCCAGAGTACCCCTACCCAAAGAGCCCCCCAAAAAAGATGTTGTGTCTGCAGCAAGCGCGGTTTTAGGCGTGACACCCGGTATTGTTGTCCCTCCTGTCCTGACAATCCTGGTCTATGCATTGGTGAATGTTTTGAATGCTACCATACACTAGTGGAGTATTAGCGTAGGGTTCAGCACTGCACAGACTAGGCACACTAACACAGGGTCTCCCAAGATGCCATCGCATTTTGAGAGACCCAAACCTGGTACAGTTACAGTTGAAAGTTAAAGAAAAAAAAGTGTTAAAAAAAATAAATAAATAAAAAAAAATACAAAAAAAAAAATACAAAAAAAATATAAAATAAAAAAAACAAAAATAGTTGTCGTTTTATTGTTCTCTCTCTCTATTCTCTCTCTATTGTTCTGCTCTTTTTTATTGTATTCTATACTGCAATGTTTTATTGTTATGTTTTTATCATGTTTGCTTTCTAGGTATGCAATTTTTTTATACTTTGTTTTTTTATTGTTAACCACTTTTTTGTTTTCAGGTACGCCATTCAGCTGCAGAGCGGATTTATTTATCTTGACAGCAACAGCGTTTGCTCCCACGATATATAAAGCCGTGACTCCAGCGCTGTCGGAGGTGATTTCACCACCACAGTTACATACTTCAGCATATATGCCGAAGCGTGGGGGCAGCAGTGGGTGGAGGAGCAATTTGCTCCTGCCTTTTGCGGGAGGATGCCCCCATGCTTCGGCATATATATATTTTAGGTAGGCACAGGTTGCGTTAAATGTTTTATTTTTTACTATGTTTTTTTTTGTATTTGCTTTGCAGGTATGGTAAGTATTACTGTTATACTGTAATGTTACTTTGTTTCTTTGTTAACCATCATTTGCTTAGCAGGTACGCCATTCAGTTGCAGCGCGGACTTATTTATCTTGACAGCAACAGCGTTTGCTCCCACGATATATAAAGCCGTGACTCCAGCGCTGTCGGAGGTGATTTCACCACCACAGTTACATACTTCAGCATATATGCCGAAGCGTGGGGGCAGCAGTGGGTGGAGGAGCAATTTGCTCCTGCCTTTTGCGGGAGGATGCCCCCATGCTTCGGCATATATAAATGGTGCATGTATGCCCATCATTAGAAGTGGGCGGATGAAGGGAGGTATTCTAATGGTGGGCATACCCACCGATCAATATCTTTTTTTCGTTTAGCCCACAGGCTGCATGAAAAAAAGTTTACAATACAAGGACCAGCAACGTACTGGTATGTTGCTGGACTTTGAGTGGTTATACCAGAATGATGCCTGCAGGTTTAGGTATCATCTTGGTATCATTCTTTTCAGCCAGCGGTCGGCTTTCATGTAAAAGCAATCCTAGCGGATAATTAGCCTCTAGACTGCTTTTACAAGCAGTGGGAGGGAATGCCCCCCCCACCGTCTTCCATGTTTTTCTCTGGCTCTCCTGTCCCAACAGGGAACCTGAGAATGCAGCCGGTGATTCGGCCAGCTGACCATAGAACTGATCAGAGACCAGAATGGCTCCAATCATCTCTATGGCCTAAGAAACCGGAAGCTACGAGCATTTCATGACTTAGATTTCGCCGGATGTAAACAGCGCCATTGGGAAATTGGGAAAGCATTTTATCACACCGATCTTGGTGTGGTCAGATGCTTTGAGGGCAGAGGAGAGATCTAGGGTCTAATAGACCCCAATTTTTTCAAAAAAGAGTACCTGTCACTACCTATTGCTATCATAGGGGATATTTACATTCCCTGAGATAACAATAAAAATGATAAAAAAAAATAAAAATGAAAGGAACAGTTTAAAAATAAGATAAAAAATCAAAAAATTAATAAAGAAAAAAAAAAAAAAAAGCACCCCTGTCCCCCCCTGCTCTCGCTCAAAGGTGAATGCAAGCGTCGGTCTGGCGTCAAATGTAAACAGCAATTGCCCCATGCATGTGAGGTATCACCGCAAAGGTCAGATCGAGGGCAGTAATTTTAGCAGTAGACCTCCTCTGTAAATCTAAAGTGGTAACCTGTAAAGGCTTTTAAAGGCTTTTAAAAATGTATTTAGTTTGTCGCCACTGCACGTTTGTGCGCAATTTTAAAGCATGTTATGTTTGGTATCCATGTACTCGGCCTAAGATCATCTTTTTTATTTCATCAAACATTTGGGCAATATAGTGTGTTTTAGTGCATTAAAATTTTAAAAAGTGTGTTTTTTTGCCAAAAAATGCGTTTGAAAAATCGCTGCGCAAATACTGTGTGAAAAAAAAAATGAAACACCCACCATTTTAATCTGTAAAGCATTTGCTTTAAAAAATATATAATGTTTGGGGGTTCAAAGTAATTTTCTTGCAAAAAAAATAATTTTTTCATGTAAACAAAAAGTGTCAGAAAGGGCTTTGTCTTCAAGTGGTTAGAAGAGTGGGTGATGTGTGACATAAGCTTCTAAATGTTGTGCATAAAATGCCAGGACAGTTCAAAACCCCCCCAAATGACCCCATTTTGGAAAGTAGACACCCCAAGCTATTTGCTGAGAGGCATGTCGAGTCCATGGAATATTTTATATTGTGACACAAGTTGCGGGAAAAAGACAATTTTTTTTTTGCACAAAGTTGTCACTAAATGATATATTGCTCAAACATGCCATGGGAATATGTGAAATTACACCCCAAAATGCATTCTGTTGCTTCTCCTGAGTACGGGGATACCACATGTGTGAGACTTTTTGGGAGCCTATCCGCGTACGGGACCCCGAAAACCAAGCACCGCCTTCAGGCTTTCTAAGGGCGTAAATTTTTGATTTCACTCTTCACTGCCTATCACAGTTTTGGAGGCCATGGAATGCCCAGATGGCACAAACCCCCCCCAAATGACCCCATTTTGGAAAATAGACACCCAAAGCTATTTGCTGAGAGGTATAGTGAGTATTTTGCAGACCTCACTTTTTGTCACAAACTTTTGAAAATTGAAAAAAGAAAAAAAAATATGTTTTTCTTGTCTTTCTTCATTTTCAAAAACAAATGAGAGCTGAAAAATACTCACCATGCCTCTCAGCAAATAGCTTGGGGTGTCTACTTTCCAAAATTGGGTCATTTCGGGGGGTTTTGTGCTATCTTGGCATTTTATGGCCTTCAAAACTGTGATGGGTAGTGAGGAGTGAAATCAAAAATTAACACTCTTAGAAATCCTGAAGGCGGTGATTGGATTTTGGGGCCCCGTATGAAGCTAGGCTCCCAAAAAGTATCCCCGTACTCAGGAGAATCAGCAGAATGTATTTTGGGGTGCAATTCCACATATGCCCATGGCCTGTGTGAGCAATATATCATTTAGTGACAACTTTGTGCAAAAAAAAAAAAATTGTCACTTTCCCGCAACTTGTGTCAAAAAATAAAATATTCCATGGACTCAACATGCCTCTCAGCAAATAGCTTGGGGTGTCTACTTTCCAAAATGGGGTCATTTGGGGGGGTTTTGTGCCATCTTGGCATTTTATGGCCTTCAAAACTGTGATAGGTAGTGAGGAGTGAAATCAAAAATTTATGCCCTTTGAAATCCTGAAGGCGGTGCTTGGTTTTCGGGGCCCCGTACGCGGCTAGGCTCCCAAAAAGTCCCACACATGTGGTATCCCCGTACTCAGGAGAAGCAGCAGAATGTATTTTGGGGTGTAATTCCACATATGCCCATGGCATGTTTGAGCAATATATCATTTAGTGACAACTTTGTGCAAAAAAAAAAAAATTGTCACTTTCCCACAACTTGTGTCAAAATATAAAATATTCCATGGACTCAACATGCCTCTCAGCAAATAGCTTGGGGTGTCTACTTTCCAAAATGGGGTCATTTGGGGGGGTTTTGTGCCATCTTGGCATTTTATGGCCTTCAAAACTGTGATAGGTAGTAAGGAGTGAAATCAAAAATTTATGCCCTTAGAAATCCTGAAGGCGGTGCTTCGTTTTCGGGGCCCCGTACGCGGCTAGGCTCCCAAAAAGTCCCACACATGTGGTATCCCCGTACTCAGGAGAAGCAGCTAAATGTATTTTGGGGTGCAATTCCACATATGCCCATGGCCTGTGTGAGCAATATATCATTTAGTGACAACTTTGTGCAAAAAAAAAAAAAATTGTCACATTCCCGCAACTTGTGTCAAAAAATAAAATATTCCATGGACTCAACATGCCTCTCAGCAAATAGCTTGGGGTGTCTACTTTCCAAAATGGGGTCATTTGGGGGGGTTTTGTGCCATCTTGGCATTTTATGGCCTTCAAAACTGTGATAGGTAGTGAGGAGTGAAATCAAAAATTTATGCCCTTTGAAATCCTGAAGGCGGTGCTTGGTTTTCGGGGCCCCGTACGCGGCTAGGCTCCCAAAAAGTCCCACACATGTGGTATCCCCATACTCAGGAGAAGCAGCTAAATGTATTTTGGGGTGCAATTCCACATATGCGCATGGCCTGTGTGAGCAATATATCATTTAGTGACAACTTTTTGTAATTTTTTTTTTTTGTCAGTATTCAATAACTTGGGACAAAAAAAATAAATATTCAATGGGTTCAACATGCCTCTCAGCAATTTCCTTGGGGTGTCTACTTTCCAAAATGGGGTCATTTGGGGGGGTTTTGTACTGCCCTGCCATTTTAGCACCTCATGAAATGACATAGGCAGTCATAAAATAAAAGCTGTGTAAATTCCAGAAAATGTACCCTAGTTTGTAGACGCTATAACTTTTGCGCAAACCAATAAATATACGCTTATTGACATTTTTTTTACCAAAGACATGTGGCCGAATACATTTTGGCCTAAATGTATGACTAAAATTGAGTCTATTGAATTTTTTTATAACAAAAAGTAGAAAATATCATTTTTCTTCAAAATTTTCGGTCTTTTTCCGTTTATAGCGCAAAAAATAAAAACGGCAGAGGTGATCAAATACCATCAAAAGAAAGCTCTATTTGTGTGAAGAAAAGGACGCAAATTTTGTTTGGGTACAGCATTGCATGACCGCGCAATTAGCAGTTAAAGCAACGCAGTGCCGAATTGTAAAAAGTGCTCTGGTCAGGAGGGGGTAAAACCTTCCGGGGCTGAAGTGGTTAAATTTTGGGATCAAATTCACACACAGAATAAGTGCTATAACTCTCCTTTGATTTATTTGAAGGATAATACATTTTTTGAACCGGAGATGAGGGAGGTGGGAGGGAATTGGATAAAGAATGGAAGCACACAATTAAAAGATATAATTTGAGAAGTGAAAATCCGCACGTACCTCGATTTGAAAGCCGAGACAGATCTTATGGTGATTGATCCGTGGTGGTACATCCAGTTGTCGCTCTTTGTCGAGAAACTTCTGAAACCAATTAGAGGTGAGGAAGAGTATAGGCTACTTGAGCAGCTTTGTAAGAAAGAAAAATCAGGAAATACTATTACCCAACTCTATAAAATTTTGATTTCGATAGAGGAACTGGCTGTACCTCCCTATATCAAGAAATGGGAAAGGGAATTAGGGACACAGTGTAGTAAACACACATTAGGAAAAATATTGAAAATGACCTTCAGTTGATATTAAGAGGACAGAAATAAATTTCAAATGTTTAGCAAGGTGGTATGCTACACCAGACAAAATATGCAAATTTCAACAGGATAAATCTGAGAAATGTTGGAGAGGGTGTACAAATATAGGAACGACGGCTCACATATGGTGGGAGTGTTCCATCATTAAAGCACACTGGAAGAAAATTATACAACTCATAAAGGAAATCACTAATAAAACCTTATTGGATGACCCATGGATATGTCTATTCCATGGGACAGAGGAGCCAATTAAGCAATATAAAACATCTATCGTCTCTATATTACTGGATGCTGCTAAGAATCAGATTTCAAAGAAATGGTTGGATCATGAGAGTCCTAAAACTCGGGATTGACTTTTCTATGTAAATGAAATATATAATATAGAGTGTCTGGATAGTTCTGGATCGGAACCAGATGAGGGGGCTGCACGGCAAGACAAATGGGCAGGGTGGCGGAGTTTCAAGAGTACGTGGAGTTATCTTGAGGAGATCATGGGTTAAGCCTAATGGGTTCGAAACTTGGGAAAGTATGGCAGGAAATTTGGATTCTCGTATGTATAACTGAACCACCTGCAGGATGGGGTTGGGAGGGGGTTAGTGGGAGGGGGGGGGGTTATTAGTTTAAGAGGGAATTTTTGGGAAGTTCCTATGGAAGTTTGATTTCTTTGTACGGTCTTAGCTTTGTATTTGTAAAACTTAAATAAAGAATTTAAAAAAAAAACCTATTACTGCAAAGCAGGTGGAAGACATGGAAAGCCCAATATGCAGGGAGGAATTAAACTTAGCAATAAAACAAATGAAAGTAGGTAAAAGGTCCCTATGGCCTCCCTCTACTATACTACAAATGTTTTCTGGATGAACTAGCACCTAAAATGTTACAAACATTTAACTCTTTTTCAAGTCCCCACGTGTCCTTAGGCAAAATGCTAGAAGCCCACTTAGCAGTTATTCCAAAAGAAGGCAAAGATCCCTCACAAGTCTCCAACTGTAGGCCAATTTCCCTACTCAATGTAGATATAAAATTATATGCAAATATACTAGCAAATAGGCTGCTTCTCCTGATTCCTGGTCTTATATTAACAAATCAAGTGGGATTCCATTCCAATACCATTCGCACTTTAAACATACACCATTGGCTTACTCTGTCTAGGACCAAGGGTTTTCTCCTTTCTCTTGATGTCGAGAAGGCGTTTGACAGGGTGGCGTGGGATTATATGCGGAAGGTACTAAAAGGAATAGGCATCCTACCCCGCATGTTTGCGCATGTCAACGCTCTGTATACTAATCCCTCAGCTAGAGTGAAAACTAACGGCCTCCTGTCAAACGCCTTCTCCATAAGCAATGGTACCCGTCAGGGATGTCCAATATCCCCCTTGATTTTTGTCTTGATGTTAGAACCCCTGTTAAGCAGACTGCAAAAAAACACGGATATCAAAGGAATCCCCCTTGATCATAGGGAGTTTAAGGTGGCGGCGTTTGCCGACAATATACTGCTATCTTTACAAACTCCCCGGCTATCCTTTCCTAGCTTGCTGAAGGACATAAAACATTTTGGTGAGTTATCAAACCCTAAAATTAATTACCGTATATACTCGAGTATAAGTCGATCCCAGTATAAGTCGAGGCCCTAATTTACCACAAAAAATGGGAAAAACTTATTGACCCGAGTATAAGATGAGGGTGAGAAATGCACAGCTACTGTAAGTGGAAAAAAGGGTCAACAATGCCCATTTGCAGCCTCACTGTGCCTATTTGCATGCCTCACTGTGACAATTTGCAGCCATAGGTCCCCCCGAACTTCAAACTCGGTAGTTAAGGGTTCCTAGATGCCCCCTATCTGCAGCAAAAATTTGGGGTCTCTGAACTCAAAGGGTCCCGAAATTACATTGCTGCAGATGGACACAATTGACTGACTTTGGGGCCCTGTATCTCGGGGCCACTTAGTGCTAGGAACCCCAAATTTGGTGTGCAAACCAGTGAAACTAGCACCATAAAATATCCAAAGCTGGGGTTTCTAGCACCAAGGAGCCCCGAGACACAGGGCCCCAAAAATCGGTTCAGAAAATGTCAAGCACTTTTCTGCAGCAGAGAATGACATTTTCCAAACCGATTTTGGTATCTCGGGGCCACTTAATGCTAGGAACTCCAGCTATGGATATGTTATGGTACCAGTTCCACTAGGTTTGCACACAAAATCTGGGATTCCTAGCACCAAGTGGCCCTGAGATACGGGGCCCCAAAATCGGTTCAGAAAATGAAATTTTTTGCTGCAGAAAAGTGCTTGACTCGAGTATAAGTCGAGGGGGGGCACTTTCAGCACAAAAAAATGTACTGAAAAACTCGACTTATACTTGAGTATATACGGTATTCTAAATCGCATGCCCTAAACATAACACTGTCCTCACAAGATGTCTCTCATTGCCAAGATGCTTTCCCCTTTCAATGGAAGGCGGAAGCCATCACCTATCTTGGCATTCAAATCACCAGAAAACTAACTGACTTGTATAGCCAAAACTTCCTACCCATACTCTCTAAAATCCAAGCAGACTTGAAGGAATGGGCTAATTTAAACGTATCTTGGTTTGGTCGATCAGCTCTCATTAAGATAGTTATCCTCCCCCCACCTTCTGTACTTAATGCAGATGATCCCAATTCACCTACCCCCCTCCTTCTTTGCGATATGCAGGAGATCCTGCACAACCTTCATATGGAAAAATACTGCCCCACGCATTAAATACTCACGGTTGACATGTACCAAAGTCAAAGGTGGAACTGGCCTACCTGACTTATTCAAGTATTATCTAGCTTGCCATCTAACCAGAGTAGTAGACTGGAAAATTCACAAACAGAGGAAAGTATGGGTGACGTTGGAAAACTCTTATACGCGAACCCCAACACACACACTCCCTTAGCTACCACCCCGTTTCTGGCCCCAGACCATTAAGTTACACCCGCTCATTCTCCCCTCATTAATGGCCTTTAGGAAAGTATTTTCTCTCTTAAACCTATCCTCGAAACCAGGACCATTAACTCCCATAAGGGGCAACCCTGATTTCCCCCCCGGGATACTCTTCCACATTCCCTCAACAGGAATGGCCACATGAGGAGGTTCTAGCTTACCACTTCTTTCACAAAGGCCGCCGACGTTCCCTGGAAGATCTGATGTCCGAATCGTGCACCAGCACATTTCCTTTCTGGTCATACAGACAGCTGACACACTTTCTTTCCTCCTCAGGTCCAAACGTCACATGGAATAGACAGCTTACACCATTCGAAGCACTTTGTTCACGTAATACACCGCAGCGACACCTCATATCATACATTTATACCCTACTCCAAGATGACACTGGCCCTTCCACAACACAACCCGCGTGGGCGTCTTGGGAAGCAGATCTACATATGACACTCACGGACGATGATTGGGATTCCATCTACACACTCGCTCACAAAGGATCGTTGAATATAGCGATCCAGGAAAATGGATACAAAATCATAACTAAATGGTATAGGACTCCAGCCGCTTACACAAATTTTCACCTTCAATTGCAAACGTCTGTTGGAGAAGCAAAGGAGCAATAGGCTCCATGATCCACATTTGGTGGGAGTGTCCCGCGCTCCAACCATTCTGGAGGGAAGTTCATTCCATAATATCGCGGGTCACCACCTACACCCTAGATTACAATCCTGCCCAATACCTTCTACATCATTCAACCCTACCCAAACATACATATCAGAAATCCTCTGAAGAAGTCACGTGACGTGACGATACGCGTTAGGAGCACGGGACGCTGCCACACACTAGCTAGATGTGACGAGCTCGACGCTCGTGGATGTTTTACCCCCCAGCTGTTTTTAAATGTAAGTGCATGATATTTCGTTACTCATTCAATAAAGTATATGTTATACGGGATCACGCTATGTGCGGTTTTGTTTTCTATACCGCACATTCTAACTCTGCATAACGGGCAGTGAGGAGCAGGAAGCGGGGATAGTTTGGAAGATCCAGAGCCTGGGATTATACGAGCTCGGCGCTCGTGGGTTGAGGCGTGCGCTCATTGCTTACAAGTGAGTGCAACTCCCCCCCTCCCCCTCCACCTCCCCCCTCCTGTGTCCTTCACATCAAACGGAATTATACTATATGCTGTTCGTTTTGTCTCTGCATATGACATACTGCATCCTCAATCAACGCCATCCGCTGTACCTTTGGATTTCCCCATTTGCTGGGCTTCCACTACATATGCTGTATACCTTACAGCTGTAAGGTAAGGGGCCTGTGAACACGGAGGTGCCCCCACTTGAAGAACACTCTTCCCTCCCCCCCTTGCCCACCATTAGCATTCAATCTGCATTTAGAAGTGTCACATTTGGTGATGGGACTGTTGTCACATTATTTTCACTTTTTTCATCTTTGGATTTGGAGTCGCCAAGTGTTGGCGTGTTACCAACATCGACCACTGGGACTATTTAATGTACTTTTATAAATATTTTTATATTTTATCCATTTTTTTGTTGTTATTAATTACCCACTCGTTTTTTTATGCCATCAGTTGATCATAATGTTAGCATATTTATACATGCTTTAAGCGATTTTATTTGATAGTGTATGTGATATTTGATATATTTTGGATTATGCACTTTTTGAAGCTGATTCCCATACCCTTGTACACTGCTTGCTGGTATATACTTTTATTTTATTTTATGTTTGATTATAGCACTTTTGGTATGCACCACTAAGTGGTATTTTTTGTGCTTGCATTCCACCTTTTTATTTATATATTTGCATCCGTGAGCCCTCTTTCACATATTTCACTCATGTATTTAGGTCATCTGATATTTTTGTTGTATTCACTATAGTTTAGTTCCCCCCCCCCCCTTATCACAGCGCAACTACCACCCCCTATCTATACTATTGTTTTGTCTGTTTTGGAGCAGTTTTAGGTGTTGCAGCAGTGTCCCTTTAGTATAGGATTCAGTTGACAGCGCAGGAGTCTTTTCACGCAATATCAGAAATCGTTGGCCATGCATATGGTCAATGTGGCCAGACTCTGCATTCCCACACATTGGAGGTCGACAGATACCCCAACCATTAGATAATGGTTGTCCAGAGTGGCCAAGATAGAAGAAATGGAAGAATTAATACATACCTTCCAAAACCGCATCCAAAAATTTACAAAGACCTGGGCCATTTTAAAAACTCGGACTATCACAAGTCCTTCTTTCCTATATAGCATTCTTTTGTCCAGAATGCCCACTAAGGATTCCCCGGCATCATTGATGGATCCGGGGATGAGGAGTGACCCCCCACTATCTTTCATCTTTTATCTTTTATATTTTATCCCATACCTTCCTCCCTCTCCTCTCTCCCCCCTCCCCTTTCTCTCTCCCTTTCCCCTCCATTGCCATGTCTTCTTCTCCCCCTTTCCTTTTAATTCTTATTCTTTCTCCCCTTCCACCCACTTTATGCCTTGATAACGACATGACCAGCCAAACTTATCTAGGTTCCACACCTTAAACCCCTGTTTTTTTGCCTACTCTAGGTTTATCAAGTCTAAGGCATTAGTTAAGGTCGCGGTTAAACCTGTTGATATTGGTCTCCGGGGTCGTGCAGTCATTCACAACGATACTTGATTGCACTTAGGAACCTTCCCTAAGGTATATAGATGTCAGATATCCATAAAAGGCCTATAGGCCTTTAAAAACTATCTGGGTATATGTACAAAACCACTCTGTTCTAATTCCTATGATTATGTTGTCTTAACATTTCACGCTACCTTAATATGTTATCCTGTTATGATTACATCTACAGATGTTACGTCAAATATAATGTACATGCAGGGCTGTTTTCTTTCAATAAAAATCTTTTGTGGAAAAAAAAAAAAAGCTCTATCACTTTGGGCTGCAGCCATGCTATTAAGCAGTGGTATTGGATCTATGCTTGCCACAAATACATTATTTACATTGAATTATACCTGAAAGAGTGGCTTAGCACAATGTTAATAATTAGGCTTGGTTTTTCCATGTGGAAGTATTCTCCAATTACTCATACAGCTAAGTAATTCCTCCTGTTTGCACATTTGTTTCTCTTGACCCTTTTCTTCTGATCACTAGTTGCCTTTCCTTTTTTATTACCCCATTGCTATAGCATTGTTTTCTATCCCTCGGGTCTTTCTCGTATATAGAATCTATCTTTCTATTGGCTGAAGAGAGCCATTAGCAAAATGAGACAGAATACTCTTCCTTAAAACAACATAGAGGCGGAATACCAGAACTATTGGGAACTCCATTATAACAGCATGCTATACATGACCTACCTGTAGTGAGTGGTCGTGGAAATTTGTTGAGTTTTCTGGTGTTGCAAAGGTAGTGGAGCACTGGAGCACGTTGTTGGAAGATTGGGAACATGTTGTATATTGTTTGCACAGCATGGTGGCACTTAAAAGTTTGGAAGAACGTTTGGACACTTTTTATAAACTGTTCGACACGGCACTATAGCAATTTTTACTATTGTATTGTATATCGTATAGGGATGAGCCGAACACCCCCCTGTTCGGTTTGCACCAGAACTTGCGAACAGGCAAAAAATTTGTTCGAACATGCGAACACTGTTAAACTCTATGGCACATGAACATGAATAATAAAAGTGCTAATTTTAAAGGCTTATATGCAAGTTATTGTCATAAAAAGTGTTTGGGGACCTGGGTCCTCCCCCAGGGGACATGGATCAATGCAAAAAAAGTTTTAAAAATGGCAGTTTTTTCGGGAGCAGTGATTTTAATAATGCTTAAAGTGAAACAATAAAAGTGTAATATTCCTTTAAATTTCATACCTAGGGGGTGTCTATAGTATGCCTGTAAAGGGGTGCATGTTTCCCGTGTTTAGAACAGTCTGACAGTAAAATGACATTTCAAAGGAAAAAAAGTCATTTAAAACTACTATTAATGAATTGCCGGTCCGACAATACACATAAAAGTTCATTGATAAAAACGGCATGGGAATTCCCCACAGGGGAACCCCGAACCAAAATTAAAAAAAAAATGACGTGGGGGTCCCCCTAAATTCCATACCAGGCCCTTCAGGTCTGGTATGGATATTAAGAGGAACCCCGGCCAAAATTTAAAAAAAAAATAACGTGGGGGGTCCCCCTAAATTCCATACCAGACCTGAAGGGCCTGGTATGGAATTTAGGGGGACCCCCCACGTCATTTTTTCGAGTAATTCCCATGCCGTTTTTATCAATGAACGTCTATGTGTATTGTCAGACCGGCAATGCACTAATAGCCGCGAGTAGTTTTAAATGACTTTTTTCCTTTGAAATGTTCCCAAACACTTTTTATGACAATACCATTCATATAAGCCTTTAAAATGAGCACTTTTGGTTTCTCCCATAGAGTTTTAAAGGGTGTTCCACGGCATTCGAATTTGCCGCGAACACCCCAAATTGTTCGCTGTTTGGCGAACTTGCGAACAGCCCATGTTCAAGTCGAACATGAGTTCGACTTGAACTCAAAGCTCATCCCTACTCTACGCATTATGTCTTCCTTCAATTGAAAGCTCTGGAGGCAGCATATTTTATCACGCGGTGGAGCAGTGTCCGGGCCTCTAGGCCTGAGGGCCCTGTGTGCTCAAACGAATTTGATCTCTGTCTCTTCCTGTCTGTCTAGCAGGCTGTTAAAGACTCTCTGGAGGGCTGGGGCTATCTGGTCTGCCTCAACTGATTCAGGGATCAGGGATGTTCAGGGATGTGTATTGTCGAACCGGCAATGCATTAATAGCCGCGAGTAGTTTTAAATTACTTTTTTTCCTTTGAAATGTAATTTTGCTGTCAGACTGTTCTAAGCACGGGAAACATGCGCCCCTTTACAGGCATACTATAAACACCCCCCAGGTACGAAATTTAAAGGGATATTACACTTTTATTGTTTCACTTTAAGCATTATTAAAATCACTGCTCCCAAAAAATGGCCGTTTTTAAAACTTTTTTTTACATTGATCCATGTCCCCTGGGGCAGGACCCAGGTCCCCAAACACTTTTTATGACAATAACTTGCACATAAGCCTTTAAAATTAGCACTTTTGATTATTCATGTTCGTGTCCCATAGACTTTAACGGTGTTCACGTGTTCGAACAAATTTTTTGCCTGTTCGCATGTTCTGGTGCGAACCGAACAGGGGGGTGTTCGGCTCATCCCTAGCGTAGAGCAAGAAGAAATGACCGGATCATCTTTAATGGAGAAACCATAATGTTGTTTCATGACTTATCGCAGATTACTCTAAAAGAACGTAGAGCTTTGCGCCCTTTACTTGATAAGCTCAGGGACAGAGATCTCAGGTACACCTGGCATTTCCCTTTTGCACTTATTGTGTAGGCGAATGGTCACCAACACATACTGCGCACCCCACAGGACCTTCCTGATTTCTGTGCTGGACTAGGCCTAGACCTGGTGGAACTCCCTGACTGGTACGCAGACTTTGTCCTACCACCGCACGATAGGAGCCCACCTCGGTCGCCATTCTCCACGCCAGAAAAAGAGACTTTCTAAGAAGATGAGACAGGGCAGGCCAGGAGGCTCCAAAACAGGCACTCCGAATCCGAGATCCATGTTGGACCAGGACCATGTAGAGGATTAAGTTTTGGCCGAACCTCTTATCATCAACCTTAGTGGCACGGTTCCACTCGTCTGATCACTGACAGTCGCAATTTTTGCATGTTTGCCTGTGGAACTTTCCATATTTCTTTTTTCCTTTTTGTTAGGTTCTCCATCTAGCACCTGAACAGTCCAAACTTAGGATTCTAGTCGGGACTGGTGATCTTATGGGGATTTAGAGATCGTTGGAGGTCACCTGCCAAAGTTCCAAATGCAAAACGTGATTTGTTATTTATGATAGTGGACATTAAGTTCTGGGGTTAATGGCGCATCATTAGGAGAGAGGATTTGGGTGGTCACGACACTTTGGAGGTGATGACCATGAGGGGTGATAAGATCGCAGAATTGCAGTTAAATGCTTTAGGTGGAGGTGGGGGATTGGATGTCCCACAGTTAGGGGGGCATGGTTCCCCTGACCGATAGGGTGAATTAATCATATACTTACCATATTTTATATTTAAGGCTGTGTGTTTCTTGGAGGCATGGTTTGCCAGTTATATTTCTAGTTTAAATTTTTCTTTTTTGCGTTTTTTTTCAACGCAGTATACTATTCTTATTTTTGCCCACATACCAGGCGGCCGCCTCCCTTTGCCCCCCAAAGTGATCTGGTCCTATTCGTAGTCCACCAGACTCACTAAAATTATCTGGATAGGGCCCTATCTAGAGGTTGACCTAAGCTCTCTCACTTTTCCTATTTTCTATCTCTTCTTATAGAACTTTGACCAATCACGTTGTCTGCTTATAGGAATAATCTAACAGTGTTTTAGTATCTATTTCAGGTATACGGATCACGGCACCACTTCTGAGTCTGCATCATGGCCTATTCATTCCTAGGATGCAACCCCACGGTGATTTCACACAATGTACAGGGCTTGAACATCCCTCAAAAGCGAACTACGCTGCTCAGAGAAATCAAAAAAGGTAATCCATACTTTATACTGCTGCAGGAGACACATTTTAAGACCGGGCATGTACCCAGGCTCACCGACTCAACCTTCACTAGGGCATTTCATGCTACCAATGATCAGGCAAAAACCAAAGGGGTCTCAATTCTAGTTAATAAAAACGTGCCATTTGAACTGACAGAACAATTGACAGATATGGAAGGCAGGTAAATTTTCCTGAAAGGGAACTATGGTGGAATACCCATCACCATAGCAAATGTCTATTTCCCGAATAAGGCTCACTTAACCTTCTGTAACCAGATGGTTCATCAGTTACAGGAATTCACCTCAGGGTGTCTGATACTAGGAGGGGATTTTAAAGTTCCTCTGAATCCCTTGACAGACACCTCTACTGGAACTACCAGTATCAGATACAAGACACTGAAAGACATTAAAAATCTTCTCCACTCACTCAAGCTGATAGACTGATGGAGATTTCCAAACCCGACAGGCCGGGACTATACGTTTTATTCAGCCCCTCATGAGAAATACGCGCGGCTAGACTACCTCTTTATATCACAAAATGATCTCTC
Organism: Lithobates septentrionalis; assembly: GCA_037952835.1. Classification (NCBI taxonomy): domain Eukaryota; kingdom Metazoa; phylum Chordata; class Amphibia; order Anura; family Ranidae; genus Lithobates; species Lithobates septentrionalis. The sequence goes on along the minus strand of JBBDGP010002865.1, from coordinate 1,851,389 downwards.
GGTACTCACAGAGACTTGCATAGGCTCAAAATCTATATCAGACCACGCACCAATAGCCTTAACCTTGGATTTGACAAAACTGCCACAAAAAACCCAGACGTGGAGCCTTAACTCCTCCATACTTTCGGATCCTACCTATATATCTAAGCTGAGGGAATCACTGAGAGGTTTTTTTTGATAGAAACAACACACCTGGGATGGACCCACTAACACTCTGGGAGGCCCACAAGTGCACATTGAGGGGGGAATTGATTTTGATAGGCTCACAGCGGAAAAAACAAAGAGAGAAAGAGATTACACACTTGATAGATTGCATTTGCAATCTAGAATCTCTGCACAAACAATCCCTGTCTGTCAATACGACCACGGAATTGCTAAACACCAGGAAAACTTTGCAGAAACTCTTTGACACGAAGGACAAATGCTTCTTGTTTTTCAAGAAAAAAAATTATTATGAGGAGGGTAACAAACCTGGAAAGACATTGGCCAGGGCTCTGAGAGTACACACACATAACACCAACATCTTAGGCATTAAACGAGCAAATGCCGCTTTGGACGTCTCTACAGAGGCAATTGCTTAACACTTCCATGCTTACTACACTGATCTCTACAATTTACCGCAACAACACAGACTACCAGGAATGACAGGAGACAGGTCCCAGATCATACGAGATTACCTAGTCAAGAGTGGCCTCCCGTCATTGGATGACATAGAAGCCAATACTCTTGAATGTCCAATAGATGCAACCGAGATCAGACTTGCCATTAAAAACTTGAAAGTAGGTAGGAGCCCAGGACCGGACGGGTACACAGCAATTTATTATAAGACATTTACAGATTTGCTAACTGACCCCTTGGCGGCGGCCTTGAACTCCATGTCCGATTCTAGGGAGATGACACCTGACCTTCTTTCAGCATTCATAACGGTCATACCAAAAGCGGGTAAGGACCCTTGTGAATGTGCAAGCTATCGCCCTATACCCTTGTTGAATATAGACGTCAAATTTTTTGCAAAAATACTTGCAAACAGATTGAGACCCTTCCTACAAAAGCTAATTGGGCCAGAGCAGGTAGGCTTTATGCCTGGACACGAGGCCAAGGATAGCATCATTAAATCACTGTTACTAATACACAAGACTAAAGCCAGCGATATTGAGGGCCTTCTCCTATCCACTGATGCGGAGAAGGCCTTCGATTGATTAGCTTGGGACTACATGCTGGCCACTTGCAGACATGTGGGTTTGGGCTCGAGAATGTTGGCTTGGATTTCAGCACTATATCAAAAACCTACGGCAAGATTAAAAATAAATGGCAAACTGAACGAGAGAGTTCATATTGCAAACGGCACAAGACAGGGGTGCCCTTTGTCCCCTCTCTGGTTCATACTTTCCCTGGAACCATTTATCAGACAGACCAACTCAAACCCCTCTGTAAGGGGATGGCAGGTGAAGGATCGGGAGTTCAAGATTGCCGCCTATGCAGACGACTTATTGTTCTTTATATCTAGGCCCCATATTACGCTCCCCAACCTCATGAAGGATTTTGATCATTATGGATATGTCTCTAACTTAAAGATAAATTACTCTAAGTCAGAAGCCATGAACATATCACTTTCAAACCATTCACTCACCTCCGTTATGGACAATTACCCTTTCAAATGGGACTCTAAAAGACTGAAGTGCTTAGGAGTTAATTTAACCCCACAGATCTCTTCATTATACGAGCAAAACTTTCCTCCATTACTGAAAAACGTTGACAGAGACCTACGCAACTGGCACACAGGAACCTTTTCGTGGTTTGGTCGAGCGGCCATTATCAAAATGACCGTTCTACCCAGGCTTCTTTACCTAATACGTACATTACCAATTAGGTTGCCACCCAGTATGTTTAGGACCTTAAGAACATTGTTCCTGAAATTCATTTGGGCGCATAAAAAAAACAAGAATCAAATTTGAAACCTTACTCAAAGTAAAAGAAGTGGGGGGGCTTGGAGTTCCCAACTTAAGGGATTACTATCTGGCATCACACATAGCAAGGATTATAGACTGGCACTGCCATAGAGACAGAAAAGACTGGGTGAAGTTGGAGATGGATCTCACCTCCACCCCACTATCTTTTGCCCCCTGGTTACATTGGGCGGTCTACCCTGACGACCTAAAGCAACATCCTTTAACAGGAACCACTCTAAAACTGATTCATGAGTTACCTAGAGGTTCAGGAATTACGTCCGGACCATTAACACCGTTGACAGACAACCCGGAGTTTACCTCAGGGATGAGCAATCCTCATCTCAAGTCACCCCTCAATGATAGACCTCTTTTGGCAGGCGATTGTTATCATCAGGCTAAAATAAAGGAATTCCAGGTCCTAAAAAGGGAAGATAATGTGACAGACTTACCCTTCTGGGTTTACTTACAAGCATGAAGTTATCTTAAGGATAATCACAAGGTAGGAGACTTCTCCAGACCCCTGACGGAATTTGAGTCGGTGTGCCACATAGGTGAGCCGGTCAGTAGAACAACTTCAATTACTTACGCATGGCTACAGGAGCGGATGACAGACTCAGAAGGAGGTGGTCTGATACCTTACGGATAAATGTAACAGCTAAACAATGGAAGAACGCTTGCATTTAATCGCATAAGTGCTCCATCAGCACCAAGGTGCAAGAAACAGCGTATAAATTGATGACACAATGGTACTTAACACCAGTGAAATTAAACAAATGCTATCCACAAACATCGGACCGCTGTTGGCGATGTCTGGAGGATAGTGGTTTTTGTTGCATATTTGGTGGCAATGCCCATTAATTGCCAGCTATTGGAACAAAGTCTTAGAACTAACCAAATTGATAACGGAGACGACTTTAACTCTGAATGCAGCTTGTTGTTTATTACACGTCTCAAATTGGTCTCTAAAAAAATACAAGCGTTCACTCACAAGGCACCTACTAAACGCTGCCAAATCACTTATCCCAATTCATTGGAAATCCCATTGAGTACCAACAGTCACCGATTAGCTGCATAGGATTGCAGAATTCTATGTAATGGAAGACACCCTCGCTCAATCCAATGAACAGGTCGAAAGCTTTCATGAGACCTGGAGACCTTGGAATGTTTTCAAATATTCCAAGACTTTCACTGACATTAACAATGCTCAGACTTCTGGGCTTGATTAAGACTGGAACGCTTGTATTTACAACAATAGATTCTCACTGGCTCTATACAGCTGGATAACGTGGTTGGTCACCTATCGAAATAACTCTGAATACAAATTGTCCATAAACTCTTTCCCTCTCTGGTTACCTTCTTCACTCTTTTTCTTAAATCTGGCAAACAAATCAGATTATTCCCTCTACCAACTTACATGTGAGATGAATAGGTCTAGACAAGGAGAGGTGTGATAGACTGGGTTCATTAACTCTGTGACATCTTTATGCTAATGATCACACTTAACATTACTGAAATTATCTTTATAATATGTTATACACTATTTACCTATAGATTTATTGTAAACTTATGTAGACTAAATATTACTATGTAAGGTTATTTGAAATCATAATGGTTTCTCTGATTTATACTGACTTTTCAACATCTAAATAAACTTTTTTGATGTAATAACACTTTCAATGACTTTTTAGATTATGTATGCATTTTTTGTGTGTGTGATTTTCACTTTCATGTTTTTATGCACATGATTTTTAGTGGATGTTTTAATTTGCCGTTGCTATGCTAAGGTGCTGCACCTTTATTACTATCTTATACATATAAATGCAGAACTGTCCACTTTACTTTATATGTTTCTTTTGGATCCCTGATGTGTGCTGAGCATTAAATACTTCAGTAGGCACTTACCGTATTTTTGAGACCATAAGACACACTTTTTTCCCCAAAAAATATGTGGGAAAATGTCTCTGCATCTTATGGTGCGAATATACGACAGGCACCGCCCCCCCCGCCGCTGCCAGCACCACCCCCACCACCACCGGCATCCCCCCCCCCCGCCAGTGGCATCATCACCCAATGCCGCCGTCGTCACCACCCCCCGCCGCCGTTGTCACCGCCCCCCACCACCGTCGCAATGCTAGTCCCGGAAGACAGACATCCCAGGCCCCAAGAGTGCCGGGTGAACTCCTGGCCTGACACCTGCCGAGGACACAGAGCAGCCAAGAAATGGCACAGGTCAGGCTGCATTAATTTTAATATTCAGGCTGCATCAATGGTAATATTCAGGCAGCATTAATGATAATATTCAGGGAGCCATAATGGTAATATTCAGTCTGCATTAATGGTAATATTCAGGGAGCCATAATGGTAATATTCAGGCTGCATTAATGGTAATATTCAGGCAGCATTAATGGTAATATTCAGGCTGCATTAGTGGCAATGGTCAGGCTGCATTTATGGCAATGGTCAGGCTGCATTTCTTTGACACAGGTCAGACTGCATTTCATGGGCACTGGTAAATATTTAAGTACACCATTTGGTTCAGAATTTTTTTTTCTTGTTTTCCTCCTCTAAAACCTAGGTGCGTCTAATGCCGCGTACACACAGTCTGACTTTTCGGCTACAAAAGTCCGACGGCCCGTCCGACAGACTTTCGACGGACTTTTGGCGGACTTGCAGCGGACTTTCTAATGAACGGACTTGCCTACATACGATCACACGAAAGTCCGACAGCCTAGTATGCGGTGACGTACACCAAGTCCGATGAGACTATAAAACAGAAGTTCAATAGCCCGTACGACATCCTTTGGGCTCCTTCTGCTAATCTCGTGTTTATCTTGTGTTAGTAGAAGTTTGGTGAGAGACGATTCCGCTTGTGAGACTTGTATTTTTCAGTTCATTTTAACTGTTATTCAGTCTGTGCTTGTGAGGTTTGTATCTACTTTTCAGTGCGTTTGGTCAGTTGGCATTAAGCAATCTTTGTTTTATTGTCCGCTCGTTGCTGATTTTCAGGTCGCTCTTCACAGGCCTTGCTGTTTTTCAGTGCGTTCTGTTAAGTGCGTTCTGACCAGCCGACCATTTTGAAGCCATGTTACCTGTACGTACTAGTCGTAGAGCTCGTGCATTGTATGTGCTTGGTGCTGTAGTTCATTCTTCAGCCCAAGACCAGTCCATGAACAGGGCGAGGAGGAGTTTATGGACAAAGAATTGGTTGCTCCAGCGTGACCAATTCTGTCACATGCCATTGCTCCGTGAGATCCGTGAGAATAATTCTGAGACTTTTAGGAACTTTCTCCAGATGACAGACCACGTTTTTGACCCTTTGGTGGCTTTGCTCACCCCTTATATCAGCAGGCAGGATACCTGCATAAGGCAAGCCATCACTCCAGAGCAGAGGCTAGTTGCCACGTTGCGGTACTTGGTGACAGGGAGAAGCCTGCAGGACCTTAAGTTCTCGACAGGCATCTCCCCCCAGGCTCTGAGGATCATTATCCCAGAGACCTGTTCTGCCATCATTCAGGTCCTGCAGAAGGAGTATATTAAGGTAAGAATTTTATCCTTCATTAGCATCACATGTTATTATATTTAATGTTTCATAATGTAATGTATTTCTTAACTCAAACACTACTTACCATCATTGCAATATAGTGTTAATGTCCCCTTTTTGTCCTCATGCATGCTGTAATTTTTTCATGTTCTTTTTTGTCCTGCATGTATATTTGCTTCACTAACCTCCCCAGCATGCAATGCTGGGCACATATCCACCTAGTCTACTCATTTTGAATGTATTTTGCAGCTGCATTGTAGTTTTTTTCCCCTAAACTCCATCCAAATATTGTGTGTGTCATTAACTCAATTTCCAATCCCCTCCCCCCCTAAACTCATCCAAATAGTGTGTGTGTCATTAACTCAATTTCCAATCCCCTCCCCCCCTAAACTCCATCCAAATAGTGTGCGTGTCATTAACTCAATTTCCAATCCCCTCCCCCCTAAACTCCATCCAAATAGTGTGCGTGTCATTAACTCAATTTCCAACCCCCCCTAAACTCCATCCAAATAGTGTGTGTGTCATTAACTCAATTTCCAATCCCCCCCCTAACTCCATCCAAATAGTGTGTGTGTCATTAACTCGATTTCCAATGCCCCCCCTAAACTCCATCCAAATAGTGTGTGTGTCATTAACTAAATTTCCAATCACCTCCCTCCCAACTCCATCCAAATAGTGTGTGTGTCATTAACTTGATTTCCAATCCCATCCCCCCCCTAAAAATTTGCTATAATGTTCTGTGGTGTTGATTTTAAAAAAGCAAATATATGTTGCACTTTGCAAAATGCATTTGCTCCAGGGCTTTAGTAAATGAGCAGAAGCTCTGCTGATTTCCATCATCCAATCATGTGCAAGCCACAAAGTGTTTGGATTAATTGCCCTTGCATGTGATTGGGTACTCCTTGCAACATGAAGCCTTTTTACCTTAACTCAGTAACTAAGCTGTGGAGCAACTGCACTTGCAGAGTGCAACAACTGCACTTTTCAAACTGCACAGTCTTGTAGCCCTTAGTCAATCAAACCCTGCGTGTCCTTAAACTTAATTTCTAATTTCACCACTCCCTAAAATGTAACAATGTGCCATCAGAGGGGGTGAGCAATCTGATAAGTGTGTGATTGGTGTCCCTTGCGCTGGTCAGGTGTGATAATTGCGTGAGTAACAAGGTGTCTCAAAGTGAACGTAAAAATGACCGATAATATTGCAGCGAAATTAGGTGTTTACACACAACACTTAACAGCAATATAGGATAAAAAGATTTCGCGCAATATTAGATGAATAAAGTGAATAGAAACACATATAGGATAACTGTGTCTCATAAATGTGCAAATCGCATAGTGAAGTGAATGTGGCAATGGAGGTGTGAATGGTGAGCTGATGGCTACTAAGGGATGCGAATCTCAATAGTGTAGCATCTAGCTATGGACTTAATCCATAAACAGTATGTGTAACATAAATGTGCAAATCGCATATAAAGTGCACAGTGTGATTGGTGCTACTAGTAGTGGGCTAATTGCTGCCAGGGGTGTTAGTCACTATGCCTGACGTTTAGCCGGGTAGTTAGCCACAAATAGTTGCGTAAAAAAACCACAAAAACAAATCATAAAGAAACATACACATACAGTTGAATCTGAAAATAAATATAGGAGATAAGGATGACATGTGCAATTCTACAATATTAGTGTAAGTAAATAGAAACTATCACACTTAAAACATCATTTAGTGTTCATAGAGTGTGCAAAACCGGATCCACAGCACTCTATGGGGCATGTGTAATGCTGCTGGGAGTTGGTGGGTTAATTGGGAAAGTCTATGTGTGGATGCCGCTTCCTTGTTCACCAGGAGGTGTATGGGGTGGATGGAGTAAAAATCCTATTTTTTCAATCCTCTAATGGTCTCATAGGACCCTCACCTTCATACTGTGGTAAAACGGCATTCAGCAATGGAGTATAGGTAGTTCTGGCAGCTGTCACCGAAGTCTCTGCTTTCTCTGTGTTAAGACTTTAAACCTTCTCTCCCTGTATCTCCGGAACGGCTCTCTCAGAAAGGGGGGAGATAAACCAGAAATAGGGGAGGGGGAGAGAATGGAGGCTCCACTAGTGTATTAACGTTTTAAAAAGAAGGGGTATTTATTTAAGGTAATGCTCTTACATTTAAAAAACTTGTAACAGGCAGAGTAATTAGAATAAAAAGCTGTGGCGTCCTAAGCGCTTAGGACGCCACAGCTTTTTATTCTAATTACTCTGCCTGTTACAAGTTTTTTAAATGTAAGAGCATTACCTTAAATAAATACCCCTTCTTTTTAAAACGTTAATACACTAGTGGAGCCTCCATTCTCTCCCCCTCCCCTATTTCTGGTTTATCTCCCCCCTTTCTGAGAGAGCCGTTCCGGAGATACAGGGAGAGAAGGTTTAAAGTCTTAACACAGAGAAAGCAGAGACTTCGGTGACAGCTGCCAGAACTACCTATACTCCATTGCTGAATGCCGTTTTACCACAGTATGAAGGTGAGGGTCCTATGAGACCATTAGAGGATTGAAAAAATAGGATTTTTACTCCATCCACCCCATACACCTCCTGGTGAACAAGGAAGCGGCATCCACACATAGACTTTCCCAATTAACCCACCAACTCCCAGCAGCATTACACATGCCCCATAGAGTGCTGTGGATCCGGTTTTGCACACTCTATGAACACTAAATGATGTTTTAAGTGTGATAGTTTCTATTTACTTACACTAATATTGTAGAATTGCACATGTCATCCTTATCTCCTATATTTATTTTCAGATTCAACTGTATGTGTATGTTTCTTTATGATTTGTTTTTGTGGTTTTTTTACGCAACTATTTGTGGCTAACTACCCGGCTAAACGTCAGGCATAGTGACTAACACCCCTGGCAGCAATTAGCCCACTACTAGTAGCACCAATCACACTGTGCACTTTATATGCGATTTGCACATTTATGTTACACATACTGTTTATGGATTAAGTCCATAGCTAGATGCTACACTATTGAGATTCGCATCCCTTAGTAGCCATCAGCTCACCATTCACACCTCCATTGCCACATTCACTTCACTATGCGATTTGCACATTTATGAGACACAGTTATCCTATATGTGTTTCTATTCACTTTATTCATCTAATATTGCGCGAAATCTTTTTATCCTATATTGCTGTTAAGTGTTGTGTGTAAACACCTAATTTCGCTGCAATATTATCGGTCATTTTTACGTTCACTTTGAGACACCTTGTTACTCACGCAATTATCACACCTGACCAGCGCAAGGGACACCAATCACACTTTTTAATCCTTTTCACATATTTCACCTTTGCTGCTAACATGGATGTGTTTACATTTATTGAAAATAGAAAAGTGAACCTAGATGAGGTTTTCAACCCACATAATAAAACACGCAATACGGATCTAGAAAGCATGACTAGAAAACTAGGACACTACATGGAGAAGAAAATCAATTTATGGTGGGACACCAATACATTTGAAAGATATATTAGAGAGAGTATCGTCCCCAGGAGATTAAGGTGGGAAGTACCACCAAACGATGGACTAATGGACAAAGAATCAATGGAAGAATGGTTCACGTTCTTCAACAATAAAAGCATAGAAGGTTTAAAATTCCTATTAGAACGCAAATTTAAAAAGACCATAATATTGGAACAACAGATAGAAGAAATTAAACAGAAAATGGAACCATTCAAGGAAACCACTGAGTTCAAAAAGCTGGCAACACAACTAAATAAAGATATGATCACCAAAGATCTAGAAGTACAAAATCGAAAAATGAAAAAATACCAAAGGGACATAACAGACTACAAGACAAACCAAGTTTTTAAATGGCAAAGTAAAATTGAACAAGCCCCTCCCACATCCACATACTCCACACCGGAAAGAGAAGTAAGGATCCAAGATCCCACAGCGTCATATGCACTTAACCCACCTAGGTGGGAAGAAAGGGAAACACGGGTAGAGCCACCACGACCATACTATAACCAACCCGACCCAAATAACACCTATAGAAGAGATGACAGAGACACATATGGAAGTACACCAAGGACCCACTATGGACAAAGAAACAATTATGGGTATGGACAACACACCCCCAAGAGAGGAGGAAAGAAACCCTTTAAGAAACCCTTTAGAAAAAGAAACTGGCAACAAAATGAAAGGAATCCAAGGGAAGAGAGGGTACCATACCACCAACAAGAATATCATGATGGATATAGACGTACACCGATCCCTACAAACAATAGGTTTGACCCCATTAGAGACTACCAAGAACAATATTATGAAAATCCATACTACTATGAGAACCAACAGTATCACAACACACAAAGGCCTTTTTTAGAGAGAGGGAGAAGAGATTACTCCCCTCGAAGATTACCACAAGAAGCACACTACTCCCCCAGGAGACGACCCCAAGAAGAACGAACAAGAAACACACCAGAACGAAAAGAGGAAGGAGGGCAGGAAAGAGACTCCAAAAGAAGAAAAACAGAATAGTCGGAGAAAACGTGGTAAACATAAGCGGTAAACCCATTTCAACAGAAGAGCTAGCAGTACTAGACAAAGGTTTAAAGCATGCACCCACCAGAAACCTCAATAAGTTTAACACATACATAGGGATACAGAAATACATTAGAAAAATTAACATTAAAAAATATGTGATGAATAATCCGTGGAAACCAGAAAATGTGAGAACAGAAACTCCATTAAGAGGAGCATATAGCACACTACGCAATGCTTCACTATTCAATCCACAAATATCCCAAAATCAAAATGTCGAAGTCTTCAAAAATCTGGTGCTACAAGATATAGAAGCCTTAAAACCCAAGAAAACCACAGACCCTATACATATCCAAAAGGGGATTAAAAGCCTGACAGAAAGGAAGGATATTATAATCAGGCCAGCGGATAAAGGTGGTGCAATAGTTCTACAATCAAAAGAACAATATCTTGCAGAACTTAATAGACAACTACAAGATGAAACTACATATACCAGATTACCAAGGAACCCGACCACCAAGTACAAAAAAGAATTAGAAACTCTAGTGAATCTTGGGATGAAGAAAAACATACTTAACTCAAAAGAGACTAAATATTTAATACCAGAAACTTGCAGAATACCGATCATTTATACAGTCCCCAAAATACACAAAGACAAAGAAAATCCACCGGGAAGACCAATAGTCAATGGTATTGACTCCCTAACGTCTAGAATGGGTCAATACATTGACTATTTCATGCAACCAGCGGTCCAGCAGACCGAAGCATATCTAAAAGATACTAAGCATATATTGCAACTCCTAAACACAGTGCCAGCGCTAGAGGGTAGAACACTACTGGCAACAGCAGACGTCACATCGTTATACACTATAGTCCAACATCAGGATGCAATCTCAGCAGGTAAATGGCTGCTGAGGAAGCACAGCACCCTACTATGTAAACAGAGAAAATACCTGATTAAATGCCTAGATTTTTGTCTCAAATGCAACTACTTCTGGCATGACCAGACCTACTACAAACAACTAGTAGGAATAGCCATGGGTGCCAAATTTGCACCAGGAGTGGCAAATGCATTTATGGCACAGTGGGAAGAGAAAGCGGTATACACGGACACCCCCGCTGAACTAACATTATACAAAAGATTTATTGACGATGTGATAATCGTCTGGAACGGAGACAGAAACACTCTAGAGATGTTCCTTAGTAGACTAAACAACAACGATAAAAACATTAACCTAGTATGGAAAATAGATACAAAAGAAATAGACTTCCTGAACCTCAATATTAGCCTAGAGGGACATAGAATAGTCACCAAAACACACTTCAAGAAGGTGGATGCCAATAGCTACCTGTCTGTTGACAGTTGCCATTTTAAACCTTGGCTATACAATATCCCGAAAGGACAACTCACAAGAATAAAAAGAAACTGCACTAAAGAAGAGGACTACTTCAACCAAGCCAGTATGATAGGGGACAGATTCAAAGCTAAGGGATATGACGATCAGTGGATTAATAATCAGATAGAACATGTAAATTTAATGGATAGAAAAACAATGATTGAAGAACATCCCAAGAAGAGACTGCAACAAGAAGTACCTAGTATAATCCTTGATTTTAATACACAATATAAAGATGTAGCAAGAGTAATCCAAAAACATTGGCACATCTTAAAAAATGACAAGGACCTAAAAGGAATATTACCAGAAAAGCCGAACATTATCTATAAAAGAGCACCGACCATTAGGGACTTAATAGTGAAATCAGTAATTGACCCACCACCAGAGCCCTCCTTCACATTCTTCTCAGGGAAAGGTTTTTACCCCTGCCGCAACTGTTATGCGTGTCGACATGCGAAAAAATTCCAAGGAAAACGCAAAGAATTCACAGCAACCAACACAGGACAAACCTATGAGATTAGAGAGTTTATTGGGTGCCACACAGAAGGGGTGGTCTACATGCTACAATGTAGCTGCAATCTCCAATATGTAGGCCGTACAAAAAGAGCCCTGAAGACACGAATACAAGAGCACGTACAGAACATCAAATCAGGCTTCCCGAAACACAATGTGTCAAAACACTTCGCACTAGTACATAACAAAGACCCCGCACACCTCCAATTTTGGGGAATAGAAAAACACAAACCATCATGGAGGGGGAGTCACCTGGTAAGAGATATTAGTCGCAAAGAATCCAAATGGATTCACACCTTACGGACCCTTGTACCTGGGGGATTGAACGTAGAGTTCGATCTGAACTGTTTTTTAAGCAATTTTTAAATAATTTACACGTAAGGGACCATATAACTTTTCTGTGCTATCACACACACTTACACATATCCCGTAGGTGTGTACACTTCACTACATAGGACCCATTACCCTATTTACCACCATGATATTAGGGCATGGTATAAAACATCCACCCATGTATGGGTACCGGAACATACCAACACTTTTAGTGTTCTGATGTAAACATTAAAATTTAAGTTTATCCTCCATTGATGTGATAGCACATTGGTCTAACAGCCTGCACAATAATCATATTCTTTTTCATTTTTCAAATGTATCTTAACTTTAATTATTGTCTCATTTTATTTTACCAACACTGTACCAATATCTTATCTGTAAAAATATTTAGATATGACGATTTGATTATTTTACACTCTCTTGGTTTTAATATTTGTATGTATATACATTATGATACTTGTTTTATAGTTAACCTATTTGGGATTTTATATATAGAGAACGACAGTGATTTTAGGTATTATGATTGTATTAAATATAGAAATGCTATTTTATTAAATTCATGTGGATATGAGGTAGTTCTAAGAGCACTCTCATGCCTGCTTCATGCACACATTATCTACATACTCTATACATTATATGCTATGAGATTCAGGGACGCTATAATTCAACTTGGTGAAACATCTACTATATACACCATCCATTTTAACCATCTAACACTCAGATTGGATCATCCAATACTGAGTATTAATTGAAGGACTATCTTGCATGATATGAAGTCTCTTTGTCCGATCGCAATGCATATTAGTCATCTCATTGTAAATAAATTGCCACCAATAAAATGGCCGCGCACATACTGCAACACACAATAGAGGTACAACAACAGGTATCCTCAATAAAATGGAGATCACAAAACTTCCTGTGGACTCAGGCAAAATGGCGCTAGACGAAAATACATTAACCATAAGTAAGATGGCGGCCCGATGACTTCCGGTCCCAATATATTTAAACTAACCCTCAGCAGCCAATCCGGTTCCCCAGATGAAGGCACGTGACGGTGTCGTAACGCGTAGGGATTGGCTGAGCGGTACAACACAGTTTGAAGCACAAGTGAGAGGGCGCTTAGGACGCCACAGCTTTTTATTCTAATTACTCTGCCTGTTACAAGTTTTTTAAATGTAAGAGCATTACCTTAAATAAATAGCCCTTCTTTTTAAAACGTTAATACACTAGTGGAGCCTCCATTCTCTCCCCCTCCCCTATTTCTGGTTTATCTCCCCCCTTTCTGAGAGAGCCGTTCCGGAGATACAGGGAGAGAAGGTTTAAAGTCTTAACACAGAGAAAGCAGAGACTTCGGTGACAGCTGCCAGAACTACCTATACTCCATTGCTGAATGCCGTTTTACCACAGTATGAAGGTGAGGGTCCTATGAGACCATTAGAGGATTGAAAAAATAGGATTTTTACTCCATCCACCCCATACACCTCCTGGTGAACAAGGAAGCGGCATCCACACATAGACTTTCCCAATTAACCCACCAACTCCCAGCAGCATTACACATGCCCCATAGAGTGCTGTGGATCCGGTTTTGCACACTCTATGAACACTAAATGATGTTTTAAGTGTGATAGTTTCTATTTACTTACACTAATATTGTAGAATTGCACATGTCATCCTTATCTCCTATATTTATTTTCAGATTCAACTGTATGTGTATGTTTCTTTATGATTTGTTTTTGTGGTTTTTTTACGCAACTATTTGTGGCTAACTACCCGGCTAAACGTCAGGCATAGTGACTAACACCCCTGGCAGCAATTAGCCCACTACTAGTAGCACCAATCACACTGTGCACTTTATATGCGATTTGCACATTTATGTTACACATACTGTTTATGGATTAAGTCCATAGCTAGATGCTACACTATTGAGATTCGCATCCATTAGTAGCCATCAGCTCACCATTCACACCTCCATTGCCACATTCACTTCACTATGCGATTTGCACATTTATGAGACACAGTTATCCTATATGTGTTTCTATTCACTTTATTCATCTAATATTGCGCGAAATCTTTTTATCCTATAATCTGATAAGTGTGCCTTTCCATATTATTTATTAAAGAAGATTTCAATTATTTAATGTTATACTGATGCTGGGCAATATTGTTTTAATAAGTGTAATGTTCTTGCAATGTTCTTTTCAAAATTACTGATTTTTGGTTTCTTGTTTGATTCCCCAGTTTCCTTCAACGCCACAGGAATGGCAGACTGTGGCATCCCATTTTGCCACCCGTTGGGACTTTCCCAACTGTGGAGGGGCTATAGATGGGAAACATGTCCACATCGTGCCACCACCCCATTCGGGGTCATACTATTTTAAATATAAGGGGTTCCATAGTATTGTCTTAATGGCGTGGTGTTGGAACAATATGACTTTCTGTATGTGGACATGGGGAGGAATGGCCGGATGTCAGATTGAGGAGTATTTGCCCAGACGGAGTTCTACCAGCGTCTCCAGAGTGGTGGCCTGGAATTGCCACCTGATGCGGATAACATGGAAGGACTCCCCTTTGTCTTCATAGCAGATGAAGCCTTCGCTCTGAGCAAGCACCTCATGAGGCCATTCCCCCAAAGGACCCTCACCCCGGAGAAGAGGGTTTTTAATTCCCAGCTGGCCAGAGCGAGAAGAGTTGTTGAGAATGCTTTTGGGATTCTGGCCAGCTGGTTCCGCCTGTTTCAGACATCGATAAACCTTGCGGAATACAACCTTAATTACATCATTTTAGCGTGCTGCATCCTGCACAACTTTTTGAACAAACATTCCCCAAATTATATTTTGCCAGTTGGGCCTGAGGCCGGACTTATTATTAGTGACAATCTGACGGGCCTGGATACTGACCCTACTGGCTTGGCCCCCCAAAGTGCCCGTCAAGTTCGTGAGCAATATGTAGATTATTTTATGGGTAGGGGGGCCATTGCAATGCCCCAGAATATTTAATTTGTCAAAATAAAAAATCTTGATCAAATCTTGGATTATATTTATTGCTTGCCTTTCTTTTTGGCTTTCTCCTAGGCTATCGTAGAGCACTTGGCAACACAACTAAATAAAGATATGATCACCAAAGATCTAGAAGTACAAAATCGAAAAATGAAAAAATACCAAAGGGACATAACAGACTACAAGACAAACCAAGTTTTTAAATGGCAAAGTAAAATTGAACAAGCCCCTCCCACATCCACATACTCCACACCGGAAAGAGAAGTAAGGATCCAAGATCCCACAGCGTCATATGCACTTAACCCACCTAGGTGGGAAGAAAGGGAAACACGGGTAGAGCCACCACGACCATACTATAACCAACCCGACCCAAATAACACCTATAGAAGAGATGACAGAGACACATATGGAAGTACACCAAGGACCCACTATGGACAAAGAAACAATTATGGGTATGGACAACACACCCCCAAGAGAGGAGGAAAGAAACCCTTTAAGAAACCCTTTAGAAAAAGAAACTGGCAACAAAATGAAAGGAATCCAAGGGAAGAGAGGGTACCATACCACCAACAAGAATATCATGATGGATATAGACGTACACCGATCCCTACAAACAATAGGTTTGACCCCATTAGAGACTACCAAGAACAATATTATGAAAATCCATACTACTATGAGAACCAACAGTATCACAACACACAAAGGCCTTTTTTAGAGAGAGGGAGAAGAGATTACTCCCCTCGAAGATTACCACAAGAAGCACACTACTCCCCCAGGAGACGACCCCAAGAAGAACGAACAAGAAACACACCAGAACGAAAAGAGGAAGGAGGGCAGGAAAGAGACTCCAAAAGAAGAAAAACAGAATAGTCGGAGAAAACGTGGTAAACATAAGCGGTAAACCCATTTCAACAGAAGAGCTAGCAGTACTAGACAAAGGTTTAAAGCATGCACCCACCAGAAACCTCAATAAGTTTAACACATACATAGGGATACAGAAATACATTAGAAAAATTAACATTAAAAAATATGTGATGAATAATCCGTGGAAACCAGAAAATGTGAGAACAGAAACTCCATTAAGAGGAGCATATAGCACACTACGCAATGCTTCACTATTCAATCCACAAATATCCCAAAATCAAAATGTCGAAGTCTTCAAAAATCTGGTGCTACAAGATATAGAAGCCTTAAAACCCAAGAAAACCACAGACCCTATACATATCCAAAAGGGGATTAAAAGCCTGACAGAAAGGAAGGATATTATAATCAGGCCAGCGGATAAAGGTGGTGCAATAGTTCTACAATCAAAAGAACAATATCTTGCAGAACTTAATAGACAACTACAAGATGAAACTACATATACCAGATTGCCAAGGAACCCGACCACCAAGTACAAAAAAGAATTAGAAACTCTAGTGAATCTTGGGATGAAGAAAAACATACTTAACTCAAAAGAGACTAAATATTTAATACCAGAAACTTGCAGAATACCGATCATTTATACAGTCCCCAAAATACACAAAGACAAAGAAAATCCACCGGGAAGACCAATAGTCAATGGTATTGACTCCCTAACGTCTAGAATGGGTCAATACATTGACTATTTCATGCAACCAGCGGTCCAGCAGACCGAAGCATATCTAAAAGATACTAAGCATATATTGCAACTCCTAAACACAGTGCCAGCGCTAGAGGGTAGAACACTACTGGCAACAGCAGACGTCACATCGTTATACACTATAGTCCAACATCAGGATGCAATCTCAGCAGGTAAATGGCTGCTGAGGAAGCACAGCACCCTACTATGTAAACAGAGAAAATACCTGATTAAATGCCTAGATTTTTGTCTCAAATGCAACTACTTCTGGCATGACCAGACCTACTACAAACAACTAGTAGGAATAGCCATGGGTGCCAAATTTGCACCAGGAGTGGCAAATGCATTTATGGCACAGTGGGAAGAGAAAGCGGTATACACGGACACCCCCGCTGAACTAACATTATACAAAAGATTTATTGACGATGTGATAATCGTCTGGAACGGAGACAGAAACACTCTAGAGATGTTCCTTAGTAGACTAAACAACAACGATAAAAACATTAACCTAGTATGGAAAATAGATACAAAAGAAATAGACTTCCTGAACCTCAATATTAGCCTAGAGGGACATAGAATAGTCACCAAAACACACTTCAAGAAGGTGGATGCCAATAGCTACCTGTCTGTTGACAGTTGCCATTTTAAACCTTGGCTATACAATATCCCGAAAGGACAACTCACAAGAATAAAAAGAAACTGCACTAAAGAAGAGGACTACTTCAACCAAGCCAGTATGATAGGGGACAGATTCAAAGCTAAGGGATATGACGATCAGTGGATTAATAATCAGATAGAACATGTAAATTTAATGGATAGAAAAACAATGATTGAAGAACATCCCAAGAAGAGACTGCAACAAGAAGTACCTAGTATAATCCTTGATTTTAATACACAATATAAAGATGTAGCAAGAGTAATCCAAAAACATTGGCACATCTTAAAAAATGACAAGGACCTAAAAGGAATATTACCAGAAAAGCCGAACATTATCTATAAAAGAGCACCGACCATTAGGGACTTAATAGTGAAATCAGTAATTGACCCACCACCAGAGCCCTCCTTCACATTCTTCTCAGGGAAAGGTTTTTACCCCTGCCGCAACTGTTATGCGTGTCGACATGCGAAAAAATTCCAAGGAAAACGCAAAGAATTCACAGCAACCAACACAGGACAAACCTATGAGATTAGAGAGTTTATTGGGTGCCACACAGAAGGGGTGGTCTACATGCTACAATGTAGCTGCAATCTCCAATATGTAGGCCGTACAAAAAGAGCCCTGAAGACACGAATACAAGAGCACGTACAGAACATCAAATCAGGCTTCCCGAAACACAATGTGTCAAAACACTTCGCACTAGTACATAACAAAGACCCCGCACACCTCCAATTTTGGGGAATAGAAAAACACAAACCATCATGGAGGGGGAGTCACCTGGTAAGAGATATTAGTCGCAAAGAATCCAAATGGATTCACACCTTACGGACCCTTGTACCTGGGGGATTGAACGTAGAGTTCGATCTGAACTGTTTTTTAAGCAATTTTTAAATAATTTACACGTAAGGGACCATATAACTTTTCTGTGCTATCACACACACTTACACATATCCCGTAGGTGTGTACACTTCACTACATAGGACCCATTACCCTATTTACCACCATGATATTAGGGCATGGTATAAAACATCCACCCATGTATGGGTACCGGAACATACCAACACTTTTAGTGTTCTGATGTAAACATTAAAATTTAAGTTTATCCTCCATTGATGTGATAGCACATTGGTCTAACAGCCTGCACAATAATCATATTCTTTTTCATTTTTCAAATGTATCTTAACTTTAATTATTGTCTCATTTTATTTTACCAACACTGTACCAATATCTTATCTGTAAAAATATTTAGATATGACGATTTGATTATTTTACACTCTCTTGGTTTTAATATTTGTATGTATATACATTATGATACTTGTTTTATAGTTAACCTATTTGGGATTTTATATATAGAGAACGACAGTGATTTTAGGTATTATGATTGTATTAAATATAGAAATGCTATTTTATTAAATTCATGTGGATATGAGGTAGTTCTAAGAGCACTCTCATGCCTGCTTCATGCACACATTATCTACATACTCTATACATTATATGCTATGAGATTCAGGGACGCTATAATTCAACTTGGTGAAACATCTACTATATACACCATCCATTTTAACCATCTAACACTCAGATTGGATCATCCAATACTGAGTATTAATTGAAGGACTATCTTGCATGATATGAAGTCTCTTTGTCCGATCGCAATGCATATTAGTCATCTCATTGTAAATAAATTGCCACCAATAAAATGGCCGCGCACATACTGCAACACACAATAGAGGTACAACAACAGGTATCCTCAATAAAATGGAGATCACAAAACTTCCTGTGGACTCAGGCAAAATGGCGCTAGACGAAAATACATTAACCATAAGTAAGATGGCGGCCCGATGACTTCCGGTCCCAATATATTTAAACTAACCCTCAGCAGCCAATCCGGTTCCCCAGATGAAGGCACGTGACGGTGTCGTAACGCGTAGGGATTGGCTGAGCGGTACAACACAGTTTGAAGCACAAGTGAGAGGGCGCTTAGGACGCCACAGCTTTTTATTCTAATTACTCTGCCTGTTACAAGTTTTTTAAATGTAAGAGCATTACCTTAAATAAATACCCCTTCTTTTTAAAACGTTAATACACTAGTGGAGCCTCCATTCTCTCCCCCTCCCCTATTTCTGGTTTATCTCCCCCCTTTCTGAGAGAGCCGTTCCGGAGATACAGGGAGAGAAGGTTTAAAGTCTTAACACAGAGAAAGCAGAGACTTCGGTGACAGCTGCCAGAACTACCTATACTCCATTGCTGAATGCCGTTTTACCACAGTATGAAGGTGAGGGTCCTATGAGACCATTAGAGGATTGAAAAAATAGGATTTTTACTCCATCCACCCCATACACCTCCTGGTGAACAAGGAAGCGGCATCCACACATAGACTTTCCCAATTAACCCACCAACTCCCAGCAGCATTACACATGCCCCATAGAGTGCTGTGGATCCGGTTTTGCACACTCTATGAACACTAAATGATGTTTTAAGTGTGATAGTTTCTATTTACTTACACTAATATTGTAGAATTGCACATGTCATCCTTATCTCCTATATTTATTTTCAGATTCAACTGTATGTGTATGTTTCTTTATGATTTGTTTTTGTGGTTTTTTTACGCAACTATTTGTGGCTAACTACCCGGCTAAACGTCAGGCATAGTGACTAACACCCCTGGCAGCAATTAGCCCACTACTAGTAGCACCAATCACACTGTGCACTTTATATGCGATTTGCACATTTATGTTACACATACTGTTTATGGATTAAGTCCATAGCTAGATGCTACACTATTGAGATTCGCATCCATTAGTAGCCATCAGCTCACCATTCACACCTCCATTGCCACATTCACTTCACTATGCGATTTGCACATTTATGAGACACAGTTATCCTATATGTGTTTCTATTCACTTTATTCATCTAATATTGCGCGAAATCTTTTTATCCTATAATCTGATAAGTGTGCCTTTCCATATTATTTATTAAAGAAGATTTCAATTATTTAATGTTATACTGATGCTGGGCAATATTGTTTTAATAAGTGTAATGTTCTTGCAATGTTCTTTTCAAAATTACTGATTTTTGGTTTCTTGTTTGATTCCCCAGTTTCCTTCAACGCCACAGGAATGGCAGACTGTGGCATCCCATTTTGCCACCCGTTGGGACTTTCCCAACTGTGGAGGGGCTATAGATGGGAAACATGTCCACATCGTGCCACCACCCCATTCGGGGTCATACTATTTTAAATATAAGGGGTTCCATAGTATTGTCTTAATGGCGTGGTGTTGGAACAATATGACTTTCTGTATGTGGACATGGGGAGGAATGGCCGGATGTCAGATTGAGGAGTATTTGCCCAGACGGAGTTCTACCAGCGTCTCCAGAGTGGTGGCCTGGAATTGCCACCTGATGCGGATAACATGGAAGGACTCCCCTTTGTCTTCATAGCAGATGAAGCCTTCGCTCTGAGCAAGCACCTCATGAGGCCATTCCCCCAAAGGACCCTCACCCCGGAGAAGAGGGTTTTTAATTCCCAGCTGGCCAGAGCGAGAAGAGTTGTTGAGAATGCTTTTGGGATTCTGGCCAGCTGGTTCCGCCTGTTTCAGACATCGATAAACCTTGCGGAATACAACCTTAATTACATCATTTTAGCGTGCTGCATCCTGCACAACTTTTTGAACAAACATTCCCCAAATTATATTTTGCCAGTTGGGCCTGAGGCCGGACTTATTATTAGTGACAATCTGACGGGCCTGGATACTGACCCTACTGGCTTGGCCCCCCAAAGTGCCCGTCAAGTTCGTGAGCAATATGTAGATTATTTTATGGGTAGGGGGGCCATTGCAATGCCCCAGAATATTTAATTTGTCAAAATAAAAAATCTTGATCAAATCTTGGATTATATTTATTGCTTGCCTTTCTTTTTGGCTTTCTCCTAGGCTATCGTAGAGCACTTGTAGTGCCAAGTGTATTTTCATTTATTAAATAAGCACCATTGTCACTGTAAGCAACTATTTTAACTTTAAACAAACAGATACTGAGCATTGAAAGAAGAAACCACACATTTTGTTAATTACTACACAGATTTTTTAATATTCTGTGTACACTTATGCGTTTGTAAAAAAAATTGATAGTCCAAAATATATCTATATTTATAAATGTTTAACAATAGAATTAGGTCCTTTTTTTTTACAATATTTTATTTTCTTTTTGTTTTAACAAACAGGCCTTTTTTTATTTTAATTTTTTTTTTTTTTTAAACAGGCCTCTATTTTTTTTTTTTTAAACAGGCCTCTATTATTTTATTTTTTTTTAAACAGACCTCTATTTTTTTATTTTTTTTTGGGGAAAACAGGCATCTAATTTTTACAAGAGAAAAGAGAAGGCCCAGAATGGGGTCAGCAAACAAGGAAATGAAGAACATGATCAATGTTTTTTTGGTTGAAAAGGGCATTTAGATTCTCCCCAAAACATTGATCATGTTCTTCATTTCCTGCTGCATACGATCCAGCCTATTCCGCATTAAATCATTCTCCCCATTCCAGGCCATTATCTGACCAATTAGTCGTTGTGCACTGTCTGTGCTAAAATGTTCACCCAGACCTAAAATTGAATGAAAAAAAGATGTGTTTAGAAATATGCAGCCATACATAGATTACCTTACCATAAGCTGGTGTCTCAGACACTGACCTGGTGGGGTGCTCATGTCGCATACTTCCGAAACATCCTCGGGGGTGGCGCTGTTGCTTGATTCAAGCACAACCAGATCACCTAAAATAGAGTAGAAAATGTTATTTACAAAATATGCAGCCATACATAGATTACCGTAAGCTGGTGTGTCAGACACTCACCTGGTGGGGTGCCCATGTCGGCCACCTCTCCTTCCTCCACATCCTCAGTGGGGCTTGGGCTGATTTCCCAATTATGGTGTTGCGGTTGGGGGGACTGGGTTCATCTTGTCTTTTCTCCCCTATGTGAATGAAACAAAAAATATACTTAGCACACAGATATTTTAGTATATAGTAATCTTAAAACGTAGTGAAGTGGTGTACAAATTGTCTAGTTTAATACATTTTTCCAATTTCTAAAGACATATCTAGATATCTAGATATATATATCTAGATATCTAGATATAGTCTAGATATAGATCTATCTATATATCTATATCGATATCTATATCTATAGATATATATATATATATATATATATAATATATGTATCTATATTTATATATATCTATATATATATAGATAAATATATATATATATAGATAGATAGATAGATATTTATACATATATATAGAGAGATATATATAGATATATATATATATATATATATAGAGAGAGAGAGAGAGAGAGGGGAGAGAAAATATAGATAGATACATTAATAAAAGGTATAGGTCTGTATATATGTAACGAGGTTTATTAAGATCGTTTCAAACGATATAAACTTGTACATTAAAGAAAAGCACATGGACCAGTATACAAGGTAATAAACAGAATATGAACACACGACAAGTACTTACTTTTTTTCAGCACTTTACGGATCCGTCTGTACTGATCCGGCTCCCGGAGTTTGAGGTCGGACCATCTGATCTTTTGAGCGCTGTACCCCAGAAGAAAGATGTAATGTCTTCACCACCTTCGCCATTATTTTGGCTTTTCTAAAATTAGGCCGGGCGTACAGTCCATACTTCCCATAATAGTCATTTTTTCTCAGAATTGCCACCATTTCCACCATCTCTTTAAAGGACATATTGGAGGCCTTAAATCTCTGCTTCTCAGATCGGGACGTTCCGGCCTCCGGGCTTTCGTCGCTACCTGAGGTAGTACACACCTGATATGTCTCCGCAATTCTTCACCCCCCTACGCACCGTAGAAAGAATGGGCGGAGAATATTCGTTAATATAGAACGTCAGGGGTGGGCGATGCAGGCGGAGTTTCACACATGCGCAGTGTATAAAGAGAGGTATAACGCAGGTGTCATACGTACGTTCTGTGCGTAAAGAAAAGGGGCTGAAAATATGCGTAAAGAAAAAGAACGTCGGGGCGGGTAAAGCAGGTGGAGTTTGACGCATGCGCAGTGTATAAAACGTTCTTACGTATTGTGTCGTACGTACGTTCTGTGCGTAGATGATAGTGGACCGGGACGCTAGAAAATGAAGGTAATTTTACATTTTTAAATTTGTTAAAAACTTTGTAGCAAGCAGCCTATATGGCTTGACAGATTGATGAGGTCTATGTTGGGATAAGATGACAAGGGTTTAGCAGAAACATAAGTGTTTTTTGTCTTGTGTCTTTATCTTATACATAAATTATGAATGCAAAATTTAAGGAGCCTAAATTTCTGTCGGCTTTTATCGATCAATACAGAGAGATGAGAAATCTGTGAGAGGTAAAACACCCTCAATATTATCTTAAGCTTGTAAGGAAGTCAATGCTGGAGAGACTTCTGACATTTGTCCAGACGTACATCCCAGAAGCAACGATGGAGATGTTGTTATCGAAAATTGGGATCTTGAGGAACATGTATAAGAGGGAGCATAACAAGATCCAGAAATCCCTGAGATCAGGAGCATCAGCAGATGATGTATATGTACCCAGGCTGTGGTACTACAATAAACTACGGTTTCTTGATGACCAGACTGAAGCCAGGGCATCACTTTCAACCCTTCCCTCCACCCTTCCCTCCACCCTTCCATGCACTCTTCCATGCACGCTTCCCTCCACCCCAGCGGAGGCTGATGAGGACCAAGCTGGGTCTTCCATCCTGGAAGAACCGGATGTGACCATCTGGAGTCAGGTAAATTAATTTCAAAAATATCTACTGTCATAATATTAATGATGTTAACTAGATGTTATAATTGATTAAAATAATTTTTGCCTAAAAATTATGTATACATATCAATTGACAGTAGTGGCCAAATATGTTTGTCACCAGCTTTAAAAAATTATGGTGTCTGATTTCTAGACTCTTTTATTAATAGATGTATTAACATTGAATTTGCAAGTCATGAGAAGCAAATTGTGTGTCATTGATGAACCAAAAACAAACAACTAAAACTGTCCCTTTTTTACACAGGATGAGGTC
The DNA here is from genome assembly GCA_037952835.1 of Lithobates septentrionalis. NCBI lineage: Eukaryota > Metazoa > Chordata > Amphibia > Anura > Ranidae > Lithobates > Lithobates septentrionalis. The sequence continues at coordinate 1,826,797 of JBBDGP010002865.1, read as the reverse complement.
AGCCAGGAGGAAAGTGGGGAAAGTTGCAAGCAGGAGGAGGCCGGGCCCAGGGACAGCTAGAGGAGGCCGGACCCAGTGTCATCCAGGAGGAGGCAGGACCCAGTGTCACCCAGAGGAGGCAGGACCCAGTGTCATCCTGGAGGAGGCTGGACCCAGTGTCAGGCAGGAGGTGGCTGGGCCCAGTAGGAGCCTGACCCAATCCCAAGTGGCTCCCCTCCGCCTTCCTATAAAAAGGGCCAGGAAGAGGACGGTGACACAGGAGGCATCCCTGCGCCTCATGCGAGAGGCCACCAATTTTTTGAAGAGCCCCCCCGAGGCCTATGGGTGCTATTTAGCCAGCAGGCTGTTTCAAATGGAGTGGTGAAATGATACGCAAGGGGCTGAACGGCGAGCTAACTGCCAACACACAAATAAATGAGGCAGCCCCCCTCCTCCTCCTCCTCCTGCCACAACTCAACCACCAGAGCCAGAGCCTCCAAGGAAGGCTGCAGGGAAGGCTGCAGGGCAGCGTAGAGGGAGGGCTGCAGGGAAGAGAAGAAAGTGATGACCTGGGTTCAGTCTGGTCTGACAGAAGACGCAGGCTGTTGTAGTACCATAGTCTGGGGACATCTATATCATCTGCTGCTGCTGTTGATCTCTGGGATTCCTGGACCAGATCGTGCTCCCTCTTATATGGACTCCTCAAGATCCCAATTTTCTTGTCCACAGACTTTTGCCAGCGTTGACTTCCTCTTTATTTTCTTTTTTTCCATAAATAAATGGATATTTTAGTTTATGAAAAGACTTTATGTGTTTTAATTAACATAATTGATTTAGAGATAATGTCAAATTAACAAGGGACAACAAACACCAAAAAAATAAAAAATGTTCTAGTGGTAACTTAAAAAAAAATAAAAAAAAAATATACATAACCAAAAAAGGTTCTTTGTGTTAACTTTATATACAAAGAAAAAATCCAAATTTAAAAAAAATGGTTCTTTGTGGTAACTTAAACCAAACAAAATTAAAACAAAAAAAAAGAAAAGAAAAATGTATTTGTGTTCAATTTAAGAACTACAAAAAAAATTAAATAGAAATGGTTCTTTTTGTTAATTTTAAAAACCCAAAAACAAAAAAAATTTAGATAAAGATAAAATAATTTCGACAATATTCATAAAAAAAAATCTGGATAAAATCTAAAATAAAAGATGACTCCCCCCCCCCCAAAAAAAAGTGTAAAAATTAGTATTAGTATGGAGATATGGCTTTTAAAAAAATACTATATCATTCATGAGATCAAAGAGAAAAAGAATCTAGAAATCAGTTTGGGAGAACTCTGTGTGTGAATAGGAACAGCAAAACATCTTCGTTCTTATAGCATTATTAAAGAAGACATTAAATGCACTGCATTCAACGATCACAGAATTTGCAGCGTGAGGAATGTGCTACCTACAATACGAACACTAGTTTTACTAGACCGAGTGCTTCCATTTCGTTTTTGCTTCTGAGCATGCGTCGTTTTTTTGGCCGACAAACTAGCATACAGACGAGCAGATTTCTGGGCCCTGCGGAGTTACGACGTAAAGATTTGAAGCATGTTCCAAATCTAAAGTCCATCAGATTTGCGGCTGGAAAAGTCAGTTGAAAGTCCGGGGAAGCCCACACATGATCGGATTGTCTGTCGGTGTCCGTCGGACTTTTGTAGCCGAAAAGTTCAACCGTGTGTACGCGGCATTATGGTCAGGTGCATCTTATGGAGCAAAAAGTACGGTATACCATTTAAGTCTGCCTGTAATAATCATCCTGCATTACACTTTAAAAGTGTAAGCATGATTTTATTCCTTCAGTTAGCCAAATAAAAAGCAGTATTACTCTGTCTAGTTTTCTTTCTCGCATGATTCTCAAATCATAACTTCATTTTCATGTGACAACACTGAAGAAATGAGGAGTGGAAGAGGACTCCAGTGGCAACCTGTGAAGCTCTGGTGAACTCCATGCCCAAGTGGGTTAAGATAGTGCTGGAAAATAATGGTGACCACACGAAATATTGACACTTTGGGCCCAATTTGGACATTTCCACTTAGGTGTGTACTCACTTTTGTTGCCAGTGGTTTAGACATTAATGTCTGTGTGTTGAGTTTTTTTGAGGGGACAACAAATTTACATTGTTATAAAAGCTGTACACTCACTACTTTACATTGTAGCAAAGTGTCATTTCTTCAGTGTTGTTAAAAAGATATAATAAAATATTTACAAAAATAAAAAGTAGGGGTGTACTCACTTTTGTGAGATACTGTACACACACATATATATATATATATATATATATATATATATATATAATTGATAAAATTGTTTGTTTTTTCTGAGAATAAAATTATGATCGTTGTTATTTTTTTATGTCACACGGTATGTGCGCAGCTGTTTTTCAAGCGCAATGTTTTTGGAAAAAATAAATTTGAATGAATTTGAATGCAAAATAATACAATATATAACCTAATTTTTTGTAACATATAACAGAAGAGTAAATAGATACCTAACAGGTCATGCTTTAAAATAGCTCATGCTCACGGAATGGTAACAAACTATGAGACTTAAAATCTCCATAGGTAATACTTTAACCACATGCCCACTAGTGCACAATGATATACGTCGGCACAATGGCACAGCTGGGCAAATGGGCGTACAGGTACACCCCCTTTAAATCGCAGCATTGTGGGCACGCACATGCCTGCTGTGCACTACCTGACCATGCCCGCGGGTCCCGCGGACTCGATGTCCACCAGGGGCCCGCGATCGTGTCACGGAGTGGCAGAACGGGGAGATGCCTATGTAAACAAAGCATTTCCCTGTTTTGCCTAGCAACATGACAGAGTTCTACTGCTCCCTGTTATCGGGAGCAGTGATCTCTGTCATGTTCTAGTGAGGCAATCCCCCCACAGTTAGAAACACTCCCTAGGACACACTTAACCCTTTGATTGCCCCCTATTGTTTAACCCCTTCCCTGCCAGTGTCATTTACACAGTAATCAGTGCATTTTTATAGTGTCAAAAGTGTCCGATGTGTCCGCCATAATGTCACAGTCATGATAAAAGTCGCTGATCGCCGCCATTACTAATGAAATAAAAAATGTATAATAAAAATGCCATAAATCTATCGCCTATTTTGTAGATGCTATAACTTTTGCGCAAACCAATCAATATATGCTTATTGCGATTTTTCTTTACCAAAAATATGTTGAAAAATACATATTGGCCTAAACTAAGAAAGAAATTTGTTTTTCTTTATATATTTTTATATATAGCAAAAATAAAAAATAAAAGTAAAAGCAAAAAGTAAAAAAATATTGCTTTTTTTTCAAAATTGATGCTCTTTTTTTGTTTATAGTGCAAAAAATAAAAAACGCAGAGGTGATCAAATACCACCAAAAGAAAGCTCTATTTGTGAGAAAAAAAGGACGTCATTTTGTTTGGGTGCAACTTCGCACGACCGCACAATTGTCAGTTAAAGTGACACAGTCCCGTATCCCAAAAGGTGCTCTGGTCAGGAAGGGGGTAAATCCTTCTGGAGCTGAAGTGGTTAAAATGGCTTGTATACATTTTTGTAAACATTGTAACATTGAGGCGATACCTCACATGTGCAGTGCAAACAAAGTTTACATATGCATAGCATTCACCTATGCACATTAATATATATTATTATTATTAGTAGTAGTAGTATTTATTTTATTAAATTTGTTTTATTTTATTAAATTTTGTTTTTTTTATAATGTTTATTGCTATCAGAAGAAATGTAAACATCACTTGCGATAGCAATAAAGCATGACAGGTCCTCTTTATGGGGACATTGATCTCATACTCCCCCCGCGCAAAAAATGGCGGTGTTTACATTTGCCCTAACCAAAAGTAATGAAAATGCTCATCGCTTCCGCTCTCCTAGACTATAGAGGTGATCAGAGACCAGATTGATGTCTGGTCACCTCTATCGTTGTTGGCCGTCGGATCGGATCTTGAACTTAATTTAAAGTTCACTATGATTTATGATCGTGATCAAATAACCTTCTTGGATGTGCAGTTGAGACGTACTCCTGAGGATCTCATTTCTAGTACCCTGTTTCGGGAAAGCACCACAGGAAATACCATCCTCCATGCGGATAGCTTTCATCCCACAGGCTTGAAGAGATCGATTCCATATGGACAGTACCTGCGTTTACGCAGGAACTGCTCCGATGAGGTTCTCTTTAAGCAGGAAGCACAGAAATTACAAACTAGACTACTAGCATGGGGTTACAGCCACTCGTGTCTGTGCAGGGCGTATAATCGAGCAGCTGCACAATCTAGACATGCGTTGCTGTTTGGGGAGAGGGCCAGGGGTGACCCTGGTATGGATCCCACCAGGGTGATTCTGCGCTTCTCCAAACAACACAATGAGATCAGAAACATTATTCGTAAGCATTGGCCCATACTTCGGGATGACCCGAAAGTCAGCAGGTTCATTACAGATACCCCCTCGATCACCTATAGACGAGCAACCTCGCTAAGGGATAAACTAGTTCAGAGTGAGTTCAAAAGTGCACAAAAAAGACGAAAGCATTGTTCTGTGCTGAGATCCTTTCCCTGTGGACACTGTTCTTGCTGCCAGTATATAAGACGTGAAAAGATTTTCAATCTTCCAAATGGGTCAACTTTCAAACCGGCACATTTCACCAACTGTCAGACACGTGGCGTAGTGTACCTCATGTCTTGTGAATGTGGAGCACACTACGTTGGTAAGACTAAACAAGAATTCCACCGGCGAATATCTAAACATATTTACCATATGCAAATCGGCAACCCGTATTTACCGCTTGGAACAAAATTTTGCTGCAGCACGAACAGAGGTGGATATTTAATTTAAATTCCACCTCTTTCCCTGTATTGAACGATGCCATTTCATTTGCTCCATTTCTAAAGGGTTTTGTTTCTGGCAAAACACAATAGTCATGTTCTCCTCTGGATTGACTAGAATAGAATATAACCCAAAGAAGCAAAAACAATCAGCATCTCTGACCATGCCCTGTCTCCCCTTTCCCTTCCCCCTTCTCCGGTTCAATTGCATTCTCAATCATATTTCATTTATTTTATTCTTCTGATTTATTTATTATTATTTTTTCTATTTTTAATTTGATGTTGTGAAGTTACCAATGCATGTGATTGAGTTTTTCCTATTTCTACTGATGCTCTTCATATACATATATATATACAAGATATGCAATATGTAACAATGGCACCAATTTTGAATTGTGAAGAGTATATAAATGTCATGTTCACAATTCATAGTTGTGTCCCCTTTTGAATTTGTTCTCCCCTCTGACTAGGGGAGCTCTGGCGCTCTCTCCGCTATCACTTCCGGAGCGGGGGTGACCTGTGACGTGCCTTCCCGGCAAGGGGGGGTGGGCCGACCTGCACAGGCGGCTCCTCCCCCCTTGTTCCCCATTGGACGCTTGGGTGGCCACCAAGCGCCGCGTTGGGGATCTCTCCCTCCTTGCCGGCGGCATTCCGGAACATTCTCGGATGCTCTTCGTCACTGCGCATGCGCGGGGCCCCGCGCGTGTGACGTGACGTCATGGACATCGCAAGATTTTGGCGAGAATGACGAGACTTCAGAGCTTTTGCTCTTCCGGAACGCCGGGGAGACCACACTCGGCTGCCACAATGGCGGCCATGCCGCCCTCCATGGAATTATCGGCAGATTGTACACACCTGGGATGGATTGTGACAAGGTATACACACCCCCAAGTAATTACAGATATAAAAACGGTATTTGCAACATACTCTTAGTCTCCTCCTGCTTGGTGGACTGCAAACACTCTCTGTTGCCTGCTGCCACTCTCTGCTGTTACTCTCGGCTATCACTCAGTAAGTACACCCCTTTAGCAATGTGCTTTTGCAACATCTTTTTGCCCCACACAATTAGGGCTTATTGAACCTTATTTTTTGACTATTAATGATATGGTTCTTTCATATTCCTTATAACTTTATATTTTCTCGCTTGTTTTTAGACTGGTTGACTCAGGATTGGATACTAACCCACTGAGTCCTATACAGCTTGTGACCAATTCCGGGTTGGCTAACAAGTAACAGTCTAGTCACATGGGGCAATATGATGCAATCACATGCGCTATCTAGCACCTTTTGAGGTAATATTTTGTACTCACACCACCACTACCCCCCCTTCACCCACCTTTTACTTTTCACTCACACACATTTGCACCATTTTATTTGTTTATCACACACCCATACCGCACGATTTATCTCACTATTCACTCCTTCCACTTTTCCCCATTCTCCCACACTCTCTCACTCCCTCACTACCATTTTTACTTGAGCACAGATAGAGTATTTACCAATACCCTATATACAGTTATGAATTATTTATGTTTATACTAGCTTTTAAAATACACTATACAAATATGGTCTTGAATTTTTTCGGTTTGAGCCATATGCATTATATCTATAATAAATATAGGTGACTTCAGTCCCCTAGTGGCTTTTTTGTCCACATAATAAACCTGACTACTTTATTATGGGCGTTCACTTAGTTTGTCTTGTAAACTTTCATCGCAGGTGTATTTTGTGCTTTCCGGCCGGTCGTCTGACCCGGCGGGCGGTGCCCAAGGGTGTGACCTCTCGTAAGTCACGTTGCTTCTCACTGCCCTGGTCTGGGCTGCGGTGGCAGTAGAGGTGTCTGGAATCCTCCCTTTGGGGAAGAGGGAAAAGCAACATATCTTTTTAAGGGATCTCCATGTGGGAAGTTTTCTCTTCTGTTGGACATACATTATTGGGTAACTATACTGTATTGGTGTATTGCATGGTGAATGTAGTTATTGTTATATCAATGGAATCTATATGTGTATATCAATTCTATTTACGTGTTTTTTCCAGCAGACTGACCTTCTGAAGAAGACCCCAACTATAGGGGTTGAAACGCGTCAGTTTAATGTCCATGATATGAAGTATTGTTATGAATATATGTCTGCCAATGTATGTTCAGCCAACTTAGTTTTAAAGTACTCCCCACTGGAGCTCATTGTTTTAACTCTTATGGTATATTATTCAATAAAATTGTTATATTTTTTCATACATTACTGACTACATCTGTTACTGTGCTGCCAAAAAACCCCACTGTGGGGAAATTTTTCCTCTTTTGTTCTAGTTTTTAAGGGGTGAGCAGCAATTCCCTTTCCTTCTCTCCAGTGTCCCCTCCATTTTTGAAATATAATTGGGTGGCTAAACACCCCTTCCCCTATGACACATGAGAGTGGAAACATGAGCTTCAGTATATAGGATTGATCGTTCATTTGTTGTTGGTACCTTTATAAGAGTGATCAGATTTGATGTCAACATGAGTAATTTTCAGGGTGAGGAATGGGTGAACTTAATGTCAGGTTATGAAACAGATTTTGAACAAGGGGACCGAGCTAAAACTCAGATCTCATCCCTCTTTCATAAATTGAATAGAACACTTGAGAAAAAATCTGCATTATTCTGGCACATCAAAACTTTGAACAGATACAAAGAAGATAAAATCAACTCTCTAGGCTTACGGATCCAAATATTTCCCAATTTGGACCAAATTAGCGCCGAATGTAAAAGTGAATGGGAGGCTAATTTGAATGCCTGCTCCCAGGAGATGATGGCCATTCTTACCAGGGAATATAACAAACAAATGGTACTGTTGGATACGGAAATTGACAATATAGATACCTCTCTGAGACCCTTTATGCGACACACCCTGTATTCGGAACTATAGGCAAACCTCCGGAATTGCCTGTCGACCTATAATAGGAATGTTTTGCAGAAAAATGAGTCGAAGTTCTGAAGGGATCATGCCGCCTTCTCAGAAGGACGAGCATACAAATGGAACAATAATTCCCAAACAAACTACCAAAAAACAATCAATACGCGTCACAGCAACAATCTAAGCAAATTAATAGCACATCGAAGCCTAAAAAAGACTTCGATTCTAACCAGAATCCAAAAACATCCAAGGAACGTGGCAAATTTAAGAGGAGCCGTAATAATAAGGGCTCCCCAGAACAAGATAGAAAAAAACGGACTATGGAGGCCACTTCGGAGGCTAGCCCGGAGGTCCATACTGGTGAGGTGAGACATGTAGGACCCAAATCTGATATATCAAACATAGCCACGAACAAAACAGATGCTCCACCCAATACTTCAGCAATTAAAACACATCCAAATCCATCGTTAGGATGTCAAAAATTTGGATTACAGAATCCTTTAAACCAAGTACAGGGATCCTCCCCATCCCAAATGAACAGGGGAGTAGGGAATTTGGACGCGTACGTCACACGGATTCAACAGAATCCTTTAGCGTGATCAACTTGTCATCCTATTCGCTATCTCCAGCGGAAATTGATGTATTATTGCGTTGATTGACTTTTTGTCCACAGGAAAACTTTGATCTATTCAAAGTTGTCACTGATCTACAATTATTTGCACGTCGGCTACTCTTGAAGAGCCTTCATGCAAAAACTGACACCAATATGGACATGACCGAGTGGGCCACCTTTAGTATGAAGGAATTCAAAGCCCTGCGCGATTTGACGCTTTTGTTCCAAGAAAATAATACTTTAGATCTTATAGATCAAATCGACTTGGAAACCCTACTTGAAAGTGCCAATGAACCTACTCAGAATTCTGTAATAAATCTTAAAAAACCCTCTGGAAAATTTCCGTCACTCAGTTTGAATCCAAATATAGAGATCATTGTCAAGCAAACACTTAGAGACATTTCCAAACTCTCACACAAGAAAATAGGATCACAAATCCTAACTGCTGAGGAATCGGCAGCCATTGATTCTTTGCGCAATAATGTAGAAATCACAATAAAACCTTCCGATAAGGGAGGCAACGTAGTCCTGATGGACAATCAGGACTTCGTACGTATGTGCCAAGATATCTTAGATAATGATGAATGGTATAAAACCATTTCAAGTAAAACCATACAAAGGTCCTATACTAAATTTTATGATCTAATTCAGTCCACTTTGGACAAGGAAGTTATCACCAGAGACCAGTATGAATTTATTCGAACCAAGCATCCACGTATGGCTACGTTTTACAGTTTGCCCAAAATCCATAAGAGCCAAACAAAACCTCCCGGACGACCAATTGTCTCCGGGAATGGAGGAATATCATAAAACTTGAGTAAAGTGATTGACTCGTTCTTACAACCATTCGTTACGTGTATGCCCTCGTTCTTAAAGGACACAATGCACCTACTCCAACTGATTCAGGAAGTATCCCTCCCACCAAATTCATTCTTTGTGGCCATTGATGTTGAAGCCCTGTACAGCTCGATCCCCCATAACAAGGGGATCAAAGCTGTAGGGCACTCCTTCTAAGAAACCAAAAATATGATGGAGCATTAAATGAGTTCATCATCAATGGCCTTGAATATATCTTGAATCACAACTTCTTTATCTTCGACAACTCCCACTACCTCCAGGTGCAGGGCGTGGCTATGGGCACTTGTTGTGCCCCGGCCTATGCCAATCTGTACCTGGGGGAGTGGGAGAGGGCGCTCGGAGAGGATGAGGGCCTTGCCACATACATGAGCCACATACGTATGTGGCGACGATACATTGATGATGTCCTCCTTGTCTGGGAGGGACCCGAAGAATCTCTATTGGAGTTTTTTGATTGCATTAATCAAAATGAACGTAATCTAAAGTTCACTATGATTTATGATCGTGATCAAATAACCTTCTTGGATGTGCAGTTGAGACGTACTCCTTAGGATCTCATTTCTAGTACCCTGTTTCGGAAAAGCACCGCAGGAAATACTATCCTCCATGCGGATAGCTTTCATCCCACAGGCTTGAAGAGATCCAATCCATATGGACAGTACCTGCGTTTACGCAGGAACTGCTCCGATGAGGTTCTCTTTAAGCAGGAAGCACAGAAATTACAAACTAGACTACTAGCATGGGGTTACAGCCGCCCGTGTCTACGCAGGGCGTATAATCGAGCAGCTGCACAATCTAGACATGCGTTGCTGTTTGGGGAGAGGGCCAGGGGTGACCCTGGTATGGATCCCACCAGGGTGATTCTGCGCTTCTCCAAACAACACAATGAGATCAGAAACATTATTCGTAAGCATTGGCCCATACTTCGGGATGACCCGAAAGTCAGCAGGTTCATTACAGATACCCCCTCGATCACCTATAGACGAGCAACCTCGCTAAGGGATAAACTAGTTTAGAGTGAGTTCAAAAGTGCACAAAAAAGACGAAAGCATTGTTCTGTGCTGAGATCCTTTCCCTGTGGACACTGTTTTTGCTGCCAGTATATAAGACGTGAAAAGATTTTCAATCTTCCAAATGGGACAACTTTCAAACCGGCACATTTCACCAACTGTCAGACACGTGGCGTAGTGTACCTCATGTCTTGTGAATGTGGAGCACACTACGTCGGTAAGACTAAACAAGAATTCCACCGGGGAATAACTAAACATATTTACCATATGCAAATCGGCAACCCGTATTTACCGCTTGGGCGACATGTGATGGAAATCCACAATTACAGAATGCCCAAAGTATCTTTCGCCGTGCTCGATCGAATCCATATACCAGTGCGAGGCGGTGACTGGAACAAAATTTTGCTGCAGCACGAACAGAGGTGGATATTTAATTTAAATTCCACCTCTTTCCCGGGATTGAACGATGCCATTTCATTTGCTCCATTTCTAAAGCATTCCGGAACATTCGTTATGGACATGGCGAGAATGACGAGACTTCGGAGCTTTTGCTCTTCCGGAACGCCGGGGAGACCACACTCGGCTGCCACAATGGCGGCCATGCCGCCCTCCATGGGATTATCGGCGGATTGTACACACCTGGGATGGATTGTGACAAGGTATACACACCCCCAAGTAATTACAGATATAAAAACGGTATTTGCAACATACTCTTAGTCTCCTCCTGCTTGGTGGACTGCAAACACTCTCTGTTGCCTGCTGCCACTCTCTGCTGTTACTCTCGGCTATCACTCAGTAAGTACACCCCTTTAGCAATGTGCTTTTGCAACATCTTTTTGCCCCACACAATTAGGGCTTATTGACCCTTATTTTTTGACTATTAATGATATGGTTCTTTCATATTCCTTATAACTTTATATTTTCTCGCTTGTTTTTAGACTGGTTGACTCAGGATTGGATACTAACCCACTGAGTCCTATACAGCTTGTGACCAATTCCGGGTTGGCTAACAAGTAACAGTCTAGTCACATGGGGCAATATGATGCAATCACATGCACTATCTAGCACCTTTTGAGGTAATATTTTGTACTCACACCACCACTACCCCCCCTTCACCCACCTTTTACTTTTCACTCACACACGTTTGCACCATTTTATTTGTTTATCACACACCCATACTGCACGATTTATCTCACTATTCACCCCTTCCACTTTTCCCCATTCTCCCACACTCTCTCACACCCTCACTACCATTTTTACTTGAGCACAGATAGAGTATTTACCAATACCATATATACAGTTATGAATTATTCATGTTTATACTAGCTTTTAAAATATACTATACAAATATGGTCTTGAATTTTTTCGGTTTGAGCCATATGCATTATATCTATAATAAATATAGGTGACTTCAGTCCCCTAGTGGCTTTTTTGTCCACATAATAAACCTGACTACTTTATTATGGGCGTTCACTTAGTTCGTCTTGTAAACTTTCATCGCAGGTGTGTTTTGTGCTTTCCGGCCGGTCGTCTGACCCGGCGGGCGGTGCCCAAGGGTGTGACCTCTCGTAAGTCATGTTGCTTCTCACTGCCCTGGTCTGGGCTGCGGTGGCGGTAGAGGTGTCTGGAGAATCCTCCCTTTGGGGAAGAGGGAAAAGCAACATATCTTTTTAAGGGATCTCCATGTGGAAAGTTTTCTCTTCTGTTGGACATACATTATTGGGTAATTATACTGTATTGGTGTATTACATGGTGAATGTAGTTATTGTTATATCAATGGAATCTATATGTGTATATCAATTCTATTTACGTGTTTTTTCCAGCAGACTGACCCTCTGAAGAAGACCCCAACTATAGGGGTTGAAACGCGTCAGTGTAATGTTCATGATATGAAGTATTGTTATGAATATATGTCTGCCAATGTATGTTCAGCCAACTTAGTTTTAAAGTACTCCCCACTGGAGCTCATTGTTTTAACTCTTATAGTATATTGTTCAATAAAATTGTTATATTTTTTCATACATTACTGACTACATCTGTTACTGTGCTGCCAAAAAACACCACTGTGGGGAAATTTTTCCTTTTTTGTTCTAGTTTTTAAGGGGTGAGCAGCAATTCCCTTTCCTTCTCTCCAGTGTCCCCTCCATTTTTGACATATGCATAGCAGTCACCTATGCACATTAATATATATTATTATTAGTAGTAGTATTTATTTTATTAAATTTGTTTTATTTTTTACGCTGTCCCTTTAATTTTTTTTTTATAATGTTTATTGCTATCAGAAGAAATGTAAACATCACTTGCGATAGCAATAAAGCATGACAGGTCCTCTTTATGGGGACATTGATCTCATACTCCCCCCCGCGCAAAAAATGGCGGTGTTTACATTTGCCCTAACCAAAAGTAATGAAAATGCTCATCGCTTCCGCTCTCCTAGACTATAGAGGTGATCAGAGACCAGATTGGTGTCTGGTCACCTCTATCATTGTTGGCCGTCGGATCGGATCTTGGGCTCCCCAGTGCATTGGAGGACAAGGTACGGGCACCAGGGAGCATTCATTACCCCTTGCGCTGCTTGTAAAAGTGATCCAGCGGCTAATCAGCCACTTAGAACACTTTTATAGGGAAAATTTTGACACTGGGGTTATGGCTGACAGCTGTAGCCATTAACCCGATATAACCACTTGAAGTTAATCACTTACATGTACATTATTTGGCTACAAGCAGTTAAACTGGGGTTATACTGGATACCTCTGGAGCTGTGAAGAAGGATTGGAAACTACCGAGAAATTGCATTGCTGGCTCAAAGAGTTTTTTGTACTATGACCTTCTATAACAAAAGGTCATGAGTATCAGGTGCTCTTTAACTTATTGTGTTTTGAAGTGTGAATCACATTGTGAAGACTACTTTTAAAATTGGTAGATTCTTAAAAATGTATTTGGAATGAATGTCACGCGGATTAGGATTTGGGGTTTTACATCAGCTTATGAATTAAAGGACAAGTATTTTTTTTTTTTTTTTGAAACATTGTTATTTGTTATTGCACAGCCGGATGCACTAATTTTTAATAGTGAGTAAATAGCACACTTTTTCATATAATCAGATACAAAACTGGCTATAAATGTAAATGCAATAAGATTATTGTGTCGTTTGTAAAACGTTTTGCAAAGCAACTGATTAGCAGGCCCAGTTACACTAGGATGACTCCTGTAAGAATATCTTTCATGGTCATTTTATAAAATTTGCATTAACATAATAAAGAAGAGCAAAAGAACTGGTCTAAAGTGCCTTTATATTTCAAATCAAGGCTGTGGCACAGCAGTCTAGTTATAGGAATTTAGTCTGTTTTTAAAACGTTTTATTGCAGATGGTTCCCAGTATTAAAGTCTATTTCAATTCCAGAATGCTATTTGGTTTTATTAGCAGCTCTTTATTCTCTAACATTTTATTTCTTAAATGGACAAAATTAGCATAATGGTAATAAGTAAATCTTTGGCAAGATGTTGCATTTCACAAGAAAAAATGAAGGGCTGTAAGCTACTACACAATATGCTCTGATGGCCACTAAAACTGATTTGAGTGTGCAGCTTCACTGCTTTTATGACTTAATCAGTGAGAGGAAAGGTTACTGTATAAAATTAGATATGGAATAATTAATTTGTTTAAAAAACTTTGTTCAGTATATTAAAAGTACATCAGACATTTCCAACTCCTTCTTTTTATTGGCAAACATTGGTAACAAGACTTGTGTTAATATTTCCTACAAATCTTTAATGGCATAACTAGTTGCAGCATGGAAACTGAAGCATTAGAGGTTTCAGAAGATAGCACGCAGGTACTTTAGTGAACAAAGAAGGTGCATGTAATCTGCAGCTTAAAGCCAACCTATACAATGATTATACAGGGCAAAGCAACAGGTTTGCATTTTTGTAACTATATCAATATTTTTAAGGTTTTTCAAAGTACTATCAAGTTTATAAAATCCACACAAATGGGCACAAAACAGTAGGGGAAAAGCATTAAGATACACATTATCATAAAGGGGACAAGAAACATGGTAGAAAAAGAGGACAGATTGGCACTGTCTCAAATTTACAATGTTTCTCTTATAACTATAGGCTAGTCACCACACAGGTTATTCCAATTGGTACATTTTTAGAGTGACAGAGTCATATCAGAAGGGATGGAAGTGAAGTTAGAGAGACCAAAGATTGAAATATCCCAATATTGCTATTTTTGATTAAAGTGTTCCAGTCGATCATTCACCATACATATACTACAAGTCAGGATTGGTGAGCATATAACCAATATTTAAAAGGGTTATCCTAACAATAGTCTCTCCAAGCATTATGCCACAATAAAGACCCCTCGAGTTTGAAAGTAATAGTTATAGATAGGTACACTTCACATTGGAGAGGGAGCAATAAGGTCAGGGTGATTTCTAGGTTAGAAACAAAATCGATATTTGTACTTAAGGCCCCTTTCACACGGGCACCGTCAGTTTAGCCTCGTTAAAAATGTATCAGTTCTTATCCGTTGCTTCATCCGTCTTCATCCGTCATCCGTTCCGTTAATCTCCATTTTCATCCATCTTCCGTTCCGTTATTATCCGTTTTCATCCATTAATGTACACGTTTACATCCGTTTTTTTATCTGTTTTTTATCCGTTTTCATCCGTTTACAGCAGTTTCTTTGCATTTAAGGAAATTACCCAGAAAGCCTTGCTCCACCCAACCTACATTGCCATGCGTGAACAATTTGCTGACTACTTTCTATCTCCATCAGGAGAAGTTTCATGGCAGTACCAATATATATATATATATATATATATATATATATATATATATATATATATATATAATATAAATAATGCAGTGCAAATTTAAATTTACTAATTCATTAATTTGGGTATTTCATTGTGTTTTGATAGCATAAAAAGACACAAAAGCACATGATATGTTCAAAACAGTTTTAGTTTTATTATTCTGCATAACCCTTTTAAAATAAAGGTTTTTTCACTTTGTTTTTTTATTTGTCAAAGTATGAACTTTGAATTATTTCTTCAAAATGGATCTTAACTGATCGGACGTTGACGGACATTGTCAGTTAACGTCAGTTAATATCCGTTTTGACGGATCTGGACGTAGCTTTGTACGTTAAAAAAAACGGATAAAAACGGAAGCGGAGGTTAACTGATGGTAGCAGATGGTCATCCGTTTGCCCATAGGAATGCATTGTCGTCCGTCGACGGATGGAAGAAAAATGGATAGACGGTCCGTCCGTGTGAAAGGGGCCTAAATCTTATACCCCCCTCCCCCATGGGCTTAATGTTGAATGGGTTGGAATAGCTTCATCAATAATAGTGACCTCAAGGTAATTGTATTGCTTTTTATTTTGTTTTATCCATATTAATCATGGGATATGTCTTTGCTCTATTTTGTAATGACAGTGGTCATTTATATCCAAGCTATGATTTTATTAGTAATCAAGTGAACTATCATTTTATTGTCCACTAGGGGTCCCTGTTGGTCCCTCTAGTATTATTGTTTTAAAAATACAATACAATTTTTTTATATACATTTTTATTTTTAATTTATTTTTAATAAACAAGATGATCCCCTTGAGGATGTCCTATTCAGACAAAACATACATCGGGGAGGGTGGTATGTGTGCTGACAGTCCCTACGCTGTGCTGGAGCCAGCACCAGCAGTGGTTATATGTATTTATACGTATTTCTTTTCAAAATATTTATTGGTTTTTCAAAAAGTAAGTTGTACAGCCAACGAATCATGAATACAGAGTGGTCATAACACATACAGTTAGACCCCGATGGGGTAGGCATTTTAGGAGGACGAGGAACCTCAAAGAAAACACATAAAATGAAGGAAAACAATAATAAGTGTTAGGGGTTGGTATACGTCCTGTGGTGTTAGCAGATAATTTAAAAGAGCAACCCCGTTAACCTAAAGAGAGAGTTATATAGAGGATAACTCACTAGGCATACCATGGGGTAGTTGTAGGAGGCCTGAGGGAGTCCGTCAGCACCCCACACGGGAACTCACTGTGACCGGCGAAACCCCCAACAGCCCCCCCCAACCGCCCATTGAACAATGCTGAAAAGTAGGTATCCATCTAGTGAAACAACATCCTAAAATTCGAACCCCTTAGAACAGGAACCTTCATGGAACTTCATTAACACTAAGACCATCGGACTGTCTGCGATTCAAAACTGTAAAACAAATAAGAAAGCGAGAAAGAACAGAGTGTGAAATGGAGAGGGGAGGGGGAAGGAGAAAGAAGAGAGAAAAGGGAGCCAGCCCGCGGGGAGATGTCCCGCAGCCCCGCAAGATCCAGCTGAGTTATGTTTGCATGCCCGGAATCAGAGAGACCCCAATGAAACTTGCCCAGGGTTCCCAAGTAGCCTCAAATTGGTCCTTTGAGTTGTCGAGAATGCTAGCGAGCTTCTCTTGGGCCATGATCCAGGAGATTTTCCTGATCGTCGCCTTAAGGGACACTTTGGGTTTCTTCCAGGCCTTGGCGATAGTAAGCTTAGCGCCCAGAAAAATAAAGTGGATTAGTTTGCGGGCAAGCTTCGGGACCCTGGGCAAATTGCCATTTAGGAGAGCAATCGATGGTATTTTCGGGATATGGGCCTTGGTAACTTTCTTTATCAGGAGGAAAATCTTATTCCAATATGTCCTCAATCTTGGGCACTCCCAGAATAAATGGACCAACGTGCCCCTAAGTGAACATCCTCTAAAACAACTCGGGTCAGCCGAGGGGAACATTTTGGCTAATCTGTCAGGAGAAAGATACCACCTGGTAAACACCTTAAGACTAGACTCTATCATGGAAATATTCTTAATACCCCTGTAAGCCCTGAAAAAAGAGATCCTCCATTTGTCAAGGTCCCACTGCATGGAAAGGTCTGATTCCCATGCGAGCATATATGGAGTCTTGGTTGACTGATTGGCGAGTGACTGATATATGATGGAGATGCCTCCCCTCTGCTCAGAGGACCTGCCACACCAGAGTTCGTATGGCGTGAATGAGCGGGGGGCCGAATTTGCCTCCCCGTTGTGGGCTAGGAAATGACGAATTTGGTGAAATCTGAATCGCTCCGAGGAGGGCATCTCCAGTTGGCTCACACAAAAGGCCTGGGTAATAGGGCCTAAACTCATATAAAAGTGTCCGATCCGGTACATCCCCTTATCCAACCACCAGCGGAATGCTTTGATTTCTAGTCCTGGAACAAAGTCCGGGTTATTAAAAATGTGGGCAAGAGGGTGGCAATTTGAAATAAAGTTCCTATTGTTTCTTAGAGAGTCCCATATTTTAAAGGATTGAGAGAGAGTTGGTGAGAGAATCGAGGGGCGTTTTTTAGGGGGGACCCACAGAAGGAAATCTAGGGTGTGTGATGGTATCGCCTGTCTCTCTATTTGGATCCAGTCCGGTTTTTCTGTCTTCGCATACACTACTGATAACTGGGCGAGTCTAGCAGCTTGATAATACCAGAAGAGCTGAGGGAGACCTAAGCCCCCCTGTGATCTGGCCAAGTATAAGGTATTTTGCTGGAATCTGTGTCCCTTGCCTCCCCAGATAAATTTGATGATTTTTCTTTGGAATGCAGAAAGATGATCTTTTACAATGCTTATCGGGAGGGCCCTGAAAAGGTAGAGGAGTCTAGGTAGCAATGTTATCTTAACTGCATGAACTCTACCTAGCCAAGAGATTCCGCCCTTAGCCCAGTTGCCTAGGTCTGACTCTAGCTTGCGGTATGTGTGAGGGAAGTTGGCCGAATAAAGTAGCTCTGTTTTCGCGGTGAGCCTTATTCCTAAATAGTCAATATAAGTGTCGCTCCATCTAAACTCGAAGGCATTCTGGAGGGAGGAGACCACATGTGGTTTGAGGGAAATGTTCAGTGCGTATGATTAGTTTACCTTCAGGCCCGAGATCCGTGAGAACTCCTTTAGGAGTTTGCACAGATTTGGTAGGGAAGTGATTGGTGATGTGATAAATAAGAGCATATCATCAGCGAATAGCCCGCATTTGTGGACTTGTTCGACGCATTTCACCCCTAATATATTGGGGTCTGATCTGACTGCGATTGCTAGGATTTCAATCGCAATGGCAAAAATTAACGGGGATAGAGGACAGCCCTGTCTAGTGCCTCTTGCTATAGGGGTTTGGAGTAATGGCCTTGTAAGCGAATTACTGCCTTTGGAGTGGAGTATAAAGAGTTTAGGGTCCCAAGAAACCTGGGACCGAAGCCCCATTTCTCCAATAAGGAGAAGAGATAAGGCCATTCGATAGAATCGAAGGCCTTATGGAGGTCCAAGGAGAGAAGGAACCCTTCCTGTTTCGGTCCCCCTTCCCAATTCGATTGGAGGATGGAGATAATGTCTATCGCTCTTCTAATTTGGCCAGTCCTTGTCTCCCTGGTATGAAACCGACCTGGTCCTTGTGTACATATAGATTAATAAAAGATGATAGGCGGTTGGCCAGAATTTTGGTGAGAATTTTGAGGTCATTATTGATCAGGGAAATCGGCCTGTAATTTTCTACTTCCTCGTGATTTTTGTTGGGTTTGGGGATGACCGAGATAAAAGCAGTATTCAGTTGTGTATCAAGGGGGGTACCTTTTTTAATGAAATTGAAAAATTTAGCCAGGTAAGGAGCTAGGATTTCTCCAAATTGTTTGTAGTAGGGGACTGAGAGGCCATCAGGCCCTGGGGCTGATCCGGGCTTTAAGCCTTTTATAACCGTCCTGACCTCCTCTACTGAAAAGGCTCCTTCCATTAGATCCCTGCAATCTTTGGAGATTGAAGGGATCTGCAGTTTGTCAAGGAAGGCCTTGGTTATGGGGCCCTTCCCTGATTGTGGGGATTTGTAGAGATTTTCATAGAATTCATGAAAGGCCGACATTATTTTATTAGGGTTAGCTGTTGGGGGATGACCTGCTATTCTAAGTTTAGGGAAGGAAGAGGATCGGAACCTCGGAGTGAGTTTGGAGGCTAGCATTGAACCGAATCTGTCCCTTTGGCAATAAAATTTAGCTCCACTCCACCTGATGTTTTTCTCTGCTTTGGCCGTTAAGGCTAGGTTCAGCTCAATTCTAGTTGCGTCTAACCTTTCTGAAACGTCCTTGTTCGGGTGTTTTTTGTGTTCAGCCTTTAAGGTGAGGAATGTTTTTTCAAGGCGTTGAATATCTATTAAGCGCTCCTTTTTGTATTGAGTCGCGATCCTAATTAGAGTGCCTCTAATGGTTGCTTTGTGGGCGGCCCACAGGGTCTCTGGGGAGATATTGTCTATATCGTTCAGGGTAAAGTATTCTTTAATGGAGTCTGATATCTCCTTACAGTAGCGGGGATCGGAGAGCAGTGATTCATTTAGGCACCAGTAGGAACCACCTCGCCCCGAGGAGACGTTTCTCAGGGTAAGGAGGACCATAGAATGGTCCGACCAGGCAGTGTCCAATATTGTGGCTTTTTTGGAGAGGGGTATTAGTGAAGATGGGATAAGTAAGTGATCAATCCTGGCGTAAGATTGGTGGGGGGTGGAAAAGTGTGTGTAGTCCCTACTTTTGGGGTTAAGTTCCCTCCAGATGTCTATAAGTCCATGGGTATGTAGCAGTTTAGCTATTTTGGTGCTTAATTTCGTGGGGCGTGTGAGCTGGTCCTTGGGGGGTCTAGTTTTGTCCAAGCCCTGGTCAAACGCCACGTTAGAATCTCCTCCCATAATGATCTTCCCTTCCAGTAGGGGTTCTATTGCACTGAGGAGTCCCTGGAAAAAGGATGCTTGACCCTTATTCGGGGCGTAATATGAAATGATCGTGTATAAAACTCCTTCCAGGGTTCCCTTCACCACAAGAAATCTACCTTTCGGATCCTTATAATCAGAAATATAGGAGAATTTGCTATTCTTGGAAAGTAGGATTGCCACCCCCTTAGTCTTGTTAGGGGCTTTCGCTAGGAAGAAGGATGGATAATAAGAGTGAAGGAACTTTGGGGTGTACCGGATGGGAAAGTGAGTCTCTTGAAGGAGAACTACATCAAGTTTTAAAGATTTGTAGTGATCTAAGGCCAGTCTTCTTTTTCTAGGTGAATTCAGTCCCTGAACATTGTGAGAGGCCACCCTGAGATCGCTTCCTAGTGTAAGTGTGTCAGCCATCTGAGCAGAGGGGAGGGGGACTCAAGAACAAGCAGTCACTTACCAAAGGAAGTCTTCCGCGTATCACCGGGTAAGATACGTAATGGGTGTCTTCTATGTTTGTCTCTGAGGGGTGCGAAGCTCCTGCCTGCAGGACGGCTGGAAAGAGGAGAAAGGATGAGCGGAAATAAAGAGTAGAAAAGGACAAACAGACATATAAGAGCAATAATAATATCAACATGGGTCTCAAAATATGACCCTTGGGATCTTGTGGAAAATTTTCCACAGCAAACCCAAATGAAGCCTTCAGTCCAGCTAGTGGGCCGACTGAAGTCCCAGATCCAAAGGACTCTAGGGTGCTTTGGAAATGAGAGGAGGCACAAGGGATCCACCCCGGACCCTTTCTTTGTCAATGTAAATCGTTAAAACATACACACTAACGAAAATGAGCAACTGTAGTAAGGTTCAAACAGCCCTGTACTCAAGGCACTGCGTGCCAGGTTAACTAGTAATAAACCATAATGTTAAAAGCAAAATCAATAACACCCCACCCGCTAGAGCACTTCCACCCCCCTCCCCTCGTCTGACTTGGAGAGGAACCTAGACGACCCGGGCTCTGCACTGTAGAGGAGGGAAGACCCCTACCCTCAGGACATATCTCGCATACTTTGGGAGATTATTAGCTATACCTCCAGGCAATCTTGCCCTATGCTAGAGCGGGGCCAGATATCAAAAACCCAGTAAGACTGAAACCACTCTACATTCCGCTAGGATTAAAGTCCCGATAATCCGGACTTCTGCTGGAGAGCGTCTGAGTCTGTTGGGCAGTTCCGCTATAGGGGAGGGTGTAGAAATTCTGGTCTTGGATTGTCACTTCCTTACCCCCGTGGAGGGGTTTTCGGTTGGGGAGAGTTGGTGCTATAAAATGCATTGGTAGGACTATTTCGGTTGGTGGGCTTATCCAGCCTTTGAGCCGTGATGGGGTGTGGAGTTTCAGCTCCGACAACTGTGGGGACCATCACCCTGAACAAAAGTCCCTGCTGGGACAGAGAAAAGAGAAGAGACCAGCCTGGCCTTATGGGGGTTTTCCCTCCTTGCTCCTCTTGGACGTGTTCTTATTCCACAGGGGGGAAACAGGGCTGCCTGGTGGAGGGCGTTTAGTCGAGCCTGATGAGGATGCAGAAAAGTCCATAGGAGCTTCCTGTGAGATGAGTTTAAGGGAAAGCAGCAGTTTTTCACCTTCAGGGAAGCTGGAAAAAGAGAGGGTTTTACCCTGCAGTGTGAATTTTACTGCGAAAGGAAAGGACCAGCGGTATTTAATGTCCCTTTGTGATAGGATCAAGAGAAGAGGTTTTAGAGTTCTGCGTCTTTGAATGGTGGAGGGAGCTAAATCTGCAAAAATCTGGATCTGATGTCCCCTGTGTTGCAGTTTGGGGTTCTGACGAGATTGTCGCATGACTTCCTCCTTAGTCCCAAAAAAGTGTGGTTTCACAATTATGTCTCTAGGTGAGCCATCTTGTCTGGGGGGACCGAGGGATCTGTGGGCCCTGTCTATTTCGAGACGCTGGGTGGGGATATTAGGGATGATTTCAGAGATAATGTCCTGTACCGTGGCAGGAATATCCCGTGAAGGTTTCTGGGAGGCCTCTAATTCTGAAATTATACCTCCTGGACCTGTTCTCGAGTTCGTCTATCCTGGAAAGGGCCACATCTAGTTGTTCTTGAACCGACTGTAGGTGAGCTGCATTTTGGTTCGTTCTAGATACCGTGCACTCAACTTTTTCCTCTATTGCTTCTATTCTTGAGCCTATACTGGATAGATCAGCTTTGATCGTGTTAGTGATCTGATGTGCTGTGCTGGCCAGGCCTTTCTCCAGCAATAAGGAGAATTTTATATACATGTCCTCTTGCATTTGGGTGAGGTCATTGATTGTGAAGCCTGAGGACTGGTGAGCTGCCCCTGAGAGCTGGGCCTGTGTGGGGGGGGCCTGGGGAGACCTCTCCTGGAATGGCATGCTGGAGGAGCCTGTGGAGGCCGTTGCAGAGGCCTGGGGCTTCTGGGAGCCTTGATGGGGAGTCTGATGGGCGGTTGAGGGTCCCTGTGCTGCCTGGGCATAAGTGAGAGTCGGTGGGGTTAGTACTGGCCTGTGATCCTGCGCCTTGTGATGCTGGGCCGCGTGTGTCTGTAAGGGATCCGTGCTGGCGGCCATCTTGGGACTCCCGTCGGCTCCCGCCGTGTCGAAAAGCGGGCCGAGATCTCTCCTCACGGGGGGTCCGGACATCTCCGCTGGCTCCTGGGATGGTCCCTGACACGGGAGTGTTAGCGGCAAGTGGCGTTGCGGGCTGTGGTTGCCGTAGTGCGGCTCTGCGGTCCGGGGTGGAGCGGAGCTCCCGGCTCAAGCAGCCATATTGGAACTCCCGCGCATGCGCACTGTATTTATACGTATTTATGTGCCATCCATAAGGATGTTCTGTAAGTAGATTGTATTATCAATTTTAAAATAAACACTAGCGATACTTCATTATTGGAGGCGTGTTTATTCTCTTGCCGGGTGTAACCGTGGAATGTGAGAGGGAGATTACAGCTGTATTGGAAGTGCCGCAAGCAACCCTGTGATTAAGGGTCCAGCTCTATTGTCCATAATCCATGCAGCTACATGTTTTGGAGCCCTCCTATAATCTGGGGTCTCATGCTTTGTGTTTGCAGTTGTGGAGGGTTCACAGACTACACAATATTGTATCAATGTTCATGAAAAATGGACACTAGATTGTTTTGATTTTTTCTGGATGCTTTATTTATTTTTCATTCATTCAAATATTCATATGAGGCGTTCTCCTGATTTTTGTTTCTGTATTTGTATTTATTGAGACTCTATTTGTATTTACAGTGCCACAGCATTTGATATATGTACTGTATACACTGCATTTGTATTTTTATGCCTCTGAGTGAAGCTGTTAATAGATTACCCCTGCTATGTATGCATGGTTCAATTTTGAGGATTTTTTTTTTCTATTTAGCATCAAGTGCAGTTTTTTCTTTTCACATTTGATCATTTACCATAGCTGTGAGATATTGTAATCATTTAATTTCTGCTATGCAATTTTTAAGCTGGATTTGGATTGGAGTAACAGCTGTTCTCCAGCATCAGGGAATTAGTGGGGTGGTTGCAGTTAAGATGTGTGTTACTAATCTCTTAGCATTTTTGAACATTTCTGAGTATGGTAGTCCACGGAAACAATGTATAGGGTCTAATGCAATGGATACAACTAACACTTGTTCTATTGTCTGAGCCACTTGGGCCCAAAAGGGTTGAATAAGGGGACATTTCCAGAAGCTCTGGAATAGTATGCCCATTTCTCGACTATACCTCCTACATTCGTCAGCTATTGCCCCGTTAAAGATGTGTAAGACTTCAGGTGGCGCAGGTGGCCTATACCAAAACATTTATGCCGCGTACACACGGTCCTACTTTTCGTCTACAAAAGTCCAACAGACGCTGATGGACTAAAGCTGGCTGGTAATCCGATCGTGTGTGGGCTTCTCCGGACTTTCAACCGACTTTTTTAGCCTCAAATACGACGTACTTTAGATTTGAAACATGCTTCAAAACTTTTACTTCGTACCTACGACGGACCCCGAAATCCGCTCGTCTGTGTGCTAGTCCGACGGACAAAAAGCCACGCTAGGGCACCTATTGGCTACTGGCTATGAACTTCCTTATTTTAGTCCGGTGTACGTCATCACGTACGAATCCGACCGACTTTTGTGTGGTCGTGTGTAGGCAAGTCCGGTCGTTAGAAAGTAGGCCGCAAGTCCGCGGCAAGTCCACCGAAAGTCTGCCGGAAGTCTGTCCGACAGGCTGTCCGACTTTTGTAGACGAAAAGTACGACCGTGTGTACGCGGCATAAGAGCTTGTATATATTTCCTTTATAGACCACACAGAGGGAAGATTTAGCTAATACCACCCACATTTTCATCCACCAAGCTGGAGAGATAGTACATTGCAGTGCTTTTTTCCATTTTCCAATATACTAGTGATGTTCTATGGGTTTCAAAGAGGATTCATGTAGAAGTTTATATAGAGAAGAGATCAGATGGGTTTGAGTAGGCCCTTGAGCACAGACGTATTCAAATTTAATATGCAATGCAATTTTTAAGCTGGATTTGGATTGGAGTAACAGCTGTTCTCCAGCATCAGGGAATTAATGGGGTGGTTGCAGTTAAGATGTGTGTTACTAATCTCTTAGCATTTTTGAACATTTCTGAGTATGGTAGTCCACGGAAACAATGTATAGGGTCGACTATACCTCCTACATTCGTCAGCTATTGCCCCGTTAAAGATGTGTAAGACTTCAGGTGGCCTATACCAAAACATTAAGAGCTTGTATATATTTCCTTTATAGACCACACAGAGGGAAGATTTAGCTACTACCACCCACATTTTCATCCACCAAGCTGGAGAGATAGTACATTGCAGTGCTTTTTTCCATTTTCCAATATACTAGTGATGTTCTATGGGTGTCAAAGAGGATTCATGTAGAAGTTTATATAGAGAAGAGATCAGATGGGTTTGAGTAGGCCCTTGAGCACAAACGTATTCAAATTTAGTAGAGCGATCTAGTGTTAGTGTGGGTTATCTAGTTAATAAGTAATTTCTAAACTGTAAATAGGACTATTGGAGGTGAGCTGGTAATTTCTTTCTGGACCTGAGAGCTGCAAAACAGTGTAGTTTGTGGGTAACTGGGTGAATATGTTGTAGAAGTAGAGGTATTTTAGCTTAGGTCCAAGATACCATTTTGACTGGTAAAGGACAGAGACCAGGGACATAAAAATGTTAATCTGTCTGCATTTTTCCCTAATTTGTAGGATGAAGACCATGTGAGCCCAAAAATGGTGACTTAAAAGAGTATGAAAACTATCTGTATTAGACCAGAGCTAATGCCGCGTACACACGGTCGGACTTTTCGTCTACAAAAGTCAGACAGCCTGTCCGACAGACTTCCGGCAGACTTTCGGCGGACTTGCGGCGGACTTGCGGCATACTTTCTAACGAACGGACTTGCCTACACACGACCACACAAAAGTCCGACGGATTCGTACGTGATGACGTACACTGGACTAAAATAAGGAAGTTCATAGCCAGTAGCCAATAGGTGCCCTAGCGTGGCTTTTTGTCCGTCGGACTAGCACACAGACGAGCGGATTTCGGGGTCCGTCGTAGTTACGACGTAAAGATTTGAAGCATGTTTCAAATCTAAAGTACGTCGGATTTGAGGCTAAAAAAGTCAGTTGAAAGTCCGGAGAAGCCCACACACGATCGGATTACCAGCCAGCTTTAGTCCGTCAGCGTCCGTTGGACTTTTGTAGACGAAAAGTCCGACCGTGTGTACGCGGCATTAGAGTTATGCCGCGTACACACGGTCGGACTTTTCGTCTACAAAAGTCAGACAGCCTGTCCGACAGACTTCCGGCAGACTTTCGGCGGACTTTCGACGGACTTGCGGCGGACTTTCTAATGAACAGACTTGCCTACACACGATCACACAAAAGTCCATCGAATTCTTACGTGATGACGTACACCGGACTAAAATAAGGAAGTTCATAGCCAGTAGCCAATAGGTGCCCTAGCGTGGCTTTTTGTCCGTCGGACTAGCACACAGACGAGCGGATTTCGGGGTCCGTCGTAGTTACGAAGTAAAGATTTGAAGCATGTTTCAAATCTAAAGTACGTCGGATTTGAGGCTAAAAAAGTATGTTGAAAGTCCGGAGAAGCCCACACACGATCGGATTACCAGCCAGCTTCAGCGTCCGTTGGACTTTTGTAGACGAAAAGTCCGACCGTGTGTACGCGGCATTAGGGTGTACAAGAAATAGGTGGCCTTGCTCTACCTCTGTCCTGCGATTTGGAGCAATTGTGAAGACCAAGAGGTAGAGAGTTGAGCTGGGGGAATATTGAAAAGAATGAATTTCGACTTAATCTTATATACTGACAAAAGATCGAAGTCCTCTTATACATGGCTGGACTTCCCAACAGAAAAAGTCAGATGGGAACTGTTGGTTGGACATTCCGACCATGTGTATGCTCCATCTGACTTTTTCTGTCTGCATTTTTGACGGACTCAGATATAGAACATGTTCAAAATCTTTCCATCGGAAATGCCGACCGAGTTTAGCCCATTGGCAAGTCCGCTCGTGTGTACGCAGCATATGATGTGATGCAGCGTTGGGAGTGTAATGTGGGTGCTAGAAGGAATGAGCAGTATGTCATTGGCAAATAAGGAGAGTTTATATTCCTTATATTTATATTGCAATTAACTGCAAGACACATTAATTTGCTCCAATTAACTGCAAGACACATTGATTTGCTTAGAAAGGGGATGTCTTTCTCTCCAACCAATGATATGGATGCGTTTACTGTCTATAAAGACATTACCCTTTGTCCTGCGCAAGGTATATAATCATTCACTTTACAATCGTGAAGATAATTCAACAGAAGGCGGTACTGTTCTGGATGACAATGACAGGGAAGCCTTATGCCCTGTACACACGGTCAGATTTTCCAATGGAAAATGTGCAATTGGAGCTTGTTGTTGGAAATTCCGACCGTGTGTGGGCTCCATTGCACTTTTTCCATCTGAATTTCCGACACATAAAGTTTGAGAGCAGGCTATAAATTTTTCAGACAACAAAATCCGTTCGCGTAAATTCCGACAATTTTGACGCACAAAAGTGCCACGCATGCTTAGAATAAATTCCGAGACGGAACTGCTCGGTCTGGTAAAATTAGCATTCGTAATGGATATAGCACTTTCGTCATGCTGCAATGTTTTAAATTGTTTAATGCAGCACACTCTCTTCTTCTTTATAATGCTAGAAGAATGAAGTTGTTTTGCTGCTCATATTCACACAGAGTTCTCACAAACTTCTTTCTTTATTATTTTTCGTGATTTAATGAATATATATATATATATATATATATATATATATATATATATATATATATATATATATATATATATATATATATATATATATATATATATATATATATATATATATATATATATATATATATATATATATATTATTATTATTATTATTATTATTATTATTATTTTTTAAATCCTGATCTCCTGTTATTTTTTTAATTATTTTTTTTTTTAACTCCAGAATAGTTTTGGGTGTGTTTTGTGTGTCAAGTTACCACAACACCATTATTATCTTGTATTATTTAATCTCAAGGAGATTGTTTGGTGTTTGTCATGGACGTACGGCGCATGGCTCTGCAACTGGCTGCGGGCGCATGGGTCCATTGGGATCTGTTCCAGTCCATAGGCACTCAGCAGTGAATAGACGTGCGCCAGTGCGCATGCGCGTGCGCACATCGCGGACGCGCGCACAGTAACACAGCTTTGGCGCCCAGTGATCCTTAAAAGGGGCCTCTTCAGAATGCATCATTGCTGTCTGATCTGCAGCTCATCCTGTACCCGATCTTGAACCTGCATCTGCTCCAGTGTTACCCGGCTTCTCCTGACCTCGCTGCTGTCTCCACTCCTGAGCCCTTGGCTTGCCTTTGACCTGCTCTGTGTTCCTGTTTGTTTGATCTCCTGTTGCCGATCCTGCCTGGACTTTGACCATTCTCTGCCTGCTGCTTTTGTCTGATTGATCCGCTGCTGTGACCTGGCTTGTCTGACCCTGCTCCTGCCGGCAGCCCTGCATCTGTGTGCATCTGCCTACAAGTCCTGCATCTGTGTGCATTTGCCTACAAGTCCTGCATCTGTGTGCATCTGCCTACAAGTCCTGCATCTGTGTGCACCTGCCTGCTACTTCTCAGCGTTCCTGCATCCGCAGCAATCAAGCCTGTTCCTGTCTCCGCCAAGCGGACTCCATCTTCAGTCAAGCGAAACCTGCAGGCTCTCCTACCCGGCTGTGCTCCGAGGGACACTGTTTCCACTCCAGTGATCCCGGAACCAGAGCCGTACGAGAGGTCTCCCTCTGCACGTCAGGCTCACCTTCAAGGTATGTGACAGTGTTGGTGTCTCTTGTTAATTTCACATTGTATTTTTGAAATGTACCTGCCTCCTCACAAACAAACTGTCCTTTTTGAAGGAAAACACACATAGGCGAGTATTATTAAAAAAAAAATACAATTATTAAGGGGTCCTAACCAAAGCAAGAGGGAAGGCAATACTGGAGAAACAGCAGAAATTGGCAAAGCCTTTGGCCCCCAGGGCACACATCAACTATTTTAATGCAAAATTGGTGGCCTGAGGAGTCAATATATAAGGGAGTACAATCTGGTCCAGAAGTCCAAGAGATCATGAACAGCAGCAGATGACATATATGTCCCCAGGCTGTGGTCATACAAAAGCCTGCATCTTTCTTTTGTCAGACCAGACTGAACCCAGGCCATCACTTTCTTGTCTTCCATCCACTCTTCCTTCCACGCTGTGTCTGTGGTGTTGGAGTTTTGGCAGGAGGAGGAGGATAATGTAACTCACACAGGTGGGTATTGGGTGTGATTTCACCCCTCACCCCCTTAGTTAATGTTTTATGAAGGATGTCCTCACACATAAGGCGTTGGCCCTACTGCATGTCCTGCAGTTTTGTGGCAGCCATGCAGGCAAAGCCTCTACACGAGTGGGGGTGGCTCTGAGGGACCCAGAAGCCTCCTGAATCAGCCTGAGTGCTGACTCCTCCACGTTACTCCTCTTCCTGGGTGTTTTGGTTGGAAGGCGGAGGGGAGGAACCTGGGATTCTGTGAGGCTCCTACTGGGCCCAGCCACTTTCTGGCTGCCACTTACCCCTGCCTCCTCCTGGCTGCCACTTACCCCCGCCTCCTCCTGGCTGCCACATTCCACAGCCTTCTCCTGGCTGCCACATTCCACAGCCTCCTCCTGGCTGCCACATTCCACAGCCTCCTCCTGGCTGAGGTCTTCCTGTGTATGAAAAAGGGACATAGTTTTAGTTTTTTCTTTATCAATCACACACAATTTTCATCTCATGACTGTTGCAAATTGAATGTTAACAAATATAACAGACTATCATTCTGAGCCCAGCATTTTTCATTCTTGTTCCAATTATTTTGCCCACTACTGTCTATTGATATGTAAAACATTTTATTAAATCAGCAAGTAGTGATCAATAATAACATCTAGTAAACATCATTTATGTTTTGCCAAGAAATCTGTAGAAGAATGCTATACCTGGCTCAAGCTGGGCTCCTCCACTTCTTCCTGGCTGGAAGTCCCAGGTTGGACATCGGAAGCCTCAGCTGGGGTGAAGGATAGGGTGGAAGGAAGAGTGGAAGGAAAGGTTGAGAGGGATTCCCTGACTTCCGTCTGGTATGGCAGAAATCGCAGTCTCTCATAGTACCACAGCCTGGGTACATAAACGTCATCTGCTGCAGCTCCGGATCTCTGGGAATCTTGAACCTTCTTGCGCTCCCTAAGATATGTGCTCCTCAGGCCACCAATTTTGGCTTTTAAATAGGGGATGGTTGCCGTGGGGACCACCGGCTTCACCAACTCCAGCAGTTTCTCCAGCACTGCCTGCCTCTTTTGTTTATTATTATATTGTGGGTGTTTGACCTGCCATAGAAAGGGCAGCTCCCTGTATTTGTCTATGAACAGGGGGAGGAAGTTGTGGTCATTGAAGCCATCCATTTTATCTGCAATACACAAGACAAACCCTAATGTCAGGCTAAAGTCTCCTAATCTTGTCCCAATATAGGCCTCAATCTATAAGCAGTATAGGCCCAAGTTTAAATGTTACCTTCGTTATCACGATCGGCGCTTCCGATACTCCTTCCTTTGCTCACAGATCGTACGTACGATGCACGCGTGTTATGCTTTATATACACTACGTATGCGTGAAACTCCGCCCGCCCCTGATGCTCTTTCTAGTCTATTCCCCGCCCCTTCTCTTTCAGAGCAGTAGGGGAGAGCACATGGCAGAAACAGAACAGGTGCGTGATAATTACAGCAACGAGGAGGAGGAGGAAAGCCCGGAGCCAGAAACTTCACGATCCCGGAGGAGAAGATTTAAGGCACCAAATATGGCCTTTGTTGAGATGGTGGAAATGGTGTACATATTGAAGAGGGCTGACTATGACGGGAAGCATGGACCTTACCCCAACCCAAATGTCAGAAAGGCCAAGATCATGGCGAAAGTTGTGAAGAGTCTGCACAGGAATTTTGGGGTACGACAATCCAAGGGTTAACTGAGGAAGCAGTGGTCGGACCTCAAATTAAGGGAGCACGATCGTTATAGAAGGATCAGGAGAGTGCTGCAAAAAAGTAAGTAGCTGTCCTGTGTTCCTATTCTTTATTTTTATTACGTTCGTGCTGCTCCATGTGCTTTACTGTTGTACATTTTAAAATGGCAACTTTTATGTTCATGGACACATTATTCGTTCGTAGGAAACATTGTTAGTTCGGCCACTAAAACACCATGTTTTGTCCAGATGCAGTTCAATACATTTTTTATGCCCTACTTCTCTTAAAATAAGTTTGTTGTCTAGATGGGTTTGTAACTAGAATGAAATGCAAACTAGATTCTGTGTAAGGAGAGGACACTCAGCAGCTGTTTACACATCTGGACGCTGGAGCACTAGTGTGGGACACAAGAACACCCTTTTTATTAGGGGGCCCACACAGGTGCTCCAGTGTATACTATAGGGGTGTCTCCATCTGTGAAGCTTGCACAAAACAGGTAAGTAGTCAAGCTTGACAAAGGACAAAAATATTTCTTCATCTTGGAACTCTGCCAAAACAGACAATTGTACTTCCAAGCAATGTTTCATATTCCTATTTCTGCCATAAAATATCTGTGTGCTAAGTATACCTATTTTTTTTCACATAGGAGAGAAAAGACTCGGAGGACGCCACTCATCAGAGGAGACCACGGACCCCCCACCTCAGGAAGAAGTGGAAATCTCCCAAATACAACCAGAGGAGGAGGAGGGAGACATTATAGAAATTGTCACCACAACAGGTGAGTATCTGTGACCACAGCTTCAGGTAAGAGATGATGCCTGCATATCTATAATACATGGTGTGTTTTTTATTTTTTTATTTTAGGTGATCGTGATGTTGTGGAAGAGGAATGTCATTTCACAAGTGAAAGTGCCCAGATCCTCATCAGGGAGATAATGGGGTGTAATAGGGATTTAGAAAACATTAAGCAAAACATCAATGATGTTCAAAACAAAATGAAGAACATCACTGATGTTTTAGGGAGAATATAAAACACCCAGAAATCCCTAACTTATTCCATGTTTATTGTTGTTTTTTCTATGAATAATTTTTGACATATTATCGAAAAGCCAAATTTTGAAGATGCACACAGTGTATCAACATGTGCTATCTGCCATTACGGGAGATCAATGTATGCGTTTTGTGGGTGCAACCCCTTCCTCAATAATAAAGTAGCTGAGAGGAAAGGGTTGCACCCACAAAACACGTTCATTGATCCCCCATGATGGCAGCTAGCACATGTTGACATTCGGCAATTTGTGTGCATCTTCAAAATTTGGCTTTTCCAGGGTGACACCACCCCATCTGCTGAACGCAATATCAAACACAGTTTATAAATACTCATGTCTGATATTGCCTTCACTTTCTCTAAAAGTTGAACTTTGTAAGTTTTACCTTAAAAGGCAATTTCTACTTATTATTATAATGTGATCTAAAAAATTGTTATACAACAAACATGTTGGTTCGTTAAAAAACACTTGGCTTCTTTTTTCAATGCTCAAAAGCATTTTTTGGAGTATAAAGTTGTTGTTTTCAGTGACAATGGGGGTTATTTACTAAAGGCAAATCCACTTTACACTACAAGTGCAGTTTCAGTGCAGTCTCGAATGCACTTGTAGTGCAAAGTGTATTTTCCTTTAGTAAATAACACCCAACAGTGTAAAAGTATTCCATGTATCTTAGATGGACCTCACGGGCACTCTGGGGGGGCAAGCCAGGATGGCCAGTTTCAAGCACCGTCAGGGCTGGTTCATTCTGAATTACGGCCTCAGGCTCAACTGAGGCAGCATAGTTCACAGAATTTATCCTTAAAAAAATTGTGGAGAACACAGCAAGCCAGGATGATGTGATTGAGTTTATATTCCGCCATGTGTATCGGTGTAAGATATAGGCGGAATCGGCTGGCCATTATTCCACATGTGTTCTCCACCACTCTTCTGGCTCTGCCCAGCCGGTAATTAAAAACCCTCTGGTCCGGGGTGAGGGTCCTCATCGGGAATGGCCGCATAAGATGGTCCCCCAGCGCAAACGCTTCATCCGCAAGGAAGATGAATGGGAGTCCTTCCGCATTGTCTTCTGGAGGTGGCAAGTCCAAGCTGCCATTCTGGAAACGCCTGTAGAACTCTGTGTGGGCGATGACTCCACCATCTGACATCCGGCCATTCTTCCCCACGTCCACATACAGGAACTCGTAAGTAGCCGATACCACCGCCAACATCACAAAACTATTGAACCCCTTGTAATTATAATAGTATGACCCCGAGTTGGGGGGTGGGACTATGTGGACGTGTTTCCCATCAATTACCCTGACGCAGTTGGGAAAGTCCCACCACTGGGCAAAGTGGGAGGCCACAGTTTGCCATTCCTGTGGGTTGGAAGGAAACTGTGGAGTCAAACAAGAAAAAAAATTAATCATTTTGCACAAAAACATGGAAAGCAGATTAGACACAAACATTCTTGGTCAACATCAGTATAACATTTATTTTAGGGAGTATTTAAAAACAAAGGTATAAGGTCCACTTATCAGATTCCTCCCCCCCTCTCATGGGCCATTTTTAAAATTTTAGGGGGGGATGTTTTGGACAGGTAACCCTCTCCACTTCATTGAGAGATGAATGCCTAAATAATGTGTATTGGCCAGCCCCTCCTTACTTACACTGATGGCAGCCCACTGGACAGGTAGGAAGTGTCATAATACAAAGATATAAATACACACTGTACACATTTTAGCACATTTTTACATTCTGCTATTACCTATCAAAATAATAATAGGATACAAAAACTTTAAACAGTACCATTTGAAAGTATTCAGGCAGG
This sequence comes from Lithobates septentrionalis, assembly GCA_037952835.1. NCBI lineage: Eukaryota > Metazoa > Chordata > Amphibia > Anura > Ranidae > Lithobates > Lithobates septentrionalis. The sequence goes on along the minus strand of JBBDGP010002865.1, from coordinate 1,793,333 downwards.
CCCTTGCACTACATGCTTTGGGGAATTCATCCATAAATCGGACCAAAAAATACGTAGGTAGTGTGTATGGGTTTGGAAAAGTCAGCAGATAGAGGATTGGTATCAGCTGGGTTAGCAGTTGGGGGGGAGGGAGGGTTTCAAATGATTTTGGGACCCAAAAAAAAAACTTCTGGCACTCTGCCTGAATTTAAAGAACAAATCACATTTTTTACACATTTTAGGGGGTATTTAGGGTAAAGCACTACTATGGAGCTGATAAAATACATTGTTAAGTGACTAGGCGAGGTGGATATAGGCCCAGGAGAGCATTCTGGGGAGGTAAGTGAAGGCAAATATGTATGAAGGACAATTTTTTTTTTTTTTTTAAATCCAGCAAGCATGAGGACAAAGGGGACATTCACAGCATATTACAATCGTGGTAATTAGGGAATGAGGAAAGAAATACAATATATTTGCAAACATTAAATACAATAAAATGTGATGTTAAAGGATAAAAATCTTACCTTAATATAGTCCTTCTGCAGGACCTGGATGATGGCAGAACAGGTCTCTGGCATAATGATCCCCAGAGCCTGGGGGTAGATGCCTGTTGAGAACTTGAGGTCCTGCAGGCTTCTCCCCATCGCCAAGTACCGCAGGGTGGCGACTAGCCTCTGCTCCGGAGTGATGGCTTGCCGCATGCAGGTATCCTGCCTGCTGATATAAGGGGTCAGCAAAGCCAACAAACGGTGAAATACGGGGTCCGTCATCCGGATAAAGTTCCTGAAATTGTCAGGATTATTCTCAAAGATCTCACGGAGCAAAGGCATGTGACAGAATTGGTCACGGTGGAGCAACCAATTCTTGGTCTATGAACTCCTCCTCGCCCTGTTCATGGACTGGGCTTGTGTCAAAGTAAGAACCCCAACACCAAGCCCCCGCACAGCACGAACTCTACGATGAGTACGTACACGCAACATGGCTAGTAAACGGTCGGCTGGTCAGAACGAAGTAACAGAACGCACTGAAGAACAGCAAGGCCTGTGAAGAGCCACCTGAAAATCAGTAACAAACGGACAAGAACACATTGAAAAATCAATGGGAACTCGCTGCACGCACTGAAGAACAGATACAAACCCACAAGCACAAAGTGAACACCAGAAATACTATCTGTAAACCACGATTCTAAAAAAGCGCGAATCGTCTCTCACCAAACTTTTACTAACACAAGATTAGCAAAAGGAGCCCAAAGAGTGGCGCGCTTGGTATTGAACTGCCCTTTTATAGTCTCGTCATATGTGGTGTATGTCAGCATGTTCTTGACGTTCGGCAATTCCAACAACTTTGTGCGACCGTGTGTATGCAAGACAAGTTTTTGAGTCAACATCCGTTGGAAAAAACGATAGACTGGACACAGAAAAGCACTGATAAACTTTCAAAAAAAGACAGAATAGCACTATGAAAATTACAAGGTGCCAAACAAGTGGTAATTAAGAGAAGGGATAAAGGCGGTAACGTTGGATTAACCACTTGCCGACCGCCGCACACAGATGTACGTCGACAGGGCGGCACGGGCAGGCAAAAGGGCTTACCTGTACGTCCCTGCCTGCCCGCTGGTGGGGGGTCCGATCGGACCCCCCCCGGTGCCTGCGGCGGTCGGCAAATCTTCCCCGGCGATCGGTGGTGAGGGGGAGGCCATCCATTCGTGGCCCCCCTCTCGCGATCGCTCCCAGCCAATGGGATCATTTCCCTGCCTCTGTATTGTACACAGAGGCAGAGGAAATGATGTCATCTCTCCTCGGCTCGGTATTTTCCGTTCCGGGCCGAGGAGAGAAGACTGGTATGTGAGTGCACAAACACAACACAACACAGTAGAACATACCAGGCATACAAAACACCCCGACCCCCCCCCCCCATCATCCCCCGATCGCCCCCCCAATCACCCCCCCCCCCTGTCACAAACTGACACCAAGCAGGTTTTTTTTTTCTTTTTTTTTTCCTGATTACTGCATAGTGTCAGTTTGTGACAGTTACAGTGTTGGGACAGTGAGTATTACCCCCTTTAGGTCTAGGGTACCCCACTAACCCCCCCTAATAAAGTTTTAACCCCTTGATCACCCCCTGTCACCAGTGTCACTAAGCGATCATTTTTCTGATCGCTGTATTAGTGTCGCTGGTGACGCTAGTTAGGGACGTAAATATTTAGGTTCGCCGTCAGCGTTTTATAGCGACAGGGACCCCCATATACTACCTAATAAATGTTTTAACCCCTTGATTGCCCCCTAGTTAACCCTTTCACCACTGATCACTGTATAACCGTTACGGGTGACGCTGGTTAGTTCGTTTATTTTTTATAGTGTCAGGGCACCCGCCGTTTATTACCGAATAAAGGTTTAGCCCCCTGATCACCCGGCGGTGATATGCGTCGCCCCAGGCAGCGTCAGATTAGCGCCAGTACCGCTAACACCCACGCACGCATCATACGCCTCCCTTAGTGGTATAGTATCTGTACGGATCAATATCTGATCCAATCAGATCTATACTAGCGTCCCCAGCAGTTTAGGGTTTCCAAAAACGCAGTGTTAGCGGGATCAGCCCAGATACCTGCTAGCACCTGCGTTTTTCCCCTCCGCCCGGCCCAGCCCACCCAAGTGCAGTATCGATCGATCACTGTCACTTACAAAACACTAAACGCATAACTGAAGCGTTCAGAGTCAGGCCTGATCCCTGCGATCGCTAACAGTCTTCTTGGTAGCGTTTTGGTGAACTGGCAAGCACCAGCCCCAGGCAGCGTCAGGTTAGCGCCAGTACCGCTAACACCCACGCACGCACCGTACACCTCCCTTAGTGGTATAGTATCTGATCGGATCAATATCTGATCCGATCAGATCTATACTAGCGTCCCCAGCAGTTTAGGGTTCCCAAAAACGCAGTGTTAGCGGGATCAGCCCAGATACCTGCTAGCACCTGCGTTTTGCCCCTCCGCCCGGCCCAGCCCACCCAAGTGCAGTATCGATCGATCACTGTCACTTACAAAACACTAAACTAAAGAGTCAGGCCTGATCCTGCGATCGCTAACAGTTTTTTTGGTAGCGTTTTGGTGAACTGGCAAGCACCAGCGGCCTAGTACACCCCGGTCGTAGTCAAACCAGCACTGCAGTAACACTTGGTGACGTGGCGAGTCCCATAAGTGCAGTTCAAGCTGGTGAGGTGGCAAGCACAAGTAGTGTCCCGCTGCCACCAAAAAGACAAACACAGGCCCGTCGTGCCCATAGTGCCCTTTCTGCTGCATTCGCCAATCCTAATTGGGAACCCACCGCTTCTGCAGCGCCCGTACTTCCCACATTCACATCCCCAACCAAATGCAGTCGGCTGCATGAGAGGCATTTTCTTTATGTCCTCCCGAGTACCCCTACCCAGCGAACCCCCCCAAAAAAGATGTCGTGTCTGCAGCAAGCGCGGATATAGGCATGACACCCGCTATTATTGTCCCTCCTGTCCTGACAATCCTGGTCTTTGCATTGGTGAATGTTTTGAACGCTACCATTCACTAGTTGAGTATTAGCATAGGGTACAGCATTCCACAGACTAGGCACACTTTCACAGGGTCTCCCAAGATGCCATCGCATTTTGAGAGACCCGAACCTGGAACCGGTTACAGTTATAAAAGTTACAGTTACAAAAAAAAGTGTAAAAAAAAAAACACATACAAAAATATAAAATAAAAAAAAATAGTTGTCGTTTTATTGTTCTCTCTCTCTCTATTCTCTCTATTGTTCTGCTCTTTTTTTACTGTATTCTATTCTGCAATGTTTTATTGTTGTTATGTTTTATCATGTTTGCTTTTCAGGTATGCAATTTTTTATACTTTACCGTTTACTGTGCTTTATTGTTAACCATTTTTTTGTCTTCAGGTACGCCATTCACGACTTTGAGTGGTTATACCAGAATGATGCCTGCAGGTTTAGGTATCATCTTGGTATCATTCTTTTCAGCCAGCGGTCGGCTTTCATGTAAAAGCAATCCTAGCAGCTAATTAGCCTCTAGACTGCTTTTACAAGCCGTGGGAGGGAATGCCCCCCCCCCCCAACGTCTTCCGTGTTTTTCTCTGGCTCTCCTGTCTCAACAGGGAACCTGAAAATGCAGCCGGTGATTCAGCCAGCTGTCCATAGAGCTGATCAGAGACCAGAGTGGCTCCAAACATCTCTATGGCCTAAGAAACCGGAAGCTACGAGCATTTTATGCCTTAGATTTCGCCGGATGTAAACAGCGCCATTGGGAAATTGGGAAAGCATTTTATCACACCGATCTTGGTGTGGTCTGATGCTTTGAGGGCAGAGGAGAAATCTAGGGTCTAATAGACCCCAATTTTTTCAAAAAAGAGTACCTGTCACTACCTATTGCTATGATAGGGGATATTTACATTCCCTGAGATAACAATAAAAATGATTAAAAAAAAAAAAATGAAAGGAACAGTTTAAAAATAAGATTAAAAAAAATAAGAATAATAAAGAAAAAAAAAAAAAAAAAAAAGCACCCCTGTCCCCCCTGCTCTCGCGCTAAGGCGAACGCAAGCGTCGGTCTGGCGTCAAATGTAAACAGCAATTGCACCATGCATGTGAGGTATCACCGCGAACGTCAGATCGAGGGCAGTAATTTTAGCAGTAGACCTCCTCTGTAAATCTAAAGTGGTAACCTGTAAAGGCTTTTAAAGGCTTTTAAAAATGTATTTAGTTTGTCGCCACTGCACGTTTGTGTGCAATTTTAAAGCATGTCATGTTTGGTATCCATGTACTCGGCCTAAGATCATCTTTTTTATTTCATCAAACATTTGGGCAATATAGTGTGTTTTAGTGCATTAAAATTTAAAAAAGTGTGTTTTTTCCCAAAAAATGCGTTTGAAAAATCGCTGCGCAAATACTGTGTGAAAAAAAAAAATGAAACACGCACCATTTTAATCTGTAGGGCATTTGCTTTAAAAAAATATATAATGTTTGGGGGTTCAAAGTAATTTTCTTGCAAAAAAAAATTATTTTTTTATGTAATCAAAAAGTGTCAGAAAGGGCTTTGTCTTCAAGTGGTTAGAAGAGTGGGTGATGTGTGACATAAGCTTCTAAATGTTGTGCATAAAATGCCAGGACAGTTCAAAACCCCTCCAAATGACCCCATTTTGGAAAGTAGACACCCCAAGCTATTTGCTGAGAGGCATGTCGAGTCCATGGAATATTTTATATTGTGACACAAGTTGCGGGAAAGAGACAATTTTTTATTTTTTTTATTTTTTTTTGCGCAAAGTTGTCACTAAATGATATATTGCTCAAACATGCCATGGGAATATGTGAAATTACACCCCAAAATACATTCTGTTGCTTCTCCTGAGTACGGGGATACCACATGTGTGAGACTTTTTGGGAGCCTAGCCGGGTACGGGACCCCGAAAACCAAGCACCGCCTTCAGGCTTTCTAAGGCCGTAAATTTTTGATTTCACTCTTCACTGCCTATCACAGTTTCGGAGGCCATGGAATGCCCAGGTGGCAAAACCCCCCCCCCCCCCCAAATGACCCCATTTTGGAAAGTAAACACCCCAAGCTATTTGCTGAGAGGTACGGTGAGTATTTTGCAGACCTCACTTTTTGTCACAAAGTTTTGAAAATGGAAAAAAGAAAAAAAAATTTTTTTTTCTCGTCTTTCTTTATTTTCAAAAACAAATGAGAGCTGCAAAATACTCACCATGCCTCTCAGCAAATAGCTTGGGGTGTCTACTTTCCAAAATGGGGTCATTTGGGGGAGTTTTATGCCATCTGGGCATTTTATGGCCTTCAAAACTGTGATAGGTAGTGAGGAGTAAAATCAAAAATGTACACCCTTAGAAATCCTGAAGGCAGTGATTGGTTTTCGCGGCCCCGTACGCGGCTAGGCTCTCAAAAAGTCCCACACATGTGGTATCCCCATACTCAGGAGAAGCAGCTAAATGTATTTTGGGGTGCAATTCCACATATGCCCATGGCCTGTGTGAGCAATATATCATTTAGTGACAACTTTTTGTAATTTTTTATTTTTTTTAGTCATTATTCAATCACTTGGGACAAAAAAAATGAATATTCAATGGGCTCAACATGCCTCTCAGCAATTTCCTTGGGGTGTCTACTTTCCAAAATGGGGTCATTTGTGGGGGTTTTGTACTGCCCTGCCATTTTAGCACCTCAAGAAACGACATAGGCAGTCATAAATTAAAGGCTGTGTAAATTCCAGAAAATGTATCCTAGTTTGTAGGCGCTATAACTTTTGCGCAAACCAATAAATATACACTTATTGACATTTTTTTTACCAAAGACATGTGGCCGAATACATTTTGGCCTAAATGTATGACTAAAATTGAGTTTATTGGATTTTTTTTAGAACAAAAAGTAGAAAATATCATTTTTTTTCAAAATTTTCGGTCTTTTTCCGTGTATAGCGCAAAAAATAAAAATGGCAGAGGTGATCAAATACCATCAAAAGAAAGCTCTATTTGTGGGAAGAAAAGGACGCAAATTTCGTTTGGGTACAGCATTGCATGACCGCGCAATTAGCAGTTAAAGCGACGCAGTGCCAAATTGTAAAAAGTGCTCTGGTCAGGAAGGGGATAAATCCTTCCGGGGCTGAAGTGGTTAATGAGTGAAGAAATGTATGAGGGGGAGGCCAAGCATCTGTTGGGTGACAGTGACACTTGCAAACAGCTTGCAAATAATCAATTTCCAGTGATGGTGGAGGTATTGAATGAAAAATTAAAACTTGCAAAAGAAGCAGGATTACTAAGTAGACGCGAATATGAATTCCCTTTGGATAGATGAGTACAATTTACCAACTTCCTATATAATACCCAGAGTGCACAAAAGTTTAATCACTTCCTGCCTGGCCTATAACAGTCTGACACGCCGCATCTCCGATCGTGATAAGAAGCCTCTGAGAGAGGCTTCTTACCACGTGATCAGCTGTGACCAATCACAGCTGATCATCGCGAGAACCAGGAAGTGCCAGTTAACGGCATTCCTTTGCACTGACAGGGAGAGCTGATCGGCGGCTCTCCCTGTCAGAGGCGCGGTCTGTGTTGATAATCAGCACATTGATTATCAGCACAGCCCCAACAGATGTGCCAATCAGCTGCCAATCAGTGCCCAGCAGTGCACCAATAATAAAGTCTGCCAGTGCCCACCACAGTGCCAATCAGTGCCCATCACAGTGCCAATCAGAGCCCACCACAGTGCCACTCAGTGTCCATCACAGAGCCAATCATTGCTCAGCATTAATACCTGTCAGTACCTGCCCAATCAGTGCTGCCCATCAGTGCCATCTATTAGTGTCCATCAATGTCTCCTGTCAGTGCCAATCAGTGCCGCCTATCAGTGCCAATCAGTGCTGTCGGTCAGTGCCTATCAATGCCACCTGTCAGTGCCCATCAGTGCTGCCTGTCAGTGCCCATCAGTGCCGCCTGTCAGTGCCCATCAATGCCACCTGTCAGTGCCCATCAGTGCCTCCTGTCAGTGCCCATCAGTGCCGCCTGTCAGTGCCTATCAGTGCTGCATATCAGTGCCACCTATTGGTGCCCATCAGTGCTGCATACCAGTGCCCATCAATTCTACATATCAGTGCCTCCTCATCAGTGCCCATCAGTGCCACATTATCAGTGCCAACTCATCAGTGCCCATTGGTGCCGCCTCATCAGTGCCCATAAGTGCCAACTCATCAGTGCCCATTAGTGAAGGAGAAAACACAATTTTATAACAGAAACGAAGAAAAACACTTTTTTCAAAAAAGTCGGTCTTTTTTAGTTTGTTTAGCGAAAAATAAAAACCACAGAGGTGATCAAATACAGTACCACCAAAAGAAAGCTCTATTTGTGGGAAGAAAATGATAAAAATTTAGTTTGGGTACAGAGTTGTATGACCGCGCAATTGTTATTCAAAGTGCGACAGCACTGAAAGCTCAAAATTGTCCTGGGCATGAAGGGGCGAAAGTGCCTGGTATTGAAGTGATTAAAAAATCCCCCGGACGACCCATAGTATCGGCCATCAAGGGCCCTTTGGATAGGATTGACACGTATTTGGATTCCCTACTCAAAGACACGGTCACAGATCTGAGATCATATGTACAGGATACTAGAGATGTCCTAGCAAAAATCAAGGACTTAGGAGTCCTAAAGGACGCATGGATAGTTGGTGTGGATGTAGAGTCTCTCTACACCTTGATACCACACAACTGTGGTTTGAGAGCTGTGGAGGAATTTCTACATCTACATTATTAAGGGTGTGCTCACCAGAATGAGTTCATAATGGAGCTCTTAAAGTTCGCATTGGAAAATAACTGTTTTCAACTCCTGACTAGGGATGAGCTTCGAGTTCGAGTCACTCATGTTCGACTCGAACATTGGCTGTTCGCAAGTTCGCCGAACAGCGAACAATTCGAATGCCGCGGAACACCCTTTAAAAGTCTATGGGAGAAATCAAAAGTGCTAATTTTAAAGGCTAATATGCAAGTTATTGTCATAAAAAGTGTTCGGGGACCTGGGTCCTGCCCCAGGGGACATGGATCAATGCAAAAAAAAGTTTTAAAAACGGCCATTTTTTCAGGAGCAGTGATTTTAATAATGCTTAAAGTCATACAATAAAAGTGTGATATCCCTTTAAATTTCATACCTGGGGGGTGTCTATAGTATGCCTGTAAAGGGGCGCATGTTTCCTGTGTTTAGAACAGTCTGACAGCAAAATGACATTTTGAAGGAAAAAACCCATTTAAAACTACCCGCGGCTATTGCATTGCCGACAATACACATAGAAGTTCATTGATAAAAACGGCATGGGAATTCCCCAAAGGGGAACACCGAACCAAAATTTAAAAAAAAATGACGTGGGAGTCCCCCTAAATTCCATACCAGGCCCTTCAGGTCTGGTATGGATATTAAGGGGAACCCCGGCCAAAATTTAAAAAAAAAATGATGTGGGGTTCCCCCTAAATTCCATACCAGACCCTTCAGGTCTGGTATGGATTTTAAGGGGAACCCCGTGCCAAAAAAAAAAAAAACGGCGTGGGGTCCCCCCCAAAAATCCATACCAGACCCTTATCTGAGCACGCAACCTGGCAGGCCGCAGGAAAAGAGGGGGGGCGAGAGTGCGGCCCCCCCCTCCTGAACCGTACCAGGCCACATGCCCTCAACATTGGGAGGGTGCTTTGGGGTAGCCCCCCAAAACACCTTGTCCCCATGTTGATAAGGACAAGTGCCTCATCCCCACAACCCTGGCCGGTGGTTGTGGGGGTCTGTGGGCGGGGGGCTTATCAGAATTTGGAAGCCCCCTTTAACAAGGGGACCCCCAGATCCTGGACCCCCCTGTGTGAAATGGTAAGGGGGTACTTACCCCTACCATTTCACTAAAAAACTGTCAAAAATGTTAAAAATGACAAGAGACAGTTTTTGACAATTCCTTTATTTAAATGCTTCTTCTTTCTTCTATCTTCCTTCATCTTCTGGTTCTTCTGGTTCTTCTGGTTCTTCCTCCGGCGTTCTCGTCCAGCATCTCCTCTGCGGCGTCTTCTAACTTCTTCTCCTCGGGCCGCTCCACACCCATGGCATGGGGGGAGGCTCCCGCTCTTCTCTTCTTCTTTTCTTCTCCTCTTCTCTTCTTCTCTTCTTCATTTTCTTCTCCGGGCTGCTCCGCACCCATGCTGGCATGGAGGGAGGCTCCCGCTGTGTGACGGCGCTCCTCGTCTGACAGTTCTTAAATAACGGGGGACGGGGCCACCCGGTGACCCCGCCCCCCTCTGACGCACGGTACTTCCCTGTGGCATTCCCCGTGACGTCACAGGGAAGTCCCGTCAAGTCACCGTGCGTCAGAGGGGGCGGGGTCACCGGGTGGCCCCACCACCCGTTATTTAAGAACTGTCAGACGAGGAGCGCCGTCACACAGCGGGAGCCTCCCTCCATGCAAGCATGGGTGCGGAGTGGCCGGAGAAGAAAATGAAGAAGAGAAGAAGAGAAGAAAAGAAGAAGAGAAGAGCGGGAGCCTCCCCCTATTCCATGGGTGCGGAGCGGCCCGAGGAGAAGAAGATAGAAGACGCCGCGGAGGAGATGCTGGACGAGAACGCCGGAGAAAGAACCAGGAGAGCCAGAAGAACCAGAAGATGAAGGAAGATAGAAGAAAGAAGAAGCATTTAAATAAAGGAATTGTCAAAAACTGTCTCTTGTCATTTTTAATATTTTTGACAGTTTTTTTGTGAAATGGTAGGGGTAAGTACCCCGTTACCATTTCACACGGGGGGGCGGGATCTGGGGGTCCCCTTGTTAAAGGGGGCTTCCAGATTCCGATAAGCCCCCCTCCCGCAGACCCCCACAACCACCGGCCAGGGTTGTGGGGATGAGGCCCTTGTCCTCATCAACATGGGGACAAGGTGTTTTGGGGGGCTACCCCAAAGCACCCTCCCAATGTTGAGGGCATGTGGCCTGGTACGGTTCAGGAGGGGGGGCCGCACTCTCGTCCCCCCCTCTTTTCCTGCGGCCTGCCAGGTTGCGTGCTCGGATAAGGGTCTGGTATGGATTTTTGGGGGGACCCCACGCCGTTTTTTTGGGGGGTTTTTGGTGCGGGGTTCCCCTTAAAATCCATACCAGACCTAAAGGGTCTGGTATGAAATTTAGGGGGAACCCCACATCATTTTTTTTTTTTTTTGTCCGGGGTTCCCCTTAATATCCATACCAGACCTGAAGGGCCTGGTATGGAATTTAGGGGGACTCCCACGTCATTTTTTTTTAAAATTTTGGTTCGGGGTTCCCCTTAATATCCATACCAGACCTGAAGGGCCTGGTATGGAATTTAGGGGGACTCCCACGTCATTTTTTTTTTTTTAATTTTGGTTCGGGGTTCCCCTTAATATCCATACCAGACCTGAAGGGCCTGGTATGGTATTTAGGGGGACTCCCACATCATTTTTTTTTTAAATTTTGGTTCGGGGTTCCCCTTTGGGGAATTCCCATGCCGTTTTTATCAATGAACTTCTATGTGTATTGTCGACAATGCAATAGCCGCGGGTAGTTTTAAATGGGTTTTTTCCTTCAAAATGTCATTTTGCTGTCAGACTGTTCTAAACACAGGAAACATGCGCCCCTTTACAGGCATACTATAGACACCCCCCAAGTACGAAATTTAAAGGGATATTACACTTTTATTGTTTGACTTTAAGCATTATTAAAATCACTGCTCCTGAAAAAATGGCCGTTTTTAAAACTTTTTTTTGCATTAATCCATGTCCCCTGGGGCAGGACCCAGGTCCCCAAACACTTTTTATGACAATAACTTGCATATTAGCCTTTAAAATTAGTACTTTTGATTATTCATGTTCATGTCCCATAGACTTTAACGGTGTTTGCGTGTTCGAACAAACTTTTTTCCTGTTCGCATGTTCTGGTGCGAACCGAACAGGGGGGTGTTCGGCTCATCCCTACTCCTGACTAAATTCTACCAACAGATTAAGGGGACCTCAACGGGAGCATCCTGGGCCCCAGCCTATGCTTTTGGGCTTGTGAGAGGAGGAGCGGGTCTTTGTTAAGCAGATGTATCTTGACCACACCTACACCTGGTTAAGATACATCGACAACGTTCTATTGATATGGCACAGTACCCTTCTTGAGTTACACAAATTTATAGAACGACTAAACATTAAAGATTTAAATATACATTTGACGTATACATATGACCAGACAAGGATCTCATTCCTTGATCTGTGGATTTCAGTTTCTGGTCATACAATATCTATGTGTACCTTCAGGAAGTATACATCTGCAAATACCCTTCTCCAGGCAGATAACCATCACCTTATGTGGCTCAAAGACAGTATACCAGTCAGCCAATTCCTCCACATTAAGCGCAACTGTACTGAACTCATTGAATATAGAAGGGAGAGAAAAGACCTCTGTGGAAAGTTCAGGGAACAAGGCTATGCACATAGCCAACCTAAGAGAGAAAAGACAAGGTGGCGACATGCAACAGGGAGGACCCTTTGGAGATCCCAGCAGGGGATGTACAGGCAAGAAAATCAGGGCAGAAAATCCAGGGCCCCATAAGAGTGATTACTAAGTTTGGTGTACAATGGGACACAGTTCGAGATATACTCCATAAACACTGGGGTATTTTGACCAGTGCCCCAGTACTGGCAAAAATAGTAGGCCCTTCTCCCAAGATGGTGGCTAGGAGAGCCAAGAACTTGGAAGATATTTTAATAAAATCTGAGTTTATGAAAGAAGGGGGAGCAACCTGGCTGTCTGATTTCCCTAGGAGTAGGGGTATGTCCCCGTGAGGACGATGCCAGGTGTGACGTCACGTGGACAGATCGGATTCATTTCGAGATGCCCTTGGAGGAAGAGAATTTCAGATAAGGGATCTTATCAATTGCTCTTCTACCAGGGTGATCTATATGATAACATGCCCATGCAGAAAAATGTATATAGGAAAAACAAAACGCCGCTTAAAAATCAGGATAGGGGAGCACATGCCCAAATTAAAGGCGAAGGATACAGAAAAACCCTTGGCCAAGCATTTTGCCCAATATCATGATGGAAATCTGGAAGGCATGACAGTGAAGGGTATCTACATATTGAAACTACCTCAGAGAAGAGGTGATTTTAATCACATTTTATTTCAAAAAGAAAAATGGTGGATTTACCATTTAAAATCTTTAGTTCCGTTAGGCCTGAACACTGAATTGAATCTTCTGGTCTTTCTTGAAACTTAAAAGATACTATGGCTCCCACGAAGTAGCCCTTAACATCTATCTGACGTACTATTAATGTGGTCCCGTAATAATAATATTTTTTTATATTTTGCCACCTAGTGGCCATGAGGGACCCCATTATATAGTATAAATGGGCTCAGTGAATGTTATCCAGCTCTAGTGACATAGTGGAGTGGATACATGTTGATCCTGATCATTAGGAATGTCGAGTCAATAGGGCATGGTTTTTACAACCTTATGCCCAACATATACTCACTTATTTATTGCTCCATGCGGTGTGTGTCCTTCGATGCTATGTTTATGTTATTTTATGTTGTTATGTCCCTGTGTTGTCGTATGTGACACACCATTAATTTTCTGTAAGATCGAACTGTGCATGTTCTGTCCTATCAGCAATGGTTTATTTCTGTTCTGTGGTCCCATATACCCCCTTTTCTTAATCCCCTCCTCTTGGTCACATATCTATTCCCTCTCCTATTATGGAGGGAATGCCCCAAACTTGAGACAAGCGAAAACTAAAACAGGACAATGAAATATAACACATAATGTTCCTTTAACCACTTGCCGACCGCCTAACGCAGATATACTGCGGCAGAAGGGCACGGGCAGGCAAAATCACGTACCTGGTATGTGATTGCCTTCCCGCGGGCGGGGGGGTCCGATCGGACCCCCCCGGTGCCTGAGGCGGTCGGCTTTGGTCTGGGAGCGATGAGAGGTGAGGGGGAGACCATCCATTCGTGCCCCCCCTCGCGATCGCTCCCAGCCAATGAGAATCATTCCTCTGCTGCTGTATGATAAACAGCAGCAAAGGAAATTATGTCATCTCTCCTCGGCTCGATATTTTCCGTTCCGGCGCCGAGGAGAGAAGACTGAAATGTGAGTGCACAACACTACACACACAGTAGAACATGCCAGGCACATTTTACACCCCCCATCCCCCCCGATCCCCCCTAGATCACCCCCCAATCAACCCCCCCCTGTCACACTGACACCAAGCAGTTTTTTTTTCTGATTACTGCATGGTGTCAGTTTGTGACAGTTAGTGTGGTATGGCAGTTAGTGTTAGCCCCCAGTAGGTCTAGGGTACCCCCCTAACCCCCCCTAATAAAGTTTTAACCCCTTGATCACCCCCCATCGCCAGTGTCGCTAAGCGATCATTTTTCTGATCGCTGTATTAGTGTCACTGGTGACGCTAGTTAGGGAGGTAAATATTTAGGTTCGCCGTCAGCGTTTTATAGCGACAGGGACCCCCATATACTATCTAATAAATGTTTTAACTCCTTGATTGCCCCCTAGTTAACCCTTTCACCAGTGATCACCGTATAACTGTTATGGGTGACGCTGGTTAGTTTAGTTTTTATAGTGTCAGGGCACCCGCCGTTTATTACCGAATAAAGGTTTAGCCCCCTGATCGCCCGGCGGTGATATGCGTTGCCCCAGGCAGCGTCAGATTAGCACCAGTACTGCTAACACCCACGCACGCAGCATACGCCTCCCTTAGTGGTATAGTATCTGAACGGATCAATATCTGATCCGATCAGATCTATACTAGCGTCCCCAGCAGTTTAGGGTTACCAAAAACGCAGTGTTAGCAGGATCAGCCCAGATACCTGCTAGCACCTGCAATTTTGACCCTCCGCCCGGCCCAGCCCAGCCCACTCAAGTGCAGTATCGATCGATCACTGTCACTTACAAAACACTAAACGCATAACTGCAACATTCACAGAGTCAGGCCTGATCGCTAACAGTTTTTTTGCTAGCATTTTGGTGAACTGGCAAGCACCAGCCCCAGGCAGCGTCAGGTTAGTGCCAGTACCGCTAACACCCACACACGCATCATACACCTCCCTTAGTGGTAAAGTATCTGAACGGATCAATATCTGATCCGATCAGATCTATACTAGCGTCCCCAGCAGTTTAGGGTTCCCAAAAACGCAGTGTTAGCGGGATCAGCCCAGATACCTGCTAGCACCTGCGTTTTGCCCCTCTGCCCGGCCCAGCCCAGCCCACCCAAGTGCAGTATCAATTGATCAGGCCTGATCCCTGCGATCGCTAACAGTTTTTTTGTTAGCGTTTTGGTGAACTGGCAAGCACCAGCGGCCTAGTACACCCCGGTCGTAGTCAAACCAGCACTGCAGTAACACTTGGTGACGTGGCGAGTCCCATAAGTGCAATTCAAGCTGGTGAGGGGGCAAGCACAAGTAGTGTCCCGCTGCCACCAAGAAGAAGACAAACACAGGCCCGTCGTGCCCATAGTGCCCTTCCTGCTGCATTTGCCAATCCTAATAATTGGGAACCCACCACTTCTGCAGTGCCCGTACTTCCCCCATTCACATCCCCAACCAAATGCAGTCGGCTGCATGAGAGGCATTTTCTTTATGTCCTCCCGAGTACCCCTACCCAACTAACCCCCCCAAAAAGATGTTGTGTCTGCAGCAAACACGGATATATGTGTGACACCCGCTATTATTGTCCCTCCTGTCCTGACAATCCTGGTCTTTGCATTGGTGAATGTTTTGAACGCTGCCATGCACTAGTTGCGTATTAGCGTAGGGTACAGCATTGCACAGACTAGGCATACTTTCACAAGGTCTTCCAAGATGCCATTGCATTTTGAGAGACCTGAACCTGGAACCGGTTACAGTTATAAAAGTTACAGTTACAAAAAAAAGTGTAAAAAAAAAAAAAAACACAAAAAAATATATAAAATAAAAAAAAATAGTTGTCGTTTCATTGTTCTCTCTCTCTCTATTCTCTCTCTATTGTTCTGCTCTTTTTACTGTATTCTATTCTGCAATGTTTTATTGTTATTATGTTTTATCATGTTTGCTTTTCAGGTATGCAATTTTTTATACTTTACCGTTTACTGTGTTTTATTGTTAACCATTTTTTTGTCTTCAGGTACGAAATTCATGACTTTGAGTGGTTATACCAGAATGATGCCTGCAGGTTTAGGTATCATCTTGGTATCATTCTTTTCAGCTAGCGGTCGGCTTTCATGTAAAAGCAATCCTAGCAGCTAATTAGCCTTTAGACTGCTTTTACAAGCAGTGGGAGGGAATGCCCCCCCCCCACGTCTTCCGTGTTTTTCTCTGGCTCTCCTGTCTCAACAGGGAACCTGAGAATGCAGCCAGTGATTCAGCCAGCTGACCATAGAGCTGATCAGAGACCCGAGTGGCTCCAAACATCTCTATGACCTAAGAAACCGGAAGCTACGAGCATTTCATGACTTAGATTTCGCCAGATGTAAACAGCGCCATTGGGAAATTGGGAAAGCATTTTATCACACCAATCTTGGTGTGGTCAGATGCTTTGACAGCAGAGGAGAGATCTAGGATCTAATAGACGCAAATTTTTTCAAAAAAGAGTAACTGTCACTACCTATTGCTATCATAGGGGATACTTACATTCCCTGGGACAACAATAAAAATAATAAAAAAAAAAAAAATGAAAGGAACAGTTTAAAAATAAGATAAAAAAGCAAAAAAATAATAAAGGAAAAAAAAAAAGGAAAAGCGCACCTGTCCCCCCCACTCTCGCGCTAAGGCAAACGCAAGCGTCGGTCTGGCGTCAAATGTAAACAGCAATTGCACCATGCATGTGAGGTATCCCCGCGAAGGTCAGATCGAGCATAGTAATTTTAGCAGTAGACCTCCTCTGTAAATCTAAAGTGGTAACCTGTAAAGGCTTTTAAACGCTTTTAAAAATGTATTTATTTTGTTGCCACTGCACGTTTGTGCGCAATTTTAAAGCATGTCATGTTTGGTATCCATGTACTCGGCCTAAGATAATCTTTTTTATTTCATCAAACATTTGGGCAATATAGTGTGTTTTAGTGCATTAAAATTTAAAAAAGTGTGTTTTTTCCCCAAAAAATGCTTTTGAAAAAAAAAATGCAAATACTGTGTAAAAAAAAAAAAAATGAAACACCCACCATTTTAATCTGTAGGGCATTTACTTTAAAAAAAATATATATAATGTTTGGGGGTTCAAAGTAATTTTCTTGCAAAAAAATTTTTTTTCATGTAAACAAAAAGTGTCAGAAAGGGCTTTGTCTTCAAGTGGTTAGAAGAGTGGGTGATGTGTGACATAAGCTTCTAAATGTTGTGCATAAACTGCCAGGACAGTTCAAAACCCCCCGAAATGACCCCGTTTTGGAGAGTAGACACCCCAAACTATTTGCTGAGAGGCATGTCGAGTCCATGGAATATTTTATATTGTGACACAAGTTGCGGGAAAAAGACAATTGTTTTTTTGCACAAAGTTGTCACCAAATGATATATTGCTCAAACGTTCCATGGGAATATGTGAAATTACACCCCAAAATACATTCTGTTTCTTCTCCTGAGTACGGGAATACCACATGTGTGAGACTTTTTGGGAGCCTAGCCGCGCACGGGACCCCGAAAAACAAGCACCGCCTTCAGGCTTTCTAAGGGCGTAAATTTTTGATTTCACTCTTCACTGCCTATCACAGTTTCGGAGGCCATGGAATGCCCAGGTGGCACAAACCCCCCCCCCCCCAAATGACCCTATTTTGGAAAGTAGACACCCCAAGCTATTTGCTGAGAGGTATAGTGAGTATTTTGCAGACCTCACTTTTTGTCACAATGTTTTGAAAATTGAAAAAAGAAAAAAAAAATGTTTTTCTTGTCTGTCTTCATTTTCAAAAACAAATGAGAGCTGCAAAATACTCACCATGCCTCTCAGCAAATAGCTTGGGGTGTCTACTTTCCAAAATGGGGTCATTTGGGGGGGTTTGTGCCACCTGGGCATTCCATTGCCTCCGAAACTGTGATAGGCAGTGAAGAGTGAAATCAAAAATTTACACCCTTAGAAATCCTGAAGGCAGTGATTGGTTTTCAGGGCCCCGTACGCGGTTAGGCTCCCAAAAAGTCCCACACATGTGGTATCCCTATACTCAGGAGAAGCAGCTAAATGTATTTTGGGGTGCAATTCCACATATGCCCATGGCCTGTGTGAGCAATATATCATTTAGTGACAACTTTGTGCAAAAAAAAAAGTGTCACTTTCCCGCAACTTGTGTTAAAATATAAAATATTCCATGGACTCAAAATGCCTCTCAGCAAATAGCTTGGGGTGTCTACTTTCCAAAATGGGGTCATTTGGGGGGTTTTGTGCCATCTGGGCATTTTATGGCCTTCAAAACTGTGATAGGTAGTGAGGAGTGAAATCAAAAATTTACACCCTTAGAAATCCTGAAGGCGTTGATTGGTTTTCCGGGCCCCGTACGCGGCTAGGCTCCCAAAAAGTCCCACACATGTGGTATCCCCGTACTCAGGAGAAGCAGGCAAATGTATTTTGGGGTGCAATTCCACATATGCCCATGGCCTGTGTGAGCAATATATCATTTAGTGACAACTTTTTGTAATTTTTTTTTTGTCATTATTCAATCACTTGGGACAAAAAAAAAATAATATTCAATGGCTCAACATGCCTCTTAGCAATTTCCTTGGGGTGTCTACTTTCCAAAATGGGGTCATTTGGGGGGGGGGGGTTGTACTGCCCTGCCATTTTAGCACCTCAATAAATGACATAGGCAGTCATAAACTAAAAGCTGTGTAAATTACAGAAAATGTACCCTAGTTTGTAGACGCTATAACTTTTGCGCAAACCAATAAATATACGCTTGTTGACATTTTTTTTACCAAAGACATGTGACTGAATGCATTTTGGCCTAAATGTATGACTAAAATTGAGTTTATTGGATTTTTTTTATAGTAGAAAATGTCATTTTTTTTCAAAATTTTCGGTCTTTTTCCGTTTATAGCGCAAAAAATAAAAACTGCAGAGGTGATCAAATAACATCAAAAGAAAGCTTTATTTGTGGGAAGAAAAGGACACAAATTGTGTTTGGGTACAGCATTGCATGACCGCGCAATTAGCAGTTAAAGCGACGCAGTGCCAAATTGTAAAAAGTGCTCTGGTCAGGAAGGGGGTAAATCCTTGCGGGGCTGAAGGGGGTAATGAACTAATTAGGAGTGGTTACCTGCCATGGCGAAAAGCCGTGATAAGGAACAGTCGGAGGCCCCAACGTCAAGATGAAGCTACGTGATTCACATTGTGAAACTCATTGACGTAATCAGCGTCACGTGACTCCTTTCCTTTCCACCATGTCCCGGAGGTGAGCCTACAGCGAGCTAGGGGGGCCGGATAGCTGCAACACAGCGTGAAGATTGCAGAACACTGGAGGAGACATATGCGCTGTTTAGAGGGAAAGCTGTAGGACCATGGATAAAGCATATGAGGTCACTATCTGAAGCCGCCTCACCATGTAGCGCACCACTTTAGGAGGGTATCATATGGCCCCTATACTCAATACTGCCTGAGATATCATGCTGGGTATGGGGAAGTGATAAGTGCTGATTGCAAAACTCGATTGAGGATTGTACAGATATTGGATGTATGAGTTGATGGTGGGTAGCACTGCACTATTAAGGTTATTGATTCTCATTAATGTGTGATCGGAAACCTTTTTCAGCCTGGAGGGAATTATTGTTTTATCTACTACCTGAAGTCAGCCAACAAATAAAAAAATGAATAAATAACTGTGACATAGTAATTAGACAAATAAGTGACATACAGTATAAGTTAGACTATGATATGGAAGGTAGACTGATAAGTGGCTAATAACAGCCTACAATAGCCAGGATAAATGTGATAGGTTTAAATGAGGTACGCTGCATTGGTGTACATTGACACAAAGCCTAGCATGCATTCTTACAGAGTGAAAACAATGCCAGACCTAACTGCATTGACACAAATACATACATAGCTACAAACACACCAGCAGTTTTTTTTGCAAATCCTTCTTCATTGCAGCAAATGTAGCAACAGGCACAAATGACTGCATTGATTAGAAAATATTTTACACCTGTCAACATTTTGATGTGACCTGCCATGGACCCAATTGTCTCTTGGTTTCGTTCCTTTGAATTAGTTCTTTTTTTAAGTTTCATTCTGAGTATTTTGAAAAGACATATAATTGGACTTTTTAAAGCACAGAGCAATAGATTGGCAAATTACCATTCAGACACAAATGTTGCTAGGCGTAGAAAATAAAGAGCTTTGATAAACCATGAAATACAGTTAAATTCATAACAAAAATATTCAGTATCAGTACACTAAATGAAGTGCATCTATTTTTACAGACGTTTGTGTTTTTAGTAAGGCTTTGTAATTACTATGAAAATGAAGTAGTGAACTTTAAGCAGAAAAAAAAACACACAATACAAAAAACATTTCCTACCTGACAAATAAATAATCTTGAAGGTTTTCAGTGCTGTAAAAACTACACAATAGTAGTTTGCATATAAATAAAAATGTATTATATTTTGCATGCTGACAAAATACCATACTTGAAGCCATTTTACATATGCAATACATTTTTACATTGTGCAAGTTACCAACAAAACTACAAGCTTTCTTTTCTTGCCTATGTATTATATAGCAAGCTGAAGTGAATCTCAAATTATTATAACAGTGTTAAACTCATAAGTATTTAGGGAGTCTTAAAGTAAGGCACTAGTGGGTGTCTGTGAACTAGATTGTAGCGATGTACAGTACATACTGTAGATCTAAACAACATCTAAATACCCAGTTGTAAAAACATGGCACCTTTTAGTTTTAGCATAGCAGTCAGCTTGTTAGTAGAGCAAATAATAATCATTATCCTAGACATTTTGTACAATTGTGCAGTTCTTCATCATAATTACTAGACATGTGCATTCATTTTCATCCGAATGCATTTTCGTCCGAATTTCGAGTATTTTTGTTATCGTTTTAACAAACGATAACGACCATGCAGAATCTGAAAACCGAAAGATCCGACATAAACAAATGCTTTATTTTCGTTTTCGTTGCGACAACAGTACGATATGGATAGGAGATACGACATGACACTGACAATAGCGATCTGTGTCCTTCGAACGTGTGGTCGAATGTGCCTAACCTTAGCTCTATTAGTCCAAGTTTATTCTACATAGAGAGAAAAGATTCAACATAGAGGGAAAAGATTTGACATTATAGAGACAATAGCAAAAAAGGTCGAATGTGCCTAACCTAACTCTATTGGTCCAAGATTTTTCGACATAGAGAGAAAAGATTCCACATGAAGATTCGACGAAGCAGTCGACGCGAGCAGACATTTATGGTCAAATGCTCCGGCCATAGGCTATAGAAGATTTCTAATATTGGTTGACTAGTAATAATAATTGATAAATATAATTATTACAAGTGTCATACAACATTAGAATTCTACTATAGCTTGTAGGCGGAACATTCGACCGGAAATGTACGATTGCGGCGTTGTACAGTTTAGCTGCTCCGTTGAATCTTCTTAGAACATTCGACAGACACCATAAGCCTTTAATGACACATTCGACCTTAATTATTTCAGATTTTCGGACGAATGCATTTTTTAACGAAACAAATAGATAAAAACGAATTTAGTGAGTAACTAAATCAATTTATTTTTCGGACAAAAACGAAATTCCGAAACAAAATATTTCAGTGTGCACATGTCTATTAATTACTAATATGAGAAATTGTAATTCCATTAATGATCTATGATTTCCAGTACAATCATTATTGAAATTAAAATATTTTAGTGTAAGAATGTATGACACCAACTGTAAAGTTGCACTCTCTCAATGGAAACAGTTTTTCTTTTTATCATTTTCTTATATAGATATACAAATGGGCAAATGTTGCTTATGCATGTAGATATGAGCTAACTGTAATAGTGACAAGGAAAAGAAAAGCTGTCTATTACTGGGCTACCAGTACCAATTAGCCAAATATGAAAAAATATGCTCTGGTGGCAGTTTGCTGATACAATCTTCAATCCATGTTTTATGGGATTGTTTGGCTGATGTTTTTCCTTTGACGTTTTTTAAGTTCCACACCATGCCTGAAAGATAACAAACTAAAACAATAGACATAAAGACATTTTACTCAGATATCAAGTGGAATGCAAATACAATATATTTATTTATTTTTTTATAATAATTCTATCCTATATGTTTGATTTATAATTGCATTATGGTGAATGAGATGATAACTACCGTATTTATCGGCGTATAACACGCACTTTTTTCCCCTTAAAATCAGGGGAAAGTCATGGGTGCGTGTTATACGCCGATCCCCGCTAATTGTGAGCTATCGGCGGCGAGCGCCGCCGACATTCACATAGCGGGTAGTTTTAAATATGGCGCCGCGGAGTTCGGAGGGACTCGGCAGTGCTGAACGAGCGCCGCCGAAATCACAGAGCCGAGATCCACATAGTCGAGTGTATTCGGCTCTTTCCGGTGCCGCTCACAGTCACGCCCAGTCCCGCCTGTGTTATGTCCATCATAGGGCGGGACTGGGCGGGACTGTGAGCGGCGCCGGAAAGAGCTGAATACACTCGACTATGTGTATCTCGGCGGCGTTCGTTCAGTTCTGCCTGCGCCGAGTCCCTCCGATCTCCGCGGCGCCATATTTAAAACTACTAGCATGTGTATGTCAGCGGCGGCAGGCATGGACACTGGGGACAAGGCTGCACTGGGGACAAGGCTGCACTGGGGACAAGGCTGCACTGGGGACAAGGCTGCACTGAGGCAAGGCTGCACTGACAAGGCTGCACTGGGGCAAGGCTGCACTGACAAGACTGCACTGGGGCAAAGCTGCACTGACAAGGCTGCACTGGGGCAAAGCTGCACTGACAAGACTGCACTGGGGCAAAGCTGCACTGACAAGGCTGCACTGGGGCAAAGCTGCACTGACAAGGCTGCACTGACAAGGCTGCACTGGGGCAAAGCTGCACTGACAAGGCTGCACTGGGGCAAAGCTGCACTGACAAGGCTGCACTGACAAGGCTGCACTGGGGAAAAGCTGCACTGACAAGGCTGCACTGACACTGAAAAGGCTGCAATGACACTAACAAGGCTGCAGATGAACACTGATGAGGCTGCATTGATTGGCATTTTAATGTAAGTTTCTTTTCCTTAAACTTCCCTCCTAAAAGTTTTTTTCCTTAAAATTCTCTTCTAAACTTGGGGTGCATGTTATACGCCGGCGCGTGTTATACGCCGATAAATACGGTATTCATTTCTAGTTATTGGAAATGGCTATTTAATTTAATGCTGTCTAAACCACGAGCAAATGAGGCTTGCTAAGGGCTGTACACTCAAGAGTCAAAACATAAAACAAGTGGGTGGTGGAGAACCTTCAATAAAAATGGGAGTGATTATATTCTTTTTTTTACTATTGACATCTGTTAGCTATTTATATGACATTTTTTGCAGCAACAAGGCTGCATAAAGTGTGCACTGATATCACAAAGGATAAGTACAGATAAACATCAACAGAAAATAAAAACTGCATAATTCATACTTTATGGAATGTGTATGCTTGAAACACAAGGCATATTCTCAGAAGGTCAGCCTTTGTCACAGCAAGTAGAGGGTTTCATACTCTTTTGCTTGCAAATGCATGTTTAATACCTGTACCATATATATATTTGTCACATTATAGCTTTTATTCATTTTTATAAGAATAATTATAGCACAGTGGTTCTCAACCACCAGGCTATGGCTTTTTTATGGGCCACATCCTCCCTTCTGCAGGGATGCGGATTTTAGTCAAAATAACAGCTCAACCACAATATCAGCATAGCATATGTTACCCTGGTGGTAAGCTCTGACCTAGGTCACAGGTAGTATGTGTGCTTGTGTATAAGGGAATGTCGCAGCTTGGTTGTGGGGCAGAGGATGTTGGGTAGCTGTGGTGTTTACAGAAAGTATGTATCTGAGGTAGCGGTCAATGCGTGTGCAGGTTATCAAGGTGCAGTTGGCTGAAGCTATGGCAGCTTTTCCAGTGTGTGTTCATTACCCTGCACTGGCTGTCTATAAAAGAATGAAATAGACCTGTGGTCTGATGAGAACAAGATAAATTTATTTGGTTCAGATGGTGTCAAACGTGTGTGGCGGCAACCAGATGAGGAGTACAAAGACAAGTATGTCATGCCTACAGTCAAGCATGGTGGTGGGAGTGTCATGATCTGGGGCTGCATGAGTGCTGACGACACGGTAGAGCTACAGTTCATTGAGGGAACCATGAATGGCAACATGTACTGTCACATACTGAAGCTGAGCATGATCCCCTCCCTCCCGGAGACTGGGCCGCAGAGCAGTATTCCAACATGATAATGGCCCCAAGCACACCTCCAAGATGACCACTGCCTTGCTAAAGAAGCTGAGGGTAAAGGTGATGGACTGGCCAAGCATTTCTCCAGACCTAAACCCTATTGAGCATTTATGGGGCATCCTCAAACGGAAGGTGGTCAAGGTCTCTAACATCCACCAGCTCCATGATGTCATCATAGAGGAGTGGAAGAGGACTCCAGTGGCAACCTGTGAAGCTCTGGTGAACTCCATGCCCAAGAGGGTTAAGGCAGTGCTGGAAAATAATGGTGGCCACGCAAAATCTTGAAACTTTGGGCCCAGTTTGGACATTTTCACTTAGGAGCGTACTCACTTTTGTTGCCAGCAGTTTAGATATTAATGGCTGTGTGTTGAATTATTTTGAGGGGGCAGCAAATTTACACTATATAGTACACTCACTACTTTATGCTGTAGCAAAGTGTAATTTCTTCAGTGTTTTCACATGAAAAGATATATTAATAAATTACAAAAATGTGAGGGTTGTACTCACTTTTGTGAGATACTGGGGGTTATTTACGAAAGGCAAATCAATTTGTACTACAAGTGCAAACTACAAGTGCAAAGTGTACTTGAAATTGCACTGAAAGTTCACTTGGAAGTGCAGTCGCTGTAAATCTGAGGGGTAGATCTGAAATGAGGGGAAGCTCTGCTGATTTTATCATCCATTCATGTGCAAGTTAAAATGCTGTTTTTATTTTCCTTGCATGTCCCCCTCGGATCCACAGCGACTGCAATTCCAAGTGCACTTTCAGTGCAATTTCAAGTGCACTTTGCACTTGTAGTGCAAAGTGGATTTGTCTTTAGTAAATAACCCTCAATATGTTTTAAATGCTTACAGTATATGTTCCTTAATAGCAACTGGTTGGATTTTTTTGTACTTAATCTAATTTAAAGTAATTTTTATATTTTTGTCTGTGTTTTCCTGAGATGTTTAAGCAGCGTTAAAGTCTTACATTCTACATACCAAATTATTTTCTAGGTATGCATTTATAGATCCATGCTTTGAAGTATGCTACTGAAGGGTCAATCACCAGTACAAACAAACCTGCAGCAAGCTTCTAGCTGTATTTATGGAAAATTGCTGGGCTGCACATAACACAGCCTTGCTGACCCACTGAGCTCTCCTCCTGTACCCTATAACATAAAGACAGCCAACAGAAGAGTGTGAGTGTTGTCGGGTGCAGTGTACAGGAGCACCAAACTCAAGACAGCATTGAAGAGAAACAGTTATTGGCCAGCCAATTGTGTAAAACTTTGTTACATGTCATTAACATTCTTTGAACCCTGTATTTTTCCACTTTTCCCTTTCTTCCTACTGTTATAACTTGACACTGGGCCCCTTCAGATTTTTCCCACTAGTCAGGGTTTACAAATGTGAAAAGATAGTGGATATTATGTGCCTTCCTATCTTTTTTATGTGACCACTTCTGCATTTTAATCTGAGGTACATGGGTGGCTTTTTCTTCTAAGTGAGATTTTTGTTTCTAAATTTGATAAAAGTGCAAAACTTTTATTGTACCAATATCCCATAAGAAATCCAAGGTACACATACACATAACATTATCTGGACCTTTTAGGTACATATTACAATTCCACTTTATAGTTTTAAATATCCTTTTATTTGAACAATTACATAGTAGGTAAGGTTGAAAAAAGACAATAGTCCATCCAGTTCAACCTGTGTAGGTGCATGTGTGTCAGTGTGTATAATTTTTTCCCATATCCCTGTACGTTGTGCTCTTTAAGATGCACATCCAAGCGTCTTTTAAAAATAACCATACTCCCTGCTGCCACCGCCGATTGTGGAAGAGAGTTCCACAATCCTATAGCCCTGACAGTGAAAACCCCCCTGAGCAGTTTAAGGTTAAACCGCTTCTTCTCCAATCTCTTGTGTTTCCCCATGTCCTTAAACATTCGCCCAGAGACTTTATTGTTTTTTCCTATGCTGGTATCCCCATTGAGGTATTTGTAGATCACTATCATGTCCCCTCTCAAACGTCGCTTCTCCAGCGACAATAAATTTAGTGCTTGTAGTCATTCGAGGACTGATGACCATAATCAGACAGAGTACTCCAGATGAGGCCTAACCAAAGTTTTATAAAGTGGTAGGATTATAGTTTTATCCCTGGAGTATATCCCTTTTTTATGCATGCTAATATTCTGCAGGCTTTGGTAGCTGCAGCTTGACATTGCATGCTATTGCTCAATCTGTAATCTACTAGGACCCCCAGATCTTTCTCCATCCTTGATTCCCCCAGGGGTTCGCCCCCTAGTGAGTAGTTTGCCTTTATGTTTTTTGCCCCCAAGTGCATTACTTTACATTTTTCCACATTAAACCTCATTTGCCATGTGGTTGCCCACTCCATTATTTTGTTCAGGGCTTTCTGTAAAATTTCCATATCCTGATGCAACGTCATTGCGCTGCCTATTTTTGTGTTGTCCGCAAAAACTGAGATTGAGCTATTTATCCCATCCTCTATATCAGTTATGAATAAGTTGCATATAATTGGTACCAAGACAGAACCTTGAGGTACCCCACTCCCCACTCCAGACCAATCTGAGTACATGTTATTTATCAAAACCCTTTGGACATGCCCCTGTAACCAGTTTTTTACCCAAGCACAAACCTTAAGGTCCATGCCTGTAGACTTCAGCTTGTAGATTAAGCATTTATGGGGGACTGTATTAAATGCCTTTGCAAAATCTGGATACACCAAATCTACAGGCCTTCCCCTGTCTAGATAGCAGCTCACTTCCTCATTTATTTCGTAAACCCATGTTGATTACTACTAATGATATTTTTTTTCCCCAGTAAATTTTTCAATATAGTCCCTTATCATCCCCTCCAATAATTTACCCACTATTGATGTTAGGCTTACTGACCTGTAGTTTCTAGGAATATGTATCTGCCCTTTTTGAATATTGGTAACACATTGGCTTTTCTCCAATCGGCTGGTAACATCCCTGTCAGTATGCTGTCCGCAAAGATTAGGAACAATGGTCTGGCTATAGCCTGACTGAATTCTCTGAGGACTCTCAGGTGTAAGCCATCTGGTCCTGGTGATTTATTTGTATTAAGTTTATCAAGTCTTTCCCTGATTCCGTCCTCTGTTAGCCACGAGGGTACAGTATGTCCTGTGTTGTGTCACTAACCGTACTGTAGCGGTAGGCTTACCCCTCCTTTTCCTGTGTAAAAACTGAGGAGAAGAAGGCATTTAGTACAGTTGCCTTCTCTGTGTCATCTGTATCCATCATCGTCTTTTATGTGGGCAATGTGCTCTGATTTTGCCTTTTTAATGTTAATATATCTAAAAAATGTCTGTAGCGCTGGTAGATTTGCAATCTACCACATGTTAGGTAGATTTAGTAACTTGTTCGTTAGGAAGGTTAAGTTTGCCTCTGTTCCAGCTTGGCTGACGTTGTGTGTGTTTCCGTGCTGACCGGTGGGTGTCGCTGTTATCACTGGTTAGTGTTGGAAAGGCAACGTGTTGAAGCGTATGGATGCTCTTCTGTCCCGAAGACAACTCGGTGGAGGTGGTCCTCCGAGTTGCATTCTGGGCGAGGGTATTTATGGGACAGACGCCATTTTTTGGGGTTCATTTTACAGCCACCTGCTGGCCCTCCTGGCCGACAGGTATGCGTTAAGGAGCTACCTCGTGGGCCTCCGGAACAGGGGTGGGTCCAGAGTAGGGATGAGCCGAACACCCCCCTGTTCGGTTCGCACCAGAACATGCGAACAGGAAAAAAATTCGTTCGAACACGCGAACACCGTTAAAGTCTATGGGACACGAACATGAATAATCAAAAGTGCTAATTTTAAAGGCTAATATGCAAGTTATTGTCAATAAAAGTGTTTGGGGACCTGGGTCCTGCCCCAGGGGACATGAATCAATGCAAAAAAAAGTTTTAAAAACGGCCGTTTTTTCAGGAGCAGTGATTTTAATAATGCTTAAAGTCAAACAATAAAAGTGTAATATCCCTTTAAATTTCATACCTGGGGGGTGTCTATAGTATGCCTGTAAAGGGGCGCATGTTTCCCGTGTTTAGAACAGTCTGACAGCAAAATGACATTTTGAAGGAAAAAACACATTTAAAACTACCGCGGCTATTGCATTGCCGACAATACACATAGAAGTTCATTGATAAAAACGGCATGGGAATTCCCCACAGGGGAACCCCGAACCAAAAAAAAAAAAAAAAATGATGTGGGGGTCCCCCTAAATTCCATACAAGGCCCTTCAGGTCTGGTATGGATATTAAGGGGAACTCCAGCCAAAATTTAAAAAAAAAATTGACGTGGGGTTCCCCCTAAATTCCATACCAGACCCTTCAGGTCTGGTATGGATTTTAAGGGGAACCCCGCGCCAAAAAAAAAAAAAAAAACGACGTGGGGTCCCCCTAAAAATCCATACCAGACCCTTATCCGAGCACGCAACCTGGCAGGCCGCAGGAAAAGAGGGGGGGACGAGAGTGCGGCCCCCCCCCCTTCCTGAACCGTACCAGGCCACATGCCCTCAACATTGGGAGGGTGCTTTGGGGTAGCCCCCCAAAACACCTTGTCCCCATGTTGATGAGGACAAGGGTCTCATCCTCACAACCGTGGCCGGTGGTTGTGGGGGTCTGCGGGCGGGGGGCTTATCGGAATCTGGAAGCCCCCTTTAACAAGGGGACCCCCAGATCCCGGCCCCCCCCCTGTGTGAAATGGTAAGGGGGTACTTACCCCTACCATTTCACTAAAAAACTGTCAAAAATGTTAAAAATGACAAGAGACAGTTTTTGACAATTCCTTTATTTAAATGCTTCTTCTTTCTTCCTTCATCTTCTTCTTCTTCTGGTTCTTCTGGCTCTTCTGGTTCTTCCTCCGGCGTTCTCGTCCAGCATCTTCTCCGCGGCGTCTTCTATCTTCTTCTCCTCGGGCCGCTCCGCACCCATGGCATGAGGGGGGAGGCTCCCGCTCTTCTCTTCATCTTCTTCTCTTCTTCATCTTCTTCTTCATCTTCTTCTTCATCTTCTTCTTCATCTCTTCTTCCTTCTTCTCTTCTTCATGTCTTCTGCGGGCCGCTCCGCAGCCATGCTGGCATGGAGGGAGGCTCCCGCTGTGTGACGGCGTCTCTTCGTCTGACGGTTCTTAAATAACGGGGGGCGGGGCCACCCGGTGACCCCGCCCCCCTCTGACGCACGGTGACATGACGGGACTTCCCTGTGGCATTCCCCGTGACGTCACAGGGAAGTCCCGTCATGTCACCGTGCGTCAGAGGGGGGCGGGGTCACCGGGTGGCCCCGCCCCCCGTTATTTAAGAACCGTCAGACGAAGAGACGCCGTCACACAGCGGGAGCCTCCCTCCATGCCAGCATGGCTGCGGAGCGGCCCGGAGAAGACATGAAGAAGAGAAGAAGGAAGAAGAAGATGAAGAAGAAGATGAAGAAGAAGATGAAGAAGAGAAGAAGATGAAGAGAAGAGCGGGAGCCTCCCCTCATGTCATGGGTGCGGAGCGGCCCGAGGAGAAGAAGATAGAAGACGCCGCGGAGAAGATGCTGGACGAGAACGCCGGAGGAAGAACCAGAAGAGCCAGAAGAACCAGAAGAAGAAGAAGATGAAGGAAGAAAGAAGAAGCATTTAAATAAAGGAATTGTCAAAAACTGTCTCTTGTCATTTTTAACATTTTTGACAGTTTTTTAGTGAAATGGTAGGGGTAAGTACCCCCTTACCATTTCACACAGGGGGGGGGCCGGGATCTGGGGGTCCCCTTGTTAAAGGGGCTTCCAGATTCCGATAAGCCCCCCGCCCGCAGACCCCCACAACCACCGGCCACGGTTGTGAGGATGAGGCCCTTGTCCTCATCAACATGGGGACAAGGTGTTTTGGGGGGCTACCCCAAAGCACCCTCCCAATGTTGAGGGCATGTGGCCTGGTACGGTTCAGGAGGGGGGGGGCCGCACTCTCGTCCCCCCTCTTTTCCTGCGGCCTGCCAGGTTGCGTGCTCGGATAAGGGTCTGGTATGGATTATTAGGGGGACCCCACGCCGTTTTTTTTTTTTTTTTGGCGCGGGGTTCCCCTTAAAATCCATACCAGACCTGAAGGGTCTGGTATGGAATTTAGGGGGAACCCCACGTCATTTTTTTTTTTAAATTTTGGCTGGGGTTCCCCTTAATATCCATACCAGACCTGAAGGGCCTTGTATGGAATTTAGGGGGACCCCCACATCATTTTTTTTTTTTTTTTTTTGGTTCGGGGTTCCCCTGTGGGGAATTCCCATGCCGTTTTTATCAATGAACTTCTATGTGTATTGTCGGCAATGCAATAGCCGCGGTAGTTTTAAATGAGTTTTTTCCTTCCAAATGTCATTTTGCTGTCAGACTGTTCTAAACACAGGAAACATGCGCCCCTTTACAGGCATACTATAGACACCCCCCAGGTACGAAATTTAAAGGGATATTACACTTTTATTGTTTGACTTTAAGCATTAATAAAATCACTGCTCCTGAAAAAACGTCCGTTTTTAAAACTTTTTTTTGCATTGATCCATGTCCCCTGGGGCAGGACCCAGGTCCCCAAACACTTTTTATGACAATAACTTGCATATAAGCCTTTAAAATTAGCACTTTTGATTTCTCCCATAGACTTTTAAAGGGTGTTCCGCGGCATTCGAATTTGCCGCGAACACCCCAAATTGTTCGCTGTTCGGCGAACTTGCGAACAGCCAATGTTCGAGTAGAACATGAGTTCGACTCGAACTCCAAGCTCATCCCTAGTCCAGAGGCTTGTCTGGGGCCTACCACCGCGGCCGAGGAATGGTCCTGAGCTGTCAGTCCTGTGTGGTGAAGCTGGACAACCGGGGAGATCCCAGGGGAGGACCCGTCTTGGAGGGATCACGCAGCGTGCTGGTCTAGAGAGGGGCCTGGTGACTCGGTTGGAGGACGTATCCGAAAGTAACTATACAGCATAGTGTTGCCGGGTTGGCTTAAAGGTTCAGGCACTGTGACTGACATTCATTACAGAAAATCTGATACATCCTGTGGCAGAGGATCGTACGGGTTTTGTTCCCAAGCAAGTCTGTGGCAGAGACTTTGATTCGTGCTGCGTACTGGCTGCTGGGCTAGTGAGAGAGGTCTATCCAGGCGAGCAAGGAGTGTGTCCCCCAAGGGGAGCGCATTCCATACAATATCTGAATTCTACCAGGACATTTGTCAAAAGAACCCTACAAGAAGATGTTTGAGTTTCTTCTGCAGTTTCCTTTCCACCTCTTTCCTGCTATTTCCTAAGTCAAGTGTTTAATAAAGCATTGAACGTACTCCCGTGTTGGTGCATGTGTTGTCCAGAGGTAAACTCAACGGAACCCTAGACCCAGTGTCGGTGAAACAGAGGGAAGCAGAGTGAAGGTAACAGACCCACTTAAACCAGCAGCTCCACCGTGAGTTATTGCTACATGTCTTTGGATTTTTTTTACTCTCCTTTGCTATGTGTCTCTCGTAATCTTTTTTAGCCACCCTGATTGAAATTTAGTGTTTTTGTGCTGCCCTCGTGCCTCCTTTTTCTATGATTAACGCTAAATGCGTTAGTTCTGTGATTGCTGGATCCCAAATTGTCCCGTATTTCCACATCTGAGATCAGACTTGGATCGTTCGTAATTAATAGAGCTAGTATGGCATTCTTTCTAGTTGGGGAATACACCAATTGGGACATGAAGTTGTCGTGTAAGACATTCATGAAATGATGGGCCTTTAATGAGTGAGCTGTCCCCTCTGCCCAGTCAATATCGGATAATTGAAGGCACCCATTATGATGATGTTTTCCCTATCTTGCTACCATTTCTAATTGTGATAGTAGGTCCAGCTCCTGCTACTCCTTCAGGTTGGATGGCCTATAACATACCCCCACTATTAATTTCCCAATTACTTCTTCTCTTTAAAGTTCTACCCACACTGATTCCACCTCCCCCTCGTCCCATTCATAATATTGCTCCTCTCCACCACCCTTGCATCATTTTTGACATCTAGATACACCCCTCCCCCTCTTCTACCGTCCCTGTCCTTCTGATACAAGATATACCCCTGGATATTTGCCAGCCAATCGTGTGAGCTGTCAAACCAAGTTTCAGTTATTCCCACAAAGTCTAAGTCCTCCTCATGTAATAGCAGCTCCAGTTCCTCCATTTTGTTAGCTAGGCTCCTAGCATTTGTGTATATGCCTCTCAGTGTTGTATGAATGCATATTATTTTCTACTTATGTTTCCTCTCGCTTCGTTTTCGAGTTGTCCATTAATTCTGCCCGGGATTAGATGTTACGGCTGTGTTATCACTGCTGCCTCCACTATTACCCTCTATTCTTTTCTCACTTCCGGCTATTGCTGTTGCTTCCTCTGACCTCCCCCCCCCCCAATACCTAGTTTAAAATCCCCTCCAACTTCATGGCCATCTTTCTTCCCAATAGAGCTGCACCATCTCCATTAAGGTGCAGCCCGTCCTTAATAAAGAGTCAATAACTGAATGAGAAGTCATCCCAGTTCTCCAGGAACCCTTCTTTCCTACACCAGTTCCTCAGCCACTTGTTCTGTTCCATAAGCTCCTGCTGCCTCTCTGGTGTGGCTCGAGGTACAGGTAGTATTTCTGAGAAAACCACCTTAGAGGTCCTTCTCCTCAGTCTAGTCCCCAAGTCCCTGAAATCATTTTTAGGACTCTCCACTTTCCTCTCACTTTGTCATTGGCACCAATGTGTACCATGACTGCTGGGTCCTCCCTAGCCACACCCAATAATTTTTCCACCCAATCCGCGATGTGCTGAACCCGAGCACCTGGTAGACAACATACCGTTTGGCGGCCTCGGTCTTGACTTGGGTAGCTAAGAGCTAACCACCGCACTGGCCAATTACTTACTCATTGTAACCAAAGCCACACCCTTCCTTATATAAGAACTAAACAACACATGGGCCGAAATTGACCTTTTAATTAACAAAACTTTATTTCACATAACTAACATAAATAATAACTGACTTAATGCAGATACATTGATTTTGAGATCCTTGACGGTACCATATATACCTAATGTTTTTGTGTCTGAGGCACAAGCTAGCTGAGTTGCAACCCCAGCCGCAACCTATTGACTCAGGGCCTAAACCCAACTGACCTCATCCACCCAGGGTTCTTAAAAATACCTGGTCACTATGCAGTGAAATGTTCCCACTCAAGGATACCATACTTCAGATGGTTTCCCACCATTTACCCAATGACCAGATTTAGACCTCCGTCAAGGACCCCAAAACACCAACAAAGAAAGTAAAACAGCTATAACTAACATAACCACATAAAGGGCGGGAGGGATGTTAATCCACTGATTACCACTCTGCAACTGCTGAAGCCCCACCTACCCAGTCACTAATACCACCTAAGCTCCCCCCAGCCCCCTTTCTCCTCAGCCATTAGGTAAGAGCCTACGTTTAAATAAAAATGCTTTATGTTAACCCCCCATTGACTGGATACCCTTACCACCCTGTCAAGTATCCCCTCCACTGAAAGCGTGCCTACTCAGCTCAGGCCCTGTCTTTCTGACAGATTGCCCTCTCTGTCCTCCTAATAATTAAGTCCCCCACTACCAACACTTGTCTAACATTTCCTATATCTATGCCTCCCATCTTACCAGAGCCATCACTCCGCTGGCAGCTAAGGGAGGGAGCCTGCTTCATCCCTTGGGGTGTACTGGCCTCCCTAGCGCTCTTCCCTCTACCCCACATACTAACTGTCACCCAGCTACCTACCTCTGGCTCCTGTGCCTCCATCTCTCCAACCTCCTCTTCACTGGCCACAGCAGTATTTGCCCTTGATTGGCTCATCAAGGAACGTATACATTGAGCAGGATGTGCACTGAGTAGCATTACCAATCCTGCTGGACATTTTACCCTCTATTCTAGTGGGGATAGCAATGAAGACTTGCTATTGATACCCTATATTACTCCCAGCTCTCCCTCCGACACTCTCAGCACCTTACTCCCAGATAGTAAAATTACTCCCAGA
This sequence comes from Lithobates septentrionalis, assembly GCA_037952835.1. NCBI lineage: Eukaryota > Metazoa > Chordata > Amphibia > Anura > Ranidae > Lithobates > Lithobates septentrionalis. The sequence continues at coordinate 1,759,364 of JBBDGP010002865.1, read as the reverse complement.
TATTAAGGTACTCCCAGGTATTAAGGTACTCCCAGGTACCATAAGACAATGCAAACTGTGGCTGATTGTTAAAAACAAATAAATAAACTTTGTCCTCTGATGTATTCTCATATACTATACATAGGTAATCACACCTGTGTATATATATTTGTTGTTACTGTTTAATGAAGTCCACCAAATGGATAAGTACTTCTCAATGAGTTTTGTAAACCAAAGTCCACCTTTTCAGTACAGCGTATTAAAAATGACATATCTTTAATTGTACAAATAGGCATATTATAAGCAAATGTTCAAAATTACATCAAACAATGGGATTGTTTTACTAAAACTAGCAAGTGCAAAATCTGGTGCAGCTCTGCATAGAAACTAATCAGCTTCCAGGTTTTATTGGCAAAGCTTAATTGAACAAGATGAAGTTAGAAGCTGATTGGCTACCATGCACAGCTGCACCAAATTTTGCACTTTCCAGTTTTAGTAAATCAACCCCAATGTGTCTTGTGTGACACATATACTGTACTTGCATACATTCATCAGTTATACATTTTTGAATCAGCCATAGGTGGTTGAAAACATAAAAATCCAAAGGCATGTTCTTTGCCAACACCATTGAGGATGGAAGAAGGATCCAGGAGGAGTTTTAATTTCTGTCTGCTGGGGAGATTTGAACTCTTTATCCACTAAAGTGACCACAGTCACTTTGATTGAAATTGATGAAAACGTTTATGGCACCCTTGGGTGAAGAATTTTCTGCCTTCAGATTTTGATGACTCTTTATTGATGCCTTGATAACACTCTACTTTGGTCAGCTTACATTACCGGTGGGCTTAGGGAGCCATGCTGCTCCTCGGGGATTCTCATCCTCTCCTCTAGGGATGAGCCAAACACCCCCCTGTTCGGTTCGCACCAGAACATGCTAACAGGAAAAAAGTTTGTTCGAACACGCGAACACCGTTAAAGTCTATGGGACACGAACATGAATAATCAAAAGTGCTAATTTTAAAGGCTAATATGCAAGTTATTGTCATAAAAAGTGTTTGGGGACCTGGGTCCTGCCCCAGGGGATATGGATCAATGCAAAAAAAAGTTTTAAAAACGGCCGTTTTTTCAGGAGCAGTGATTTTAATAATGCTTAAAGTCAAACAATAAAAGTGTAATATAGCTTTAAATTTCGTACCTGGGGGGTGTCTATAGTATGCCTGTAAAGGGGCGCATGTTTCCTGTGTTTAGAACAGTCTGACAGCAAAATGACATTTTGAAGGAAAAAACCCATTTAAAACTACCCGCGGCTATTGCATTGCCGACAATACACATAGAAGTTCATTGATAAAAACGGCATGGGAATTCCCCAAAGGGGAACCCCGAACCAAAATTTAAAAAAAAAATGACGTGGGAGTCCCCCTAAATTCCATACCAGGCCCTTCAGGTCTGGTATGGATATTAAGGGGAACCCCGGCCAAAATTTAAAAAAAAATGACGTGGGGTTCCCCCTAAATTCCATACCAGACCCTTCAAGTCTGGTATGGATTTTAAGGGGAACCCCGCGCCAAAAAGAAACAAAAACGGCGTGGGGTCCCCCCAAAAATCCATACCAGACCCTTATCCGAGCACGCAACCTGGAAGGCCGCAGGAAAATAGGGGGGACGAGAGTGCCCCCCCCCTCCTGAACCGTACCAGGCCACATGCCCTCAACATTGGGAGGGTGCTTTTGGGTAGCCCCCCAAAACACCTTGTCCCCATGTTGATGAGGACAAGGGCCTCATCCCCACAACCCTGGCCGGTGGTTGTGGGGGTCTGCGGGCGGGGGGCTTATCGGAATCTGGAAGCCCCCTTTAACAAGGGGACCCCCAGATCCTGCCCCCCCTGTGTGAAATGGTAAGGGGGTACTTACCCTTACCATTTCACTAAAAAACTGTCAAAAATGTTAAAAATGACAAGAGACAGTTTTTGAAAATCCCTTTATTTAAATGCTTCTTTTTTCTTCTATCTTCCTTCATCTTCTGGTTCTTCTGGTTCTTCTGGCTCTTCTGGTTCTTCCTCCGGCGTTCTCGTCCAGCATCTCCTCCGCGACATCTTCTATCTTCTTCTCCTCGGGCCGCTCCACACCCATGGCATGGGGGGGAGGCTCCTGCTCTTCTCTTCTTCTTTTCTTCTCTTCTTCTCTTCTTCATTTTCTTCTCCGGGCCGCTCCGCACCCATGCTGGCATGGAGGGAGGCTCCCGCTGTGTGACGGCGCTCCTCGTCTAACAGTTCTTAAATAACGGGGGGCGGGGCCACCTGGTGACCCCCCCCCCCCTCTGACGCACGGTGACTTGACGGGACTTCCCTGTGGCATTCCCCATGACGTCACAGGAAAGTGCGGAAGTGCCATGGGTGCGGAGCGGCCCGAGGAGAAGAAGATAGAAGACGCCGCGGAGGAGATGCTGGACAAGAACGCCGGAGGAAGAACCAGAAGAGCCAGAAGAACCAGAAGAACCAGAAGATGAAGGAAGATAGAAGAAAGAAGAAGCATTTAATTGTCAAAAACTCTCTCTTGTCATTTTTAACATTTTTGACAGTTTTTTAGTGAAATGGTAGGGGTAAGTACCCCCTTACCATTTCACACAGGGGGGGCGGGATCTGGGGGTCCCCTTGTTAAAGGGGGCTTCCAGATTCCGATAAGCCCCCCGCCCGCAGACCCCCACAACCACCGGCCAGTGTTGTGGGGATGAGGCCCTTGTCCTCATCAACATGGGGACAACCATGTGGGGCTACCCCAAAGCACCCTCCCAATGTTGAGGGCATGTGGCCTGGTACGGTTCAGGAGGGGGGCCTCACTCTCGTCCCCCCTCTTTTCCTGCGGCCTGCCAGGTTGTGTGCTCGGATAAGGGTCTGGTATGGATTTTTGGGGGGACCCCACGCCGTTTTTTGTTTTGTTTTTTGACGCGGGGTTCCCCTTAAAATCCATACCAGACCTGAAGGGTCTGGTATGGAATTTAGGGGGAACCCCACGTCATTTTTTTTTTAAATTTTGGCCGGGGTTCCCCTTAATATCCATACCAGACCTGAAGGGCCTGGTATGGAATTTAGGGGGACTCCCATGTCATTTTTTTTTTTTATTTTGGTTCGGGGTTCCCCTTTGGGGAATTCCCATGCCGTTTTTATCAATGAACTTCTATGTGTATTGTCGGCAATGCAATAGCCGCGGGTAGTTTTAAATGGGTTTTTCCTTCAAAATGTCATTTTGCTGTCACACTGTTCTAAACACAGGAAACATGCGCCCCTTTACAGGCATACTATAGACACCCCCCAGGTACGAAATTTAAAGGGATATTACACTTTTATTGTTTGACTTTAAGCATTATTAAAATCACTGCTCCTGAAAAAACTGCCGTTTTTAAAACTTTTTTTTGCATTGATCCATGTCCCCTGGGGCAGGACCCAGGTCCCCAAACACTTTTTATGACAATAACTTGCATATTAGCCTTTAAAATTAGCACTTTTGATTTCTCCCATAGACTTTTAAAGGGTGTTCCGTGGCATTCGAATTTGCCGCGAACACCCCAAATTGTTCGCTGTTCGGCGAACTTGCGAACAGCCAATGTTCGAGTCGAACATGAGTTTGACTCGAACTCGAAGCTCATCCCTACTCTCCTCCTACTTCTTTTCCGATTCCCATCCCTATCTCTTCCTTTCCTTCTTTACTTCTTCATTATCACTTTCCAGTTTCTTACCCTCTTTTTAATTTTTGAGCCTGCTCTACAACATTCGACTTCCTCTTAACCAGAAAATGAATAATGTTTTTTCTTGCCTAATTTTTTATAGACTAGTGATTTCTGAATAAATCATATATTGTGGCCCCAGAGATCTAGAGGCCTTGATTTGCCCTTCCTCCTGCCTTGAGGTCTAGCGACCTTCACCTATAGATCGCAATATAACTCTCTTGACATTTTTTTTTATTTACTGTTGACATTGAGCCCCTGCTCCTGTCAGGCCCCTTTATACACTTTATAAATGTACCCTCAATTGTATGATATGATTTGCCCACCTGATCTGCTATCTTGCCTCTAATGTCTGGCAACAGCTTACTTTGTTTATCGCTATCTCAGATTTTGTACCTGAACATATTTATGTTTGCCTGTCATGCTCTATGTTTTCAATACACCAGTTTGACAAGACAATTGAGGAGAAATTAAAAATTTTGAGATGTCAAGAGAACAGGTATGGAGAGGAAATCTTTGAATGAAGACACTTGTTCCACTGACAGCTGTTTAAACCACTTAAGGAACAAGCCTATTTTTTACACTTGGTGTTTACAAATTAAAATAATTTTTTTTTGCTAGAAAATGACTTAGAACCCCCAAAAATTATATATTTTTTTTCAGGCACCCTAGAGAATAAAATGGTGGTCGTTGCAAAACTGTATGTCACAACATATTTGCGCAGCGGTCTTACAAGCGCAATTTTTGGTGGAAAAAATACACTTTTTTGAATACAAAAATAAGAAAACAGTAAAGTTAGCCCAATTTTTTTATATTGTGAAAGATAATGTTATGCTGAGTAAATTGATACTCAACATGTCATGCTTCAAAATTGCGCCCGCTCGTAGAATGGCGACAAACTTTGACATTTAAAATTCTCCAGAGGCGATGTTTAAAAATTTCCACAGGTTACAAGTTTTGAGTTACAGAGGAGGTCTTTTCCTAGAATTATTGCTCTCACTCTAACAATCACGGCGATGCCTCACATGTGTGGTTTGAACAGCACAGGAGGGACAGGGCGCTTTACATTTTTTCATTTTTGTCCTCTTATTTATTTATTATTATTGTATTTTATTACAGTTCTACACTTGAGTAAACCATGAGGGTGGGAAGTAACAAACATGTGTCTGTAAGCCTTAAGGAAAACATAGTAATTAAAGCATTCAACAAATCATCACCCACACTTAAAACTATAAACAAAATGCCAGGCTTTTTGCCAGTAAATACTGCAATCTCACTTTCTGGTCCATTGAACATCTAAATGATTGTGTTAGCAACAGTATGAAGTTGTATGAAAACAAAAATTCAGCAGAAAGAAATATATTTTATAAAATGTATTTTTTGTTATTGTTCTTTGTGACATTTTGCAGCCTAAGCTTAAATTGTTTTTGCCATAGATAAAAAAAAATGACTGCAAAATCTAACTAAAGTCTGCTAAAGGTATCGCTGGGTTTGATAATAAGACAAATGCATGGAATATTACGTGAATAGACTTTTGCTACAAAACTGGAGCTGTCCATTTATATTTTAAAATGTTAATATACGTGTGCAGTAGTAGTAAGTGTGTGAAGTGATGTAACATTATGCTGGGTCTGATTTACCAAAGTGCGAAGTCAGCTGAAGTGAAATCATGTAAAGAGAAATTTGAAAATTATAGAACTGATTGATAACATGAATAATGTTGGGGTGATAGTAACCATATTCATGCACTGGGAAAAAGAATAGCTACTGTGAGTGCTGTCTGTGAAACTTTTCAATTTGCACTAACATTTACATTTTCAATTAAGGCTTTCGGGGCGTTTCCTTCTTTTGTAGTTTGAGCACAAGATAAACAAGTCTAATGTTAAGTTGGACAAACTCTGTGCCAAACAATGCTTACAGTATTTGGAAAGGAGTGGGATATGGAATGGGGGATGGGAGGGGAGATTAATGCTGTGTACACACGGTCGGATTTGCTGATGGGAAATGTTCGATATGAGCTTGTTGTCGGAAAGTCCGACCGTGTGTATGCTCCATCGAACATTTACTGTCTGAATTTCCACCAGCAAATTTTTCTTAGCAGGTTCTCAAATTTTACACCAACGAAACTTTGTTGTCAGAAAGTCCGATTGTGTGTACACAAGTCCGCTCACAAAAGTTCACGCATGCTCGAATTAAGTACGAGCCGGAAGCACTCTTGTAAAACTAGTGTTTGTAATGGAGATAGCACATTCGTCACATGGCAAATTTTGAAATCTCTCAATGCAGCGCATTCTCTTATTCTTTATAATGCTAGAATAATGAATTTTTGCATTGCTGCTGATATTCACGGAGTTCTGACAAACAGATTTTTAATTATTTTGTGATCCCATGAATAATCTTTGGGTTTTTTTCTAGTAATCTCCAGAATAATAATTTTTTTTTCTATTGATCTCCATTTTTTTTTTCTCGTGATCTCTAGATTTTTTTTTTCTAGTAATCTCCATAATATTTTTTGTTGTTTTGTGTGTCAAGTTACTAAAACACCATTATTATCTTGTATATTTTAACCTCAAATATACAACTATGTTGGCGTCCCTTGTTAATTTGACATTGTATTTTTTAAATGTACCTGCCACAAATAAACTCTCCTTTTTGAAGTAAAACACATAGCCAAGTATTTGTCCAAAAATAAATTAGATATTTAATAGGGTTGCTAACAAAATAAAGAGGAAGGCAACTCTGGAGAAACAGTTCTAATTGGTGAAGCCTTTGTACACCAGGGCACACATCAATTATTTGACTGTCAAACTTGGTAACCTGAGGAGTCCATTTAATAGGAAGCACAATACTGTCTAGATCGGGAACAGCAGCAGATGACATACATGTCCCAAGGCTGTGGTCTTGCAATAGCCTGCGTCTTTTGCCAGACCACACAAAACCCAGGCCATCACTCTCAACACTTCCTTCCATGCTTCTTTCCATGCTGCTGTGTAGGGATGAGCTTCGAGTTCGAGTCGAACTCATGTTCGACTCGAACATTGGCTGTTCGCAAGTTCGCCGAACAGCGAACAATTTGGGGTGTTCGCGGCAAATTCGAACGCCGCGGAACACCCTTTAAAAGTCTATGGGAGAAATCAAAAGTGCTAATTTTAAAGGCTTATATGCAAGTTATTGTCATAAAAAGTGTCTGGGGACCTGGGTCCTGCCCCAGGGGACATGGATCAATGCAAAAAAAAGTTTTAAAAACGGCCGTTTTTCAGGAGCAGTGATTTTAATAATGCTTAAAGTCAAACAATAAAAGTGTAATATCCCTTTAAATTTCGTACCTGGGGGGGTGTCTATAGTATTCCTGTAAAGGGGCGCATGTTTCCCGTGTTTAAAACAGTCTGACAGCAAAATGACATTTCGAAGGAAAAAAAGCCATTTAAAACTACCCGCGGCTATTGCATTGCCGACAATACACATAGAAGTTCATTGATAAAAACGGCATGGGAATTCCCCACAGGGCAACCCTGAACCAAAATTTAAAAAAAAAATGACGTGGGAGACCCCCTAAATTCCATACCAGGCCCTTCAGGTCTGGTATGGATATTAAGGGGAACCCCAGCCAAAATTTAAAAAAAAAATGACATGGGGTTCCCCCTATATTCCATACCAGACCCTTCAGGTCTGGTATGGATTTTAAGGGGAACCCCGCGCCAAAAAAAAAAAAATGGCGTGGGGTCCCCCCAAAAATCCATACCAGACCCTTATCCGAGCACGCAACCTGGCAGGCCGCAGGAAAAGAGGGGGGGACGAGAGTGCGGCCCCCCCTCCTGAACCGTACCAGGCCACATGCCCTCAACATTGGGAGGGTGCTTTGGGGTAGCCCCCCAAAACACCTTGTCCCCATGTTGATGAGGACAAGGGCCTCATTCCCACAACCCTGGCCGGTGGTTGTGGGGGTCTGCGGGCGGGGGGCTTATCGGAATCTGGAAGCCCCCTTTAACAAGGGGACCCCCAGATCCCGCCCCCCCTGTGTGAAATGGTAAGGGGGTACTTACCCCTACCATTTCACTAAAAAACTGTCAAAAATGTTAAAAATGACAAGAGACAGTTTTTGACAATTCCTTTATTTAAATGCTTCTTCTTTCTTCCTTCATCTTCTTCTGGTTCTTCTGGCTCTTCTGGTTCTTCCTCCGGCGTTCTCGTCCAGCATCTCCTCCGCGGCGTCTTCTATCTTCTTCTCCTCGGGCCGCTCCGCACCCATGGCATGAGGGGAGGCTCCCGCTCTTCTCTTCATCTTCTTCTTCATCCTCTTCTCTTCTTTCTTCTTCTCTTCTTCATTTTCTTCTCCGGGCCACTCCTCACCCATGCTGGCATGGAGGGAGGCTCCCGCTGTGTGACGGCATCTCCTCATCTGACGGTTCTTAAATAACGGGGGGCGGGGCCACCCGGTGACCCCGCCCCCTCTGATGCATGGGACATGACGGGACTTCCCTGTGGCATTCCCCGTGACGGGAAGTCCCTGTCAAGTCACCGTGCGTCAGAGGGGGCGGGGTCACCGGGTGGCCCCGCCCCCCGTTATTTAAGAGTCGTCAGACGAAGAGACGCCGTCACACAGTGGGAGCCTCCCTCCATGCCAGCATGGGTGAGGAGCGGCCCGGAGAAGAAAATGAAGAAGAGAAGAAGAAAGAAGAGAAGAGGATGAAGAAGAAGATGAAGAGAAGAGCAGGAGCCTCCCCTCATGCCATGGGTGCGGAGTGGCCCGAGGAGAAGAAGATAGAAGACGCCGCGGAGGAGATGCTGGACAAGAACGCCGGATTAAGAACCAGAAGAGCCAGAAGAACCAGAAGAAGATGAAGGAAGAAAGAAGAAAGAAGAAGCATTTAAATAAAGGAATTGTCAAAAACTGTCTCTTGTCATTTTTAACATTTTTGACAGTTTTTTAGTGAAATGGTAGGGGTAAGTACCCCCTTACCATTTCACACAGGGGGGGGGGCGGGATCTGGGGGTCCCCTTGTTAAAGGGGGCTTCCAGATTCCGATAAGCCCCCCACCCGCAGACCCCCACAACCACCGGCCAGGGTTGTGGGGATGAGGCCCTTGTCCTCATCAACATGGGGACAAGGTGTTTTGGGGGGCTACCCCAAAGCACCCTCCAAATGTTGAGGGCATGTGGCCTGGTACGGTTCAGGAGGGGGGGGCACACTCTCATCCCCCCCTCTTTTCCTGCGGCCTGCCAGGTTGCGTGCTTGGATAAGGGTCTGGTATGGAATTTAGGGGGAACCCCACGTCATTTTTTTAAAAAATTTTGGCCGGGGTTCCCCTTAATATCCATACCAGACCTGAAGGGCCTGGTATGGAATTTAGGGGGTCTCCCACGTCATTTTTTTTTTTTTTAATTTTGGTTCGGGGTTGCCCTGTGGGGAATTCCCATGCCGTTTTAATCAATGAACTTCTATGTGTATTGTCGGCAATGCAATAGCCGCGGGTAGTTTTAAATGGCTTTTTTTCCTTCGAAATGCCATTTTGCTGTCAGACTGTTCTAAACACAGGAAACATGCGCCCCTTTACAGGCATACTATAGACACCCCCCAGGTATGAAATTTAAAGGGATATTACACTTTTATTGTTTGACTTTAGGCATTATTAAAATCACTGCTCCTGAAAAAACGGCCGTTTTTAAAACTTTTTTTGGCATTGATCCTTGTCCCCTGGGGCAGGACCCAGGTCCCCAAACACTTTTTATGACAATAACTTGCATATAAGCCTTTAAAATTAGCACTTTTAAATATTAATGTTCGTGTCCCATAGACTTTAACGGTGTTCGTGCGAACTTTTTTCCTATTCGCATGTTCTGATGCGAACCGAACAGGGGGGTGTTCGGCTCATCCCTACTTGTGGCATACTAAATGTTTAATGTATTGTAGCAGAGGCAAGAACAAACTTTTTAACGTAGCTCTGGTAACCATTTATTGTGGCCTACTATTTATAAGTTGGCCTAACTTGTAAAAGTACAAGTTAAGGGAAAATAAGTGATATAAGCATGAGAAACTCACCCGGACATAAAAGTATGTTCACAGAAAAGGGAGTGAACCACTTGACCACTGGGCACTTAAACCCCTTCCCAACTAGACCAATTTTCAGCTTTCGGTGCTCTCACATTTTGAATGACAATTACTCAGTCATGAAACACTGTACCTATATGAAATTTTTGTCCTTTTTTTTCGCACAAATAGAGCTTTCACTGGGTTTTTTATTTTTTGCTCTATAAAAGAAAAAAGACTGAAAAAATTATAAAAATAAATGCATTTTTCTTTGTTTCTGTTATAAAATTTTGCAAATTAGTAATTTTTCTTCATACTTTTTGGGCAAAATTTATACTGCTACATATCTGTGGTAAAAATAACCAAAATTGGTGTTTATTATTTGGTCTTTGTAAAAGTTATAGAGTCCGCAAGCTATGGTGCCAATCTCTGAAAATTGATCACACCTGATGCACTGGCGGCCTATCTCAGTTTTTGAGACCCTAACAAGCCAGGAAAGTACAAATACTCCCCAAATGATCCCTTTTTGGAAAGTAGACATTCCAAGGTATTTAGTAAGAGGCATAGTGAGTTTTTTATGTTGTAATTTTTTCCCAGAATTCTTTGCAAAATCAAGATTTTTTTTTTCTTTTTCACAAAATTGTTATATTAGCAGGTTATTTCTCACACACAGCATATGCATAGCACAAATTACACCCCAAAACACATTCTACTATTCCTCCTGAGTATGGCGATACCACATGTGTGAGACTTTTACACAGCGTGGCCACATACCCAACATGCAGGAAGCGCTATCAGGCGTTCTAGGAGCATAAATTACACATATAATTTCTTGACTACCTCTTACACTTTTGAAGGCCCTGGAGCACCAGGACAATGGAAACGCCCCAAAAATGACCCAATTTTGGAAAGAAAACAACCCTAAGTATAATCTATGAGGCATAATGAACCTTTTGAACATGTAATTTTTTTATACAAGATTTTGGAAAATGTGAAGTGAAAACGCATTTTTTTTACACAAAGTTGTGCATTTATACAATACTTCTAACACATAGCATGTACATACCAAAAATTACACCCCTAAAATAGATTGTCCTACTCCTCCTGAGTACGACGATACCACATGTGGGAGACTTTTACACAGCCTGGCCACATAGAGAGGCCCAACATGCAGGGAGCACCATCAGGTGTTCTAGGGGCATGAGTTTCAAATCTAATTTGACTACCTATTACACTTTTGTGAGGCACTGTAGTGGCATGGATGTGGCATGTATGATAACTGATGTGGCATGGATGAGCATGAATGGGGATGGATGAGCCGTGGATGGGAATGGCTGAGTATGCATGGGATGACTGAGCATGAATGAGTATGGCTGAGTACGGCCAAGTACAGCTGGGTACGGCTGAGTACGGCTGAGTACAGCTGAGTATGGCTGAGTATGGCTGAGTATGGATGGGATGGCTGGGGATGGCTGGGTATGGCTGGGTACGGCTGGGTACGGCTGGGTATGGCTGAGTATGGCTGGGTATGGCTGGATATGGATGGGATGGCTGTGTACGGCTAAGTATGGCTGAGTACGGCTGGGTACAGCTAACTACGGCTGAGTACGGCTGAGTACGGCTGAGTACGACTGGGTATGGCTGGGTATGGCTGAATACAGCTGGGTACGGCTGAGTATGGCTGAGTACGGCTGGGTACGGCTGAGTAAGACTGGGTCTGGCTGTATATGGCTGGGTATGGCTGAGTATGACTGGATATGGCTGAGTATGGATGGGGGTGGATGGGATGGCTGAGCATGGATGGATGGATGAGTATTGCTGAGTATGGATGGATGGATGAGTATTGCTGAGGATGAGCATGGATGGATTGCTGGATGAGTATGACATCATGGATGGCTGAGCATGAATGGATGGCTGGATGAGGCTGCAATGGGCACAGATCAGCGCTGTGGGCACTATAGATCTAGCCCACAGCGCTGCTGCACCCGATCTCTCCCCTCTCCGCTCACACTGTACCGAATGGTACAGAGAGGGGAGAGAGGAACCAGACATGACGCTGGTTTGTTTACAAGTGATCACTCCGTCATTTGACGGAGCGATCATGTGGTAAACGGCCGCTGTCAGCGCCCATTTACCATGATCCGTGATGTGAAATCAGGTCCAAGCAGTGTTTATTCCTAAATTTCTATACATGTGATGGTGGTGTTACCATAATAACTTGGCTCATGCACTGTCATTGCCTTTGGCTATTACTGGCAGAGCATCCTGACGTAGCAATAACTTTTCTATTTTTTCATTAGCCAAAGTAAACTTAACTTGTATTGGCATGCATTACCAATACTAAATAAAAACTTTCAATATGTATCTACTATTAAAATGACTTGGGGAAACAAGCCCCTACACTCCAATGAGCTATATCTTCCACATTTTGAAAATAGCATTTTTCTGTGTTGCACATTCCTAATTGATTAGAAATGTTTAGCATATTTTCTAAATGTGTTATTACTTATACAAATAAAAACTCACCAAGTGCTGTATTTTCACATTGTAAAATGTGAATGTGAATATATTGTCTACTTTTATTTTCAACTTGTTCAGTTAAGATTTGAAAATAAAAGATAGAAGCTGATTAGTTGCCATGCCCATGCACAGCTGATCTAGATTCTGCAAACATTCAAAGGCAACGACAATTGAAAGCACTGATCGGGACAGTCTTGTATAGACAAATTCTCAGAAGAAATCAATGCAATAAAATCATGTGTCAAAACCAGCACGTGCAGAGCCAGTTGGGAAGTGAAAATCCTCAACCAAAGCCCCTGTGGTGGATGGCAAGAAGGCGAGACAACCGCTGAACGAGGAGGGATGAGAGGCAGCTGGAACAACCACCAATGGGAACCAGCAGACGGAAACACCTGAGCGTGACGTCATATGCTTGGGGAGCACAGGTCCAGACCGAGGCTTGAAACACAGGATGGTGGAGAACAAGCCGAGGAGGGTGGAGGGAGAGAATGGCTGTTGTCTTGAAAGCGTGTTTCGGGACGTGGCCCTTCTTCAAGTCATGTGACTGTCAGAAACCATGATTTAGACTGAGATAGAAGTACAGTTAAATCACACTTGTTTAATAATAATAAAAAAAAGGTAAACAGAGTAAACGTAGTCAAAACATAGCCAGAATTCAGGAACTGGAACGGATAGTCAGACAAGCCAAAACATCAGGGAGCCAGAAAGAATGTCAGGCAAGCAAGTCTTTAACAGGAACACAGGAGAACATCTCTAGAGATGTGATCAAGGCGAAGGCAGAGATCATCTGGACTGGACAGCTTAAGTAGGTAGGACCGACGAGCAGGATCATCAACAGGTGAGTCACTGTGGAGAGATAGGAGGTGGTAATTAGCCGACAGCTGAGTGGCCAGCTCAGAGAAAGAAGGGCTGAGCCCAGCCCTGACAGTACCCCCTCCTCAACGACCCCACCCTCAGAACCTACGGGAGTCAACAATGGACTGTACTTCATATTCCTCATTGTTCTCAACATGAACAGGGTGAGGACGTGGCACCGAGGTGGTAAAGCGGTTGCAGACCAAATGTTTTAATAAGGAGACATGAAATACATTTGAGATACACATATTAGAAGGAAGGTCTAATGCGTAAGCCATTGGGTTAATCCTGCGAAGAATATGGAAAGGCGCAATAAATTGAGGTGTGAACTTCAGAGAGGGAACACGAAGTCGGAGGTTGCAAGATGACAGCCAGACCCTGTTGACAGCCAGACCCTGTCCCCAACTTGGTAGGAAGGTGCAGGCAGGCGTCAGTGGTCAGCATGGAGTCTGTACCTATCATTAGCATGTTGCAAAGCCTCCTGGACTTGTGCCCAGGTGGAACGAAGACCACAGGGATGCTCCTCTAACGCAGGAATACTCTGTGGAACAAAAGAGTCAGGCAACATGGAAGGTTGGAAACCAAAGTTCGCCATAAACGTGGACAATCAGGAAGCAGAATTCAAGGCACTGTTGTGAGCAAACTCTGCCCACAGTAATAGGTCTGACCAGCTGTTATGATGGTCAGAAATATAGCAACATAGGAATTGCTCCAAGGACTGATTGGCTTGTTCTGGGTGATACGCAGAGGAGAAAGCAAGCGGAATTCCCAACTGAGCACAAAAGGCTCGCCAGAATAGGGACACAAACTGACTACCCCTATCCGAGACACTCACCTTAGGTAGCCCATGTAAGCAAAAGATCTCCTGAGCAAAAATGGAAGCCAATTCCTTAGAAGTGGGCAACTTCTTAAGTGGAATACAATGAGACATTTTCGAGAAGCGGTCAACCACCATAAAGATAACTGTGTTGCCCTGGGAGTTGGGTAACTCTGCAATGAAATCCATAGACAGGTGGGTTTAGGGCCTCTCTCCATTGGGTATGTGTTGTAGGAGACCCACTGGAAGGTGTCGTGGAGCCTTACTCTGAGCACACACAAAACAGGCAGCTACGAAGGCAGTTACATCAGCATGTAGACTAGGCCACCAGAATTGTTTGGAAATGGCCCAAAAGAGTTGATTCTTCCCAGGGTGGCCAGCAGCCTTGGGGGAATGGTAACTCTAGAGCAGAGCAATACGGAGACTCTCTGGGACAAAGCATCGGTCACAAGGTTTTTCAGGAGGAGCATGGACTTGAGCAGCAAGAACTTTGTCACCCAAAGGAGAAGTGAGACTGGTGCAAACCGTAGCCTAATACGATCAGGAGGAATCACAGGAACCGGAACTGATTCCATCTTGGAAGTAGAGGAAAATTGTTGTGACAAAGCAGCGCTTACATTCTTAGTATCGGGTAAGAATGAGACAATGTAATTGAAACTTAACAAGAAAAGAGCCCATCGTGCCCTTCTGGGAGAGAGGTGCTTAGCCTCAGACAAGAATGTGAGATTCTTATGGTCAGTGAGAATGAGAACCGGCACAGTGGTACCTTTGAGGAGATGTCTCCATTCTTTCAGGGCTAAAATGAACACTAACAGCTCTCTCATCAATCTTGTAATCGCACTCTGCAGGTGACAATTTCTTGGAAAAGTAGTCACAAGGATGTATAGCGCTCTCAAAGGTAGGTAGTTGATACAGAAGGGCATCAACTCCAGTCTCAGAAGCATAAACCTCAAGGATAAAAGGTAACGTAGGATCAGGATGTGCCAACACAGGAGCAGAAACAAAGGCAGCCTTGAGACTCTCAAAGGCCTTAATGGACTCCGGAGACCAACTCTGTGGGTTACCGTCCTTTCTGGTTATATCAGTCAGGGGCTTGACCAGAGACGAGAAGTTACGAAAAAAATTCCTATAATATTTGGCAAGGTCAAGAAAACGCTGCAGAGGATGTAAAGCCATGGGTCGGAACCACTGTAGGACTGCTGAAAGTTTTTCTGGGTCCATCAAAAAACCAGCAGTAGAAATGACATTACCCAGGAATTTAATCTGTTCATGATGGAATTCGCACTTCTCCAATTTCCAATACCCAAATGGGGGTATCATCGAGATAAACCACCACACATAACTGCAACAAATCTAAGATGACATCGTTAACAAATTCCTGGAAAACTGCCTGGGCATTACAAAGGCCAAAAGGCATTACGAGGTACTCATATTGGCCTGTTCTGGTATTAAACACAGTTTTCCACTCGTCACCCTCCTTAATCCTCATGAGATTGTATGCCTCTCTCAAATCAAGCTTTGTGAAAAACGTTGCTCCCTTGAGGTGGTCAAATATCTCTGTAATCAACGGAATCAGATAGGCATTCTTAATCGTGAAACGATTGAGACCCCTATAATCAATAAAAGGTCTCAGTTCACCACCCCTCTTCTTCACAAAGAAGAAACCAGCAGCAGCAGGAAACAAGGATTTGCAGATGAAACCTGGAGAAAGTGCATCTGCAACATACTCCTCCATGGCCTTATACTCCAAGACCAACAAAGGGTAAACCTGGCCACGAGGGGGTATGGCACCAGGTTGAAGGTCAATTGCGCAATCATATGACCGGTGTGGAGGCAAATTACTGGCTTGACCTTTGTCAAAGACATTGCTAAAATCGCGGTACTCCTCCAGCAGGGAGGAGAGAGACGAGGTGCACAGGACCTTCTGGAAGCATGTCTTACTGCATTGTGGCCACCTAGAGAGAACCTCAGCACGGAGCCAATCAAAAGAGGGGTTGTGCCTCTGTAACCAAGGATAACCCATAACCAGCAGAAACTTAGGTGCGGAAATAACTTGGATTTGGATTATCTCATGGTGAAGAGCCCCTACGGCCATGGGCAACGGAATAGTCTCATGAGTCACATGGGCAGGCTGTAGAGGTCTCCCATCAAGAGCCTCAATGGCAAGTGGAGTGTCATGCAGCTGCAGTGTGCTTCGATACAAAGGCAGCATCAATGAACAGGCCTGCAGCCCCAGAGTCAATTAGAGCCTGTATCTCGACGGACTACTCAGCCCAAGAAAGGGTAGCCAAAACCAACTTATCCTTCTGGATAACTGGGGACAAAACAACGCCACCTAAGGTCTGTCCCTGACAGGACCTGAAGGTTTGTGCGTTCCCTGGACGGGTAGGACAAGACTTCTAACAGTGACCTGCCTGGCCACAATAAAGGCACAATCTCTCCCTCCTCCTAAAGGTTCTCTCATCTGCAGAGAGACACGTGAAACCCAAGTGCATGGGTTCAGCTTCACTGACCGACTCGGTACCAGGAGGCATGGGAGGTGAGGGAGGCAAAGGTGGGACTGCAAAGCTCGGAGACAAATGTACAGGAGGCTTCTGCAAGCACTCCTTAAAAGAGGGTCTTTCTCTGAGTCTGGAGTTAATGAAGATGGCAAACGTGATCAACTTCTCCAGATAAGTGGGTATATCTCAGGCTGCTATATCGGTGACTTGACGGGACTTCCCTGTGGCGTCACGGAGAATGCCACAGGGAAGTCCCGTCATGTCCCCTTGCGTCAGAGGGGGGCGGGGTCACTGGGTGGCCCCGCCCCATGTTATTTAAGAACCATCAGAAGAGGAGAAGTGTCACACAGCGGGAGCCTCCCTCCATGCCATCATGGATGTGGAGCGACCCGAAAAGAAGATGAAGACAAGAAGATGAAGAGAAGAAGATGAAGAGAAGAAGATGAAGAGGAGAGCGGGAGCCTCCCTCCATGCCATCATGGATGCGGAGCGGCCCGAGGGGAAGAAAACGCCGCGGAGGAGATGCTGGAGGAGAACACCGGAGGAAGAACCAGAAGAAGAAGAAGATGAAGGAAGATAGAAGATAGAAGAAAGAAGAAGCATTTAAATAAAGGAATTGTCAAAAACTGTCTCTTGTCATTTTTAACATTTTTGACAGTTTTTTAGTGAAATGGTAGGGGTACTTTTGTACCCCCTTACCATTTCATACAGGGGGGAGGGCTGGGATCTGGGGGTCCCCTTGTTAAAGGGGACTTCCAGATTCTGATAAGCCCCCCGCCCACAGACCCCCACAACCACCGGCCAGGGTTGTGGGGATGAGGCCCTTGTCCTCATCAACAAGGGGACAAGGTGTTTTGTGGGGCTACTCCAAAGCACCCTCCCAATGTTGAAGGCATGTGGCCTGGTACGGTTCAGGAGGGGGGCCGCTCTCTCGTCCCCCCTCTTTTCCTGCGGCCTGCCAGGTTGCGTGCTCGGATAAGGGTCTGGTATGGATTTTTGGGGGGACCCCACGCCTTTTTTTTTTAAATTTTGGCGTGGGGTTCCCCTTAATATCCATACCAGACCTGAAGGGCCTGGTATGGAATTTAGGGGGACCCCCCCACGTCATTTTTTTAAAAATTTTGGCCGGGGTTCCCCTTAATATCCATACCAGACCTGAAGGGCCTGGTATTGAATTTAGGGGGACCCCCACGTAATTTTTTTTTATTATTTTGGTTCGGGGTTCCGCTGTGGGGAATTCCCATGCCGTTTTTATCAATGAACTTCTATGTGTATTGTGGGACCAGCAATGCATTTATAGCCGCGAGTAGTTTTAAATGACTTTTTTTCCTTTGAAATGTCATTTTGCTGTCAGACTGTTCTAAACACAGGAAACATGCGCCCCTTTACAGGCATACTATAGACACCCCCCAGGTACAAAATTTAAAGGGATATTATTGTTTGACTTTAAGCATATTGTTTGACTTTAAGCATTATTAAAATCACTGCTCCCGAAAAAACGGCCGTTTTTAAAACTTTTTTGCATTGATCCATGTCCCCTGGGGCAGGACCCAGGTCCCCAAACACTTTTTATGACAATACCATGCATATAAGCCTTTAAAATTAGCACTTTTGGTTTCTCCCATAGACTTTTAAAGGGTGTTGCGCGGCATTTGAATTTGCCGCGAACACCCCAATTGTTCGCTGTTCGGCGAACTTGCGAACAGCCCATGTTCGAGTCAAACATGAGTTCGACTCGAACTTGAAGCTCATCCCTAATAATAATAATAAAAATATAGCAAGAAAAGTAATAAATAAAATCTGCATTAATATATATAATAAAATATATATATATGCAACCAAATGCACAATCAATGAAAATTGATGATATTTATAATGAAACTAATGATGGTAAAAAAAAAAGAATAGTTAATATTCAAATACACCAATAATTCCTAATGTGAAAACCTAATAAAAATTATATATAAATGAAAAAAGAGAAAAACCGCACTCTTATCCTATAAGTAAATAAAAAACAACAGCATAAATCACATTGTGTAATGGGTTGTGGTTCGATTCCCAGAAACGAGCGCAAGGGCGGAAGTTGTCGCAATGGTGCGAATTAACCTCGCCACGTTTCAGCCTATCAAATGGGCAGTCATCAGAAAGTTGTGGTTCCGCCATTTTGGTTGAGGGCATAATTACCCTCACTTAGAATCACGTGTTTAATTCTATCCAATCAATGTTAGTTACCTGCTATTTACTCGGGAATGCTCACAATCTGTTTCTTAGCGCCTTTATTAAACAAATACATTGCATCTTAGTATTAAACTTGGGACCCAAAATGTAAAAAATAAATAATGTTACACTTGGTAATATTGGTATGAATATTGCAGAACCAGGTTAGTATTGGTATGAATATTGCAAAACCAGGTTTAACTTTAATAGGGAAGGTCCAAGAGCCCTCTGGTGGTGGAAACTGGTCTCTGGTTATTTATACCAAATGGACACTCTGGAGCCACCTGGTGGTCAAAGTTAGGCATTAAACTTCTAATTGCCCGATACCATTCTATGGCCATCTAGTGGTCCAAGATGGTAATTATCCAAAAACCAGACTATAAAGAAAAATAAATGTAGGGGAAAAAAATATTTTTTAATAATTATTTATAAAACAATTGAGATCCAGCTCAATGTTTAGCCCTAACAGTGTAATGCCCCGTACACACGGTCGGACTTTGTTCGGACATTCCGACAACAAAATCCTAGAATTTTCAAACTTGTCTTGCATACACACGGTCACACAAAGTTGTCGGAAAATCCGATCATTCTGAACGCGGTGACGTAAAACACGTACGTCGGGACTATAAACGGGGCAGTGGCCAATAGCTTTCATCTCTTTATTTATTCTGAGCATGCGTGGCACTTTGTCCGTCGGATTTGTGTACACACGATCAGAATTTCCGACAACGGATTTTGTTGTCGGAAAGTTTTATATCCTGCTCTCAAACTTTGTGTGTCAGAAAATCCGATGGAAAATGTCCGATGGAGCCCACACGTGGTCGGAATTTCCGACAACACGCTCCGATCGGAAATTTTCCATCCGAAAATCCGACCGTGTGTACGGGGCATAAGAGTAAGTAGCTCAAAAATCCACCTAGATTCACTTTGGGATATTTGTTTGATCATATTCGCACCTCTCCAATGTCTGTCCACGGTATCAATAGCATAGAAAGACAGTGCAGATGGATCAAAGTTGTGTACCATATTTTTTTTTTTTTACAATTAACGTGGTGTTTTTTATTGAAAAGGTAATTTACATACAGAATATAGACATCCATGGTACAATGACATATTATTTGGGTTACAGCAGATAATGAAGTTAAGAAAGTATATGATGAAGAGACAAAGCTAACATCAAGCAAAAGCACACTACATCAAGCAAAAGCACACTACATAACCTCTGCATATCTAGGGTATCATGTCGTGCCCTTCCGTGTTCTCCTGCATGGGACCAACACATAAGCATTGGTACATTAAAGGGGACCACACCCATCCGAATTTTGTGCTGTAATGGGACTATTTATAAAACAATTGAGATCCAGCTCAATGTTTAGCCCTAACAGTGTAATGCCCCGTACACACGGTCGGACTTTGTTCGGACATTCTGACAACAAAATCCTAGAATTTTCAAACTTGTCTTGCATACACACGGTCACACAAAGTTGTCGGAAAATCCGATCATTCTGAACGCGGTGACGTAAAACACGTACGTCGGGACTATAAACGGGGCAGTGGCCAATAGCTTTCATCTCTTTATTTATTCTGAGCATGCATGGCACTTTGTCCGTCGGATTTGTGTACACACGATCAGAATTTCCGACAACGGATTTTGTTGTCGGAAAGTTTTATATCCTGCTCTCAAACTTTGTGTGTCAGAAAATCCGATGGAAAATGTCCGATGGAGCCCACACGTGGTCGGAATTTCCGACAACACGCTCCGATCGGAAATTTTCCATCGGAAAATCCGACCGAGTGTACGGGGCATAAGAGTAAGTAGCTCAAAAATCCACCTAGATTCACTTTGGGATATTTGTTTGATCATATTCGCACCTCTCCAATGTCTGTCCACGGTATCAATAGCATAGAAAGACAGTGCAGATGGAACAAAGTTGTGTACCATATTTTTTTTTTTTTACAATTAACGTGGTGTTTTTTATTGAAAAGGTAATTTACATACAGAATATAGACATCCATGGTTCAATGACATATTATTTGGGTTACAGCAGATAATGAAGTTAAGAAAGTATATGATGAAGAGACAAAGCTAACATCAAGCAAAAGCACACTACATAACCTCTGCATATCTAGGGTATCATGTCGTGCCCTTCCGTGTTCTCCTGCATGGGACCAACACATAAGCATTGGTACATTAAAGGGGACCACCCCCATCCGAATTTTGTGCTGTAATGGGACTCTTGCGCTCTTGTGTGGGTTATTCTGAAGGTGTATTACAGGTAGAGGCATTTTCCAACCAGGTATCCCACACTTTGCCATATTTGGTCGGACATCCCATGTGGGCATAGATTTCCTTTTTGTATGGAAGTACATTATTAATATTAGATATCCATTCGCCAAGTGTTGGGGGAGTTATCTGCATCCATTTTCTGGCTATTAGCAGTCTGGCTATGAACAACGATTCTTGGAGAAATATCTTATGATATTTATCTGAGTCAGGGTCTGGAAACACCCCTAGTAAGCATTGTTTGGGGCATAGTGACAGTGGAGATCCCATTTCATCATGGATAAACTTAACTATTTGAGACCAATAGTCCTGTACTACTGGACACAGCCAAAGGAGATGGAAGAAAGTGCTGGAGGGATTATCACAACGGGGGCAGTTTGGGTTTTGATTGGGTTTGTATTTGGCTATGCGGTGAGGAGTCAGATAGGACCTATGCAGAATGTACAGATGTGTAAGAGGATCCGACAACTTGGTAGAGACTTTTTTGCAGGTTTTAAGGGCATCTTCCCATTCATCATCTTCCAGCTCCCCCACATCCCCCGACCATCTGTCTTTTAATTTATATGCAATTGTAACTGCTGCGGGTCTAAGCAAAGA
The DNA here is from genome assembly GCA_037952835.1 of Lithobates septentrionalis. NCBI lineage: Eukaryota > Metazoa > Chordata > Amphibia > Anura > Ranidae > Lithobates > Lithobates septentrionalis. Next base: position 1,737,847 of record JBBDGP010002865.1, on the reverse strand, counting down.
ATTGTAGAATCCTGAAATGAGTTTGCGATGGTCAGATCCCAACATAATGTATAGAACATATATTTGCTCCAAGTCGGGAGGGGTACCCCCGACTTGGGCATTGAGAGCATCACGGAGCTGGAGATAACGAAAAAGCATATTATTTGGAAGGTCAAAATCTGTTTTGAGTTGTTGGAATGATTTTAGGATATTATCATGGTAGACGTCTAATAGAAAACCTACCCCATAGTGAAGCCATAGTTCGGGATTTGGCACTGTCAGGAGTTCTCCCAGGTCAGGATTATCCCATAGGGGTGCATGAGAATGTATGGGTGGTATTTTAAGTTTGTTTTTTACTACTTCCCAAACTCTACAGTAGTGATACAGTAATCCTTTCTTATTGTCTAGTTTATTAGTACCTTTAAATAGGGTTTGGAAAGGGTGTGACACTCTGCGTCCTTGCGGGACACAGAGCAAGGATAGACAACGGTTTTTGTCGTGTTTGTCCAGGTGGAAAAAATGGGACAATTGCGCCGCCAGATATTAAGATTAAAGTCGGGTAGGGCCGCACCTCCTAATTCTGTCGGGTTTTTCAACGTTTGCCAGGATAATTTATGACGGCTCGATCCCCAGACGAATGAATTAAGAATGGCCTCGATAGATTTAAAGATCCACAATGGTAAGTAGATCGGGGCGTGCCATAGCACATATAAAAATTTAGGGAGGAGAACCATTTTAATTAGATTAATCCGCCCCATCACCCCAAGGGGTAATCTAGCCCATGTCTGTGTTTTGCGCTTCAGTGTTGTTATAAGGGGTTCTAAGTTAAGGCGAACGTAGTCTTCCGGTGATCGAGTTATCACAATCCCTAAGTACATCATAACACTGACCCTAAGGAGTGGGGATTTAGATTGTTCTTTGGTTGGGGCGCTGACGTCAATCGGGAGGATTTGGGATTTATCCCAATTAATCTTCAGTCCCGAGTGTCTACCAAAGTTCTGGATTACTTCCAGGGCCAACTGTAAGGACGAGCCTGCATCTGCAAGATATAGGAGCATATCGTCAGCATAAAGGCTTATCTTTTCCAGTAGATTTACACGGGAAAGTCCTATAATGCCTGGATGTGCTCTAAGGGATGCAGCAAGGGGCTCCACCGCCAGTGCATACAGCAGCGGAGAAAGTGGGCACCCCTGCCAAGTGCCCCTGGAGAGAGGAAATGGCTCAGAAACCCTCCCATTGACCAAGATCCTGGCGCATGGACTTTGATATAGTAATTGGATCCATTTGATAAAACAGGGCCCGAATACAAATTTTGCGAGGCATTCCCACAAGTACGTCCACTCTACGGAGTCGAACGCCTTGGCGGCGTCCAAGGACACCACCACTCTAGAGCCCATGGTGTCATGTTCAGCTTGGACGTTCATATGGAGCCTACGTGGGTTATATGCCGTGTTTTTTGCAGGCATAAATCCGGTTTGGTCCGGGTGGATTAATGACAGGATCACGCATTTAAGCGAAGCGCCAGGATCTTGGCCAATATCTTTACATCCAATTGGAGAAGGGGTATCGGGCGATAGGACTCCGGGAATTCAAGGTTTTTGTTTGGGTATCAATACTATATTTGCTTCCCGCATGGACGGAGGTAGGGACTCAGATTTAAAGATGTGGGAAAATAATGCACCAAGCTTGGGAATCAATGTCTCACTATATGTTTATTAGAATTCTAAGGGTAATCCATCGGACCCCGGTGCCTTCGATGGATTGAGCAGGGAGATTGCCTTTGTTATCTCGCTCTCAGTAATAGGGGCCTCCAGCTGGTCTATCTGAGTAAGGCGGGGCAGCTCTATGTTAGATAGCAGCGACACTGTCTCTTCTACAGAAGTGATAGCATTAGAGGAGTATAGGGATGCGAAGAAGGAGCGGAACTCCCCAGCCACAGCATCAGGATCCGTCAACATCTTACCGTTTGTATCCCGAAGTGCGACCACCGTGGGAGGTCTATGATCTAGATGTGCTAAGTAGGCCAGGAGTCGACCCGCCCGTTCTCCGCATTCATAGTGCCTTTGCTTATTGTAATAGATTTTCCTATCAGCTTTTTCAAAATATAAGTTACTTACTATTCTGGTTTGTAGTTTTAATTGGTCTGCCGTTATCGCAGAGGGGTCATCTGTGAAGCTCTTTTCTGCCTCTACAAGGGATTGTTCTGCTTGCCTAAGAACCTGAGAAGAAGTCTTGCGGTAACGGGAAATACGTTGCGAAAGGATCATGCGTGCATGAGATTTGAAAGTGTCCCATACGATTTTGGGGGGTGCTGTGCCAACGTTTGCCTGGAAGAAAAATTCCCATTCATTGGCTGCTTCCCCCAGGTCAGGGACAACCGTCAGCCAAAACGGGTTTAGCTTCCAATTGTATGTCCTGGAGGGAGAGTCAATCTTAAGTGTAATCCAGTAAGGGGCATGATCAGAAAGGATGCGCGGGTTAAATCCTACCTGCCGGAGTAGGGGGGCAAGGGTGCTAGATATGAGAATGAGGTCAATATGTGGCATGGTATTGTGAGAGGTGGAAAAGCAGGAATATGCCTTTTCTAATGGGTGACAGTGTCTCCATGTGTCTATAAGGGCCAGAGTCAGTTATTATCTTGCCAAATCTCATGTGAGGTTGGGTGGATATGTCTTGGGGTGTCATTGATATGCGGTCTAGCCCCCTTTTCATTATATTGTTAAAATCTCCCAGCCACATCGCAGGAATAGTAGGAAATTAAGACATGTACGCTATCCCCTCGTGTATGACGTTAAGTTAAAAGGCAGGTGGTACATAGAATGCCAGGATTAACAATTCTAGCCCATTCACTTTAGCATGTAAAAATATAAACCTACCTTGTGGGTCAGACCTAAGCACAAGTAACACAAATTGTACCGTCTTTGCCACAAGTATAGCCACGCCCCTAGAGTTAGCAGAGTAGGGGGCCTGGTATAGCCATCCCACCCAAGGTTTCTTGAGTGCCATTTGTAGTTGGCCTGTGAGATGGGTCTCAACCAATACCATAATGTCCTCGCGTTGTGTCTTGAGGTATGCCAAAGCTGCATTACGTTTGGGCTTTGCCCTGAGACCCCTCACATTCCAAGTCAAGAATTTAACATCCTGCATGGGGGCCTGTTTGTACTTTTGTATGCTGCATGTTCAATGTCCATGCCACCACAAACTTTACCATACATGAGGAAACTCCCATCCCCCCTCCCCAACCCCCCATCTAGGCATGCAGGGTTAAGGAGACGGGGATTTCCAACATTTTGTGTATATGAAAATCTGACGTATTGATTATTTTGAAAGGACATCCTAGCAGTAAGTAAACACCATACTCTATTACTTTTCAGCATGCAATATTTAAACCGAACACCAATCAGAACATTCTGAACTTAGTTGCATTAACACACTAGCATACCCGGGTAGGCAATGCATCCATTTAATCACATATGCAGTTTGCTGATGCCAGGCATGCCAGGGAAACCTTACTTGCGCCCTAGGGCAACTGTTACAGAGATAATAAAAAAAGAAAAAACAGACGGGGTCCAAGGGGACACCCGTGACTAGGTGAGCGATAATTCGCTGTAAAACAAGCAAAAGCATCAGGAGCGATTGCACTGAACTAGGGGACATAACCATATTCCCCAAATTCAAGTGTCACTATAGATAGCAGCTTGCCATTAGCATTAAGGAATGTGAGTCATATTGTGTATGTTTCTGGTGGGCCCCTGTCCAGGCCTATCCCCGGGGGAACACACACTAAGCCAACAGGTAGGCACAGTGGCAGGAGATCATGTACTACACAGGGGGTTCATCCAAAATGGGTGATGAGATCCGTATGTACCGTCAGTCATATAATCTTCCTGCTTGAAAAGTGTACTTGTGATTGGGACAGATGAGGAAAGATATAGTGGTTGTAACACGCTCCTATCACAGTACCTGCAGGATAATAAGGCCGTGAAGCTCCGGGGGATATAGATCCATGTCATTCATAATCCATCTCGGGAGACGGTCATGCAGCGGTTTCAGGCCGGGTCGCGGTGTGGAGTCGCCTTATTCTCCAGCCATGTAAAGACGGCTTCAGGTGTGTCAAAGAAGTGCGCCCTGTCCTCGCCGACAACCCGCAGCCGCGCCGGAAAGAGCATTGCATAGGAGTAATGGCGGGTCCTCAGCTGGCATTTCGCTTCCGTAAATGTGGCCCTCTTCTTTTGGACTTCCGCCGAGAAGTCTGGGAATACTTTAATTTCTGTATTTTTGAAGGGTATGTTACCCTTTAATCTGGTTAGCCGAAGTACAGCATCCCGGTCACGAAAATTATGTAGTTTAGCAATGAATGTCCTTGGTGGAGCCCCTTGGGAGGGGTTTAGCCAACAGCCTGTGTGCCCACTCAATCACAAAAGTGGTGGAAAATTCAGCTCTCCCAAACGTGGTAATCAGCAAATTCTCTAGGAATGAGGGGGGGTCGGGGCCCTCTGAGCCCTCTGGCAGGCCGATAAATCACAAGTTTCACCTCCTCAGACGATTTTCCATATCGTTCTGTTTCGCTAGCACCATGTTAAGTTGGTGCTGCAAGCGTTCGGTGTGAACTTGTAAAGGCGGCACCTCGTCCTCTACGCGGCTAATGCGGGCTTCAGTCTCCGTGACTCGTTCTCTCAGCTTTTGTAGATCCTGGCGTATTAATGACACATCCACCTTGACCTCCTCGATTTTACTAGTTAAGGTGCTCTTACAGTCTGAAATTGCCTCGAGCACCCTTGCCGTGTCCTCCGCCGCCGAGTCTGCATGAGGAGAAGGGCCGGCGCCATTTTCACCCCCAGCGTCTTTGTCAGTGTTCCTGTATTTCGCCAGTTTTGCTGCTGGATCCGTTTTTTGTTTCGGCGGCGACATGCTCCACAGGGGCCAGGCAAGACAGGGAGCCCAAGCGTGAGTAGTAGGTATGTAGGATTAACTCAAGGATCTAGTAGTTCGGATAGTGGGCAAGCGGAGCTCTCGTTCCTTGCTTCCTACGCCATGCCGATCCAGGCCATGCCCCGTTGTGTACCATATTAAAATGGTTTAAAACACTGTGTTTTGGGAAACGATTGCGTATATTGGCAATGTGTTCTCCAATCCGTATAGCCAATGTCCGGGACATACGTCCCACGTATTGATACCCGCAGGTACACTCTAGGACATAGGTAACATGCTTGGTGTTACATGTGATAAAACTTTTAATTGGGTATTGCTTGTTTGTTTGGTTTGATTTAAAATTAATTTGTTGTTGACAAACCTGATGGTATTGGCATTTGGCTTTTCACAGATCTTAGGAGGTGGTAAAGTTTCCAAAAACTTATCATGAGCTGTTTGTATTAGTTCTGCTGGGTATCCCTTTTGCAAAAACTTGTTTTTTAGGGAAACACTCTGTGATTCGTACTCCCCATGGTTAGTACAGTTCCTCCTTAGTAGGGATGGGCTTTATGTTCGGGTCGAACATGAGTTCGACTCGAACATCGGGTGTTCGCCTGTTCGCCGAATAGCGGACAATTTGGGGTGTTCGCAGCAAATTCGAAAGCCACGGAACACCCTTTAAAAGTCTATGGGAGAAATCAAAAGTGCTAATTTTAAAGGCTTATATGCATGGTATTGACATAAAAAGTTAAAAAAATCTCTGGTGGGGAATGTGGCGCTGTTCAAAAAATGTATATAATTAAAATACTAATATCCTAAAAAGTGGTGGCAATCAGGCCCGGACTGGCCATAGGGCATACCGGGCATATGCCCGGTGGGCTGGGGGCCACCGGGCCGCATGTCACGTCTCCCCACTCTGCAGCTGCTTGGCAGGCCCTGCTCATTCCTCTCTGCAACAACTTGTGACAAGCTCCCCGGCCGAATCCGCGGCCAACTCCGCGGAGACGGCCGCATTTCTTTCTGGCAGAGTCCCGGCCGTCCACGGCCACCTCCGCGGCCGTCCAGCCAGCCTTCTATTGAGCTTAGGAGGAAATGAAGAGATAGGACAGGTCATGTGACCGTGAAGGGGAGGAGCTGGATGAGACCTCCTCTGCCTGGTGTGTCGTAAAAGGACCTGGGACTGCTAGAAAGAACCTAGTAGAAAGGTAAGGTAAGTGACAGACACTATGCCAGCCTGACAATATGTTTTTTTGTTGTTTTTTTTTGTATCTTGGCCAATAATGTCTTTTTTTTATCATGCCTGCCAGTGTGTTTTTTTTGTACCCTAGCTGCTAATGTTTTTTTTTTTTTCATGCCTTGCACTGCCAATGTTTTAAACTGATCTTAATAAAAAATAAAAGTGGTCAGTCTCTCTTAGAGACCCCTTTCACACTGGGGCAGTGCGGGCATTTACTGCTGTTATAGCGGCGCTTTGGCGCTGCTAGCAGGAAGGGTTAAAAGCACCCGCTTAGCATTGCTTTTGAAGCGCTTTTAAGTCGCTTTGAAAGCGGTACCCATTCATTTTAATGGGCAGGGGCGGTGGAGGTGCGGTGTATACACTACTCCCGCACCGCCCCAAAGATGCTGCTTGCAGGACTTTTTTTCCCGTCCTGCAAGCGCACCGCTCCAGCATGAAAGCACAGAAGAGGCAGTTTACAAGTGCTTTTTGTAGTGCAAAAACACCTGTAAAGCGCCTCAGTATGAAAGGGGTCTTACACAATTTGAGTGATGCTAAACAAAGGTTGAAGGACCCCTTTCACACATAGACCGCCCCGTGGTAGCGTTAAAGCACCGCTCGTTTTAGCCGCACTTTACAGGTGCTGCAGCGCCACTTTGCGGGCGGTAGCGTCCTGCAAGCGCACCGCCCCCAGTGTGAAAGCCCTTGGGCTTTCACACTGGGGAGGCTTGAGAGGCACTTTTCAGGCACTATTTTTAGCGCTAAAATGCCTGAAAAGCACCTCAGTGTGAAAGGGGTCAAAGTGATGGGCCTGGCATCAGTCAAACATTGTGTGAGAGAGGAACAGTTCTTGTGCCCAAAAGGTCTCCTGCATTGAGCCCACGTTCACATTGGGCCGATATGGCATGCGATTTGACATGTTAAAGCGCATGCCATATCGGCAGGTATTTCCGGCAATAGCACCGTCTGAATCAGTGCAACGCCGCACTGATTCCCAAAAGTAGTTCCTGTACTACTTTTGCCGACTTGGGGGGCGATTTGAATATATATCTGTGCATGAACCCGCATAGATGTCTGTCAAATCACCCCCCCCAAAGTTGGACTGCATTGCCGGTTTAAAATTGTGCGAGTTCAGATTTCAAACCGGCAACGCAGTCCAACTTCCTGACACCTTTTGGGTATATATTTAAAAAAAAAATTAAAATGGTTACTTAGTTTATCACCTCCTGTACTCTGGTCTCTGGTCATCTCCTGCACTAGATCCGCAGTCTCTGGTCATCTCCTGTATTAGAACCGCAGTCTCTGGTCATCTCCTGTATTACATCCGCAGTCTCTGGTCATCTCATGTACTAGATCCGCAGTCTCTGGTCAGCTCATGTATTAGATCCGCAGTCTCTGGTCATCTCATGTACTAGATCCTCAGTCTCTGGTCATCTCCTGTACTAGATCCGCAGTCTCTGGTCATCTCATGTATTAGATCGGCAGTCTCTGGTCATCTCATGTATTAGATCGGCAGTCTCTGGTCATCTCATGTACTAGATCCTCAGTCTCTGGTCATCTCCTGTACTAGATCTGCAGTCTCTGGTCATCTCATGTATTAGATCCGCAGTCTCTGGTCATCTCATGTATTAGATCCGCAGTCTCTGGTCATCTCCTGTATTAGATTTGCAGTCTCTGGTCATCTCATGTATTAGATCCGCAGTCTCTGGTCATCTCCTGTATTAGATTTGCAGTCTCTGGTCATCTCATGTATTAGATCCGCAGTCTCTGGTCATCTCCTGTATTAGATTTGCAGTCTCTGGTCATCTCCTGTATTCAATTTGCAGTCTCTGGTCATCTCCTGTATTCGATTTGCAGTCTCTGGTCATCTCTTGTATTAGATTTGCAGTCTCTAATCATCTCCTGCACTTGATCCGCAGTCTCTGGTCATCTCATGTATTAGATCTGCAGTCTCTGGTCATCTCATGTATTAGATCCGCAATCTCTGGTCATCTCATGTATAAGATCCGCAGTCCCTGGTCATCTCCTGTATTAGATTTGCCATTATTTGTAATGCCATTATTATTGGTTACCATTATTTGTAATTTGGTTTTTAAAAAAATGGGCTGCTCAGCTTAGAATGCCCGGGCCTAATTTTTGTCCCAGTCCGGGCCTGGTGGCAATATATAAGAAATACTGTGAACAAATGTATAAATAGTAAACAAAAAACATCATATCACGTGTATATGTCACAGGTGTAAAACAACACATAATATAAAAAACACATGATTTAAAAAAGTCAAGTGCAAATGCGGTGTAGATAATCCTAAAAGAAATATGTGCACTCAAAAAGGGATACAAAAATAATGTATAAATATGTGCGTGATATTGGTGCTAGTTTACAAAATCGCAAAGGAAAAAGCATAAAAAATACCCAAAAAATGCACAGATATAATCAATAATGTAATAAATAATTGATGTGGTAATATACCAGAATTTTCAAAAAATCAATTCCAGATGATATAAGTGTCCGAGCTGAATTAAAGTTCTATATATGTAAAAATAAAAAGGAAAAACTCTGTGAAAAGTGACTTTGCTTCCAAAAGAATCCCGTGTAAATGATTGTGGTCGTTGTATAATCTCCTTCTCTGGAACCCCCAATTGTGTCCCCACTCACCGGAAAGCCCAACCCCTGCAGGGGTAATGGGCAAATGAAAGTAAATCCACTGGCAGAAAATCGATCGGTGTCCCCCTCTGTGTTTCCGCGATCTCCTTCCTGGTTGGGTTATCACTAGTCCTTCAAAAAAGTCCACCAGAGCGTGTCCATATATATGGAGAAGAGAGGAGCCTCATAGTGTAAATCCAAAAAGATTTTTATTTATTCAGTCAGCTTACATAAAAATAAAGTAGTTAGGCGCATGCGCGGTAGCTTCTGAAGCTCCGCTCCACTCCGGCCCCGTTCGTTCCTCCAGCGCTGACAGAGCTACAACTGGGACCTGATAACGACACCCCCGGGAGCACAATACCCCCAGGAATCGATCGATGCTGACGGGGACGGCCAAACGAAGTTTATCAAGCCAGATAACGGCCGCGCCCGGGCCGCTCAGCTATGCCAAGATGGCCGCCGCTCCTCCAAGACATAGCATGAACGCAGCGGAGGAATCTATTGCTGACCAGGACTGTGACTCACCGCAATCACCAGGTATGGGGGGCTCCCCTCTTCCACAGGCCCATTCACCAGCATCCACTGAATCCCTCCTGTTCAGTCTGCAAGCAGGCCTTCCATCCACCCCCATGCTGGATCCACATACAGGCCTTTTGCTGTCTGTCAGTGAGGCACAGGAGGCCTCACCCATCCCCACTGACTTTCCCTCCATGATGGAGGCCTTTGCCCAGCTTCTTTCCAAAAGCCTAGCTCAAAATGCAGCACATATCACTTCCTCCATACATGCTGACATGCAGCAGTTTGGGCTCAGACTAGATAATATGGAGAAAAAAGTAGATCAAGCAGGGGCTAGGATCAACCAGAACACTGCACGGCTGCAAGACATGCAGGATCAACTTGAGACAGCTTTCGCAAAAATCGATGATTTGGAGAACAGATCAAGACGATATAACTTCAGAGTAAGGGGGGTCCCGGAAGCTGAAAAAGAGGTTCACCCAGTCATCAAGGCCCTCATTAAAGATCTAGTCCCTGGGATTCCGGAGCACCATCTGGAGCTCGATAGAGCTCATAGAGCTCTGCAACCTCCCCGTAAAGATGGACTGCCAAGGGATATAATAGTGAAGCCCCACTATTACTCTGTCAAGGAGGAAGTCATGAGGAAAGCTAGAAATCTGAATGACTTAACGGTTCTTGGACACAAAATTCAAATCTTTGCAGATCTCTCCCCCTACACGGTACAGAAGAGGAGGGCCCTAAAACCTTTACTGCAGCTCCTACAAGAGAAGGATATTCCTTACAGATGGTCTTTCCCTTTGCGGGTTAACTTCACGCATAAGAGCAGAAATTGCAGCTTTTCCTCCTTCGCGGACGGCGAAAGGCTTCTTCTCCAGCTGGGCCTCATCCCACAAGATCCTACTGCGACTCAATCAAGCAGGGGTAACTCTTCTTCCATTAAAAGACCCCCTCCAGCAAGCCCTCTCCAACCATCCTGGCTCAAACAAAGCACGAAGAGGTCAAAAGAAAACTTCCCCACATGACTCTTCTTCCTCCCCCCTTTTTTTTGGATCAAAGATTCCCTAGGGTGACTGTCGCCTGTCTTTGGACACATTGGAGATCGTTTTTGCTCCTGTTTGTTTCAAGGGTCAAGAGACATCTCATGGCTGGGGTTTGGCCCCCCCTTTCCTCCCCCTTTTTTTTTTTTTCCCTTAACTGGGCCCTTTTTAATGTTTATTTTATCTTTCTCTTGATCACCATGAGGTGGCACTGTTAAGTTACCACACAGGAACTGGTATTAGTTACGTAGTTTCTTCTTCAATGGGTCTAGGAGGGGCAGGGGGGGTTTGTCAGGGGGTCCCCTGAGGGGGCGACTACACCCTTGGGGTTCCCTGTGGGGAGCTGGTCCTGTTCTCTGGCCTCCCACCTCCTCCCAAGTTACAATGGGCTCAACCTTCTAATTTATATATTAGGGGGCAAGTTTATACTTCTGTTTGAAGGTTATTTTTGCAACTTAAGGTTCTAACGGTTATTAGACATAGAGTTATTACTATCACTATATGCTCTGTCATTGGTTTTATTATAGACCCGTATGTGTTCTTCAGTTAGCTTAAATGAGGAACTGGGGCTGAAGAGGTCCCAGTGCGCTGATCACAGACCCCAGGAGTACCTTGGTTCCCCTGGGTTCTACATTGTCCTCCCTGATTAGGGGAGGCACAGGCCTCATTGGCCGCAAAGGTAGGAACGTACGTCCTTCCTTTTCTTTGGGCTGGGAAGGGTTGGTGCCCCCAACCCCCTCAGTACACTTAGCAGATATGTTGGATATTTCACTGTTACTCTTCACTCACTGCATATCTTTTTTTGCACTTTTCTTCTTTCCTCTCTTCACTCTTCCTTCCCCCCCCTTTCTCTCCTTAGGCTCTCCAGTATGGGTATTTCCGGAATCAAGGGACTTTTCTGGCTCCTCATCCCAGGCTCTAGCGGACGCTATGCTGCACCAATTAGGCTTCAATGCGATTTACGCTCTTCAGGAGCAGGTAAGCGGTGTTGTGGTATGATAGCTTCCTCCCCTCTGGACTATGGCTAGTTTTAAAGATCCGAAACATCCTCTTAGAATTATCTCACACAACACACAGGGCTTAAATTCCCCAATTAAAAGAAGAAAGATCTTTCAGTCCTACCATACTATGCATACTGACGTCCTCTTACTACAAGAGACGCATTTCCCAGCGAGTTACAAGCCGTCCTTTCTTCATCAGCACTATCCCCAGTTCTTCCTTGCCTCAGCAGAAAACAAAACCAAGGGGGTAGCAATTTGCTTCGCCAAGCATCTGAATGTTTCACAGCCAGAGAAGATAGTCGACCCCCATGGGCGTTTCTTACTAGTATCGGGCTACATCGATGGCAAACTCTATACGTTCGTGACTTATTATGCTCCAAATAGAGGACAAAGAAAGTTCTTTGACCTAATGTTAAAAAAACTACAAGCTCACCTCAAAGGTACTGTATTTTTAGGTGGGGACTCGAACATTGCCTTTGACTCTGCACTTTATAGACGTGCTAACGGGACATCTAAACCTAAACGCCCATCTAAACAGAGCACCAAAATAGCAGCTCTCCTATTTGATGAGGGTCTGGTCGATATCTGGAGGGAAACGAATGCACATAAAAAAGATTATACTCACTTTTCAGCTCCCCACAACTCTTTCGCCAGGATAGACCACATCTTTACCCGTGCGCGCACTATCCCACTTGTCTTTAGCTCTAAGATTGTTGACTCCCCGCTGTCAGACCACGCCATGGTCCTGGTTTTGGCCCAGAAAGCAGGCCCCTCTAAGGGCCCTCCTCGCTGGAGATTACAGGAGTCCCTCCTCAGTGATCCTATAAACTGTCTGGCTATAGCTAAGGCCATAAAAGATTACTTCCAAATTAACCAAACGGCGGATGTCTCCCCCTCTACCATTTGGGCAGCCCACAAATCGGTTATTAGGGGACACATCATTAGCTTATCATCTCATATCAGAGCGGCCCACAAAGCAGACATTATCAAACTCACCTCAGAATACCGAGCAGCTGCCAGGGCCCACAAGAAAATACCCACATCCGACTCTCTAGAGACCCTTGACAAATCTAGGACCACTCTTAACCTAGCTCTGACCTCAGCTGCTGAGAAGCACTTAAGATGGACGGGGGCTAAGTTTTATTATCAAACGGACCGGATGGGTTCCAGACTAGCAGCCAAACTCAACCCCAAACAACGCTCTTTAGCGTTTCCCAAGATCAAGACAATATCAGGAGACTTGACGCAAAATCCCCTAAAAATTATGGAAGCTTTCTCTCAATTTTATGCTAACCTGTATAAACCCTCTGACTCCCCTTCACAGCCACAACGGGATAGTTTCCACAAAGATCTGCCTCTTCCCTCCCTGTCTAAAGAACATAGGGACATATTGGAGGAATCAATATCGGTAGAGGAGGTGTTAGACACAATCAGTTCTCTTAAAACTGGTTTGGCCCCGGGTCCGGATGGCCTTTCCACCGGATATTATAAAAAATGTGCCCCTAGTCTAGCTCCACACCTAACTAGATTTTTCAACTCCCTCCGGGATGGAGCCCTCCTGGGACCTGATCTTAATTCTGCATTCATCTCGGTGATTCCGAAGCCGGGGAAAGATCCAAGCGATCTTAGCAACTACAGGCCTATTTCACTCATAAATAATGATATCAAAATTCTAACTAAAATTTTAGCTAACAGGATGGCGTGCTTTATTTCTAAATATATTCATAATGATCCGGTGGGCTTCATCCCTGGCAGACAGGGACCAGATCAAATACGTAGAACCATTGATGTTATTTCCCTGCTGGGGTCTGGATGGGATGGGGGCTCTAAACAGCAGGGCTTTCTCCTCTCCATAGACTTACATAAAGCTTTTGACTCTGTTGACTGGGATTATTTGTCTGATATATTACAAAGGTGGGGATTTGGCCCTTTTTTCTAAACTACATCAAATCCCTTTACTCAAATCCAACTGCTCAGGTTCGTCTTATGGGGAGGTACTCAGAACAGTTTCCCATTGGTAGGGGGACCAGACAGGGTTGCCCTCTCTCCCCTCTCCTATTCGCGATAGTGATTGAGTCCCTGGCTGTGGCAATCAGATCAAACCTGGATATTAAGGGGGTTACATGTGGGGATAAAGAACATAAATGTGCTCTCTATGCGGATGATCTTCTCCTCTACATCACTTCCCCTCTCACCACCACCCCTTCGATCTATAAGACTCTCAAAGACTTTAGCACAATTTTGGGCCTCAGGGTTAACATGTCCAAATCCATTGCGTTGAACATTTCAGTCCCACAGCAGCTTCTCAATCAGCTCTCCACTAACTTCTCTTTCCCATGGGCGCCTACAGAAATTCCCTATTTAGGAATCAAGATAACTTCAGACTTTCAAAGGCTGTTCAATGCAAATTACCCACCTATGTTTAGCAAATGTAGAGGTGACTTGGATAGGTGGGGGAGATGTGGTCTGTCCTGGCTGGGCAGAATTCATGCCGTCAAAATGACTCTTCTTCCACGCCTGCTATATCTTTTTCGCTCCCTCCCGATCCCAATTAAGAAAAAGACCCTTCTCAAATTCCAATCTGAGATCGTCCGCTTTATCTGGAACCGCAAGGGGTTCAGATGTCTTTCCAGTTTACTTTACCGCCTTAAAAGCCAGGGCGGTCTAGGTCTACCGGACCTATGGCATTATTATCAGGCAGCACAACTTTCCCAAATATCGATGGCCCTCGTTAAAGGCCCTAAACCAAGTTGGCTTTCAATGGAAAGGTGGGCCACCCCTCGGAACACTATAGACTATCTTCTCTGGTGTGATCCTAAGGTTAGGCCGGCAATTTTGTCCCCCACACTCTCCCATTCTATAGCCTTGTGCACGAAGCTCTTCTCACATCGCAACCTCATCTCTCCTATCAGGCCACTAGATCACCTGTTCCATAACCCAGTGTTCCAGCCGGGAATGGTAATTAAGGCCTTTAAATGGTGGACGGATAAAGGATTATATAGGATTGGTCATTTCATCTCTCCTAACGGTCCGATCACGTTGACTCACTGTCGGAATGAATTAGACATGCCAGAATCCGAGCTCTTTAGATTTTCCCAAATCAACCATTTTCTACACACAATCTGGAAACGTCACCAAAAGAATTCCGGATTGACCCCCTTTGAAAATTGGTGCTCCAACACTGAAGTCCAGAGGGAAGGGATATCATTGATTTATACTGCTTTAAAATCCTCTTCAGATAAGCCTGGTTACGCTCGAGCCTGGGAGGAGGACCTAGACAATTCATGGACGTCGCAGGACTGGTTTAGCAGGTTCGAAAGATCCTTTAAAGGCATTCTAAACATCTCTTTAATAGAAGCCAGCGCTAAAGTGATAACACGGTGGTATTATGTTCCGGCTCGCATCTCGGTCATCTTCCCGGGGTCATCCCCCCTTTGTTTTAGGGGTTGCGAGCTGGAAGGTACTATGTTGCACATATGGTGGTCATGTCCTCGAATAAGATCATTTTGGAGGAAAGTTTTTAACAAAATTAGTACTGTCCTGCAACACACGATCACTCCTGACCCCTCCGTTGCGTTGCTTAATGGAAGGGTAGGGAGAATTCCTAAATTTTCGCAGAAATTAATGTTCTTTATCCTACTGGGAGCTAAAATTTCTCTGGCAAAATCCTGGAAAAAACCTAGTGTCTCGCTTAAGGGCTTTAAGAGGAAGGTGTCGTGGATTATGACGCAGGAACAAGTTGTAGCAAAAATAAATGACAAAACATTAATGTTCTTTGCCGTCTGGGAGCCTTGGGCAAATTTTTGTAAGGTTCCATTGTTTCCGACCACTTCACAAACTCCTTAGACAGATTGGTACTCATACTAATCTCCTTCCCCCCCCCTTTTTTTTTTTTCTTCTTTTTTCCGCACTCTAGCCCTTTCACTCCTCTTCCTCTCCTCTTGCTTGAGACTCTCTTGTCTCCTCTATAGGATGACTACGGAAAAGCCTAGATATTTGTTTGTGGTTTGTATGCTCTCGCCCCTTTTTTTGTTAGTTCATTTCTTTCAAAACAGACTCACTGGTTGGCATTATAATGGAAGGCATTACAGCAGTCTGGCAGGCGGAGTGCGTACCCCATAGAGTGATTATAGTATGAAAGGTGCTAGAGACATAGTCAGAAGAGGGCAGTGGTGTTGGGCCGAGGGGAGGTTGACCCTGGCCCGGAGATGACCCGGCATGTCCACAGTATGATCCCATTGGGGTGGTGTGCCGGTTAGCTCCGAGCTCGGTTTTAGGCTCTCATTTATATGGCTCGTCTCTCAGATCCTGCCACTTACCAGAACTCTATTACACCCTACTAAGCTTCTATTTAGTTCATAGACTATGGCTCCATATATGTCCTTAATGTACCTGTCCCCGTTTGGGGAAGTCTCCTATACTCCGCTTTGATATTGGTCTGTAGTTGATTAACAAGTATAAGATATGTAAGCTGATTTTGTTTCTGTTATTCATGATTTGTACTTTTCACTTACAAAATAAAAAACTTTTTACGAGAAAAATAAAGTAGTTAAAATCGGTGAAATCTGGCTAAGAGATAGCACCGTTCCGCCGGCCAGTGTAAAGCCGATAGCTGGAACAGTAGCGAGGCAGCGGCTTGCGTTCCACAACCGAGCTGCCAAAAAACGGAAGTGAACGAACAGAAGCTAACAGCGAAGTATGCGTACCAACGTGACCATGGCTTACGCGTTTCGTCATCAAGACGTCATCTGAGGCACCATCTGACGTCTTGATGATGAAACGCATAAGGCGTGGTCACGTTGGTACGCATACGTCGCTGTTAGCTTCTGTTCGTTCACTTCCAGTTTTTAGCAGCTCGGCTGTGGAACGCAAGTGTCTCGCTACTGTTCCAGCTATCGGCTTTACACTGGCCGGCGGAACGGTGCTATCTCTTAGCCAGATTTCACAGATTTTAACTACTTTATTTTTATGTAAGCTGACTGAATAAATAAAAGTCTTTTTGGATTTACACTATGAGGCTCCTCTCTTCTCCATATATATGGACACGCTCTGGTGGACTTTTTTGAAGGACTAGTGATAACCCAACAAGGAAGGAGATCGCGGAAACACAGAGGGGGACACCGATCGATTTTCTGCCAGTGGATTTACTTTATATCATCTGGAATTGATTTTTTGAAAATTCTGGTATATTACCACATCAATTATTTATTACATTATTGATTATATCTGTGCATTTTTTGGGTATTTTTTATGCTTTTTCCTTTGCAATTTTGTAAACTAGCACCAATATCACGCACATATTTATACATTATTTTTGTTTCCCTTTTTGAGTGCACATATTTCTTTTAGGATTATCTACACCGCATTTGCACTTGACTTTTTTAAATCATGTGTTTTTTATATTATGTGTTGTTTTACACCTGTGACATATACACGTGATATGATGTTTTTTGTTTACTATTTATACATTTGTTCACAGTATTTCTTATATATTGCCACCACTTTTTAGGATATTAGTATTTTAATTATATACATTTTTTGAACAGCGCCACATTCCCCACCAGAGATTTTTTTAATTTTTGGATTCCACCCCGGTGTTTTTCCATTTATTTTGGGGGGGCTGCAGTTCTCTTTTAAAACATTGTCCTAAGCGCGGAATATTTGAGTTTGTATTATCATAAAAAGTGTTTGGGGACCCGGGTCCTGCCACAGGGGACATGTATCATTGCAAAAAAAAGTTTTAAAAACGGCCATTTTTTCGGGAGCAGTGATTTTAATAATGCTTAAAGTGAAACAATAAAAGTGTAACATTCCTTTAAATTTCGTACCTGGGGGGTGTCTATAGTATGCCTGCAAACTGGTGCATGTTTCCCCTGTTTAGAACAGTCTGACAGCAAAATGACTTTTCTAAAGGAAAAAAAGTCATGTAAAACTATCGCTAATGAATTGTCGGTCCGGCAATACACATAAAAGTTCATTGATAAAAACAGCATGGAATTTCCCCACAGGGGAACCCCAAACCAAGATTTAAAAAAAAATGCATGGGGGTCCCCTAAATTCCATACCAGGCCCTTCAGGTCTGGTATGGATATTAAGGGGAACCCCAAAATTAAAAAAAACACTTGTTCCCAAACACTTTTTATGACAATAACTTGCATATAAGCCTTTAAAATGAGCACTTTTGATTATTCATGTTTGTGTCACATAGACTTTAATGGTGTTCGCGTGTGCAAACAAATTTTTTGCCTGTTCGCATGTTCTGGATTTGAACCGAACCGGGGGGGGTGTTCAGCTCATCCCTACTCCTTAGCCTTTGAAACTGTCCACTCTGGATATTGTTTTATCCAAGAAGGATGGTGGCAACTAGTATAGTGTAAGTACGAGTTGCCACTAGTGGGTTTGCAATAGTTTTTAGTGCAAATGGACCCGCCTTCATGATATAATACTATATAATACTATAGCACATGTGTGAAACTGAGACCCAAAATGTTGTCATTGCAATAAGTAACAAATTACTCAAATAGCTCAATACTCCCATTCCAGTTGATCAGAATATCATCAATATAATGCCCGAGGAACACTATGTATCTGGCAAATGGGTTGTGTGTCCATATGTATCGCTCAATAAACCCATAATGGCGTTGGCGTATGAGGGGGCGAAGTTTGCTCCCATGACTGTTCCATGTTTCTGAATATAGAATTTGTCCTGGAACACAAAGTAATTGTGCTCTAAGCAAAATCCTGTGGCATTAATCAAAAATTGTGCCTGCCTGTAATTCATATTGGCGTCTTTGGAGAGACAATGTTGAAGTGCCTCTAAGCCTACTCTGTCTGGAATCGAGGTGTAGAGAGAAACCACACCCACTGAGGCCCACAGATAATCAGTCTCCCATTTATAGTTCTGTTATGTTATGTGTCCATTATGTGTCTCAATCACATGACCAGAATCCTTGATATATGAGGGTAACCCAGAAACTATAGGCTGTAGAAAGAAGTCAATGTAGTGGGATAGTCCAGAGGTTAAGCTATCAGTACTAGCTACGATGGGTCTGCCTGGAGGACATATGGTGGACTTTGGCAAGTGGTAAAAGTACGGGGTGCCTCATATGTGGGGCAGGAGAAACTGTTTCTCCCTTTTGCATAATACCCCATCCTTCAGCAGCCTCCTCTACCAAAGACTTCAATTCCACTTGGAACCCTGGCAAAGGGTCCCCCTTTAGATTATCAGATGTCTTTTGGTCGGATAATAAACATTGGGCCACTTTCTCATAATCTGTTCTATCTTGAATGACCAGGCTTCCTCCCTTGTCATCTTGTTTAATAACTAACAAGTTGTTGTTCTTTAGAGTACTTAAAGCTGTGCATTCAGCACTAGACAAGTTGCAGGGACTCGAAGACTTGGTGTTACACAAGTTCAAGAGATCTCTATAGGTAGCCTGATAGTATGTCTCAACATAGGGACCTTTACAAGCTGAAGTAAAGAACGTTGACTTGGGTTTAAACCCTGTGTGAGACACCTCAGGAATGCCATAATTGTCACATGGAATGCTATCGGGCAACCCATCATCCCATAACTCCATAAGCATCTCCAGAGCATCTTGCTGAATGAGTTCTTCAGCACTGTCAATGTTGATAGCAACTTCTCCCGATGTTATGGGTTTATTTGATCTTTGGCATAAAATCTTTTTACAGTTAGGTTTCTAATGAACCTGTTCAACCTGTTCTTTGAACAGACCAAATTTGTTGGGTCCTATAGTTGGTGCAAAACCTAGCCCTTTTGGTAATAATAAATGTTCAGCTGTAGTTAATTGGTGAGTTGAAAGGTTAAAGATTTTAATAGTATTAACCTCAGTGGTTATTGGCTTTCTTTCATTTCTTTTTTGTTTATCCTTACAGATTCGCCCTCCTCTTCTACCTCTTCTATTTTTCTTTTTTCTTTTACAAGGCTGGTTGGGGACTCTACTAAAAAATTATTGGTCATGATGTTAGAAGCTTGCATTGGACCAAATAAATCAGTGCTCCAAACCTGTGTGGAGTGATCTACTGGGTGGAAACTAGTATGTGATGAAGCCTATCTGGAGAAGATATTATGATCCCTCGCCAGAGGACTGTACCTATTATGAGTGGGAATGGAGGGTACCAAGTGGTCAAACTCCACACAATTAATAGTTTGGATGGGAGTGTGGGGTGGTTTGGGAATATTGGAATCTGTAGCAGTGACCGTGGACTTTCCTGTGTGTACATTGGAGAATGGATCTCAACGTCAATAGGGTCAGTTAATGTAAGATGGTTAGAACCCCTCTCACTGGGCAAGTCAACCACAAGGTCAATGATGGGAGGAACACTAGTGGGTGAATTGTTGGAGAGTTGGTGGTTGCTATAGGTCATACTGTGGGCCTGCTCAGCAGCATTATACTTATGAGTCTTTTTGATGGTATTATTATTATTCTGCTTACAGTTTTGTTTGGAAGGGCCCCTGTTGTTGTATGTAGCCTTCTTATTTTTGTTTGTATTTGAGGTGCCTTTAGACTTTTTAGGAGGTAATAAGCTACACAATGGTTGGATCAAATTCTCAACAGGTCTGGACACCTGTCTGAAAGTTTTCCAGACAAACACACAGTCCAACCTATAGTCCTCAAAATCCCTATCTAATTTACTCGTTTTTTTGTCTATCAATTGTTTCTCAAATTTCTGAGTATTATTATCAAGAATGGTTGTCCAGTTTGAAAAAAGACATGATGAAGAGAATATCAAAAATTAAAAAATTAAAAATCTGATTTAGCTTAAAATTATTTTCTGATTCATGGTAAAAAAAAAAACGCCAAGAAGGGGGGGGGGGGGGCAAGATACAAAAAATGACAATACTTAATAAACAGTGTATGAGTAACAAAATCACCAGGTAGAAAAGCAACAGCATGATAATAGATTAGGGTCCCAAAGATAAATATAGTCCTTGATCCAATTCAAAGTTCCACATCAACGAAAGGAATCAGATCACAGCAATCTCCTGTAGGCAGCCTTGACAACTCATAGAAAGAGACAGTGAAACAACAAAAAAGTCTGGCGCCAGGATACTGGGACATGTATTGCACTGGGAACCATGTAAATGTCCTACAGGAGCCCAAAAAGCAGCTGTGTGGGTGAGCACACCAGGAGAGGTGTGAATACAAGTGCAAACATTTGAAGGCAACCACAACTGAAAGCACTGATCGAGACAGTCTTGTATGGACAAATCCTCAGAAGAAATCGATGCAATAAAATCAGGTGTCAGTTGGGGGGCGTGGCTTTCCAGCTCGAGTGAATGGCCGCTTAATCCCAGAGCTCTGCAGAATTCCCCAGCCTCAGCAACATAACTGCGGTTTAGAAGAGGAATACTATACAGCAGGTCAATCGCCCCTGCACCCTCCGGTCACCATATCTAAAAGGAGGAAGGACGCTAAACCTCCTAGGAAGCTTACAGCATTCTCCTCCTCAGTGGGCCTGGCAAACAGCCAAAATAGGTGCTCATGAATACCCGGAGTGGCTCTCATCTCCTGCCACTACACAGAGCCCTGCATGACAGCTGGAGTTCCTGCTCTCCCAGGACCCTAACGGTGAGTTTTCTCCACCTAGCTCACCCTCCACAGCCAGCCCTGCTAAGTCCAGAGCCCGCACAGATGACCCAGCACAGCCACAGACTAACACAGCCCTCTGCATGCTCTCTCTCCCTCCTCCACAATGATGTAGTAGACAGCATTGCTGATCATGATGATGAGCTCCAACTGATTATTCTTAAACTCGCAGACCTGATGGATTGCTCCAGGAGAAATAACATAAAATTTTGCAACATCTCTGAATCGATCCAATCAGGCAAATTGGTACCATACCTCCAAACCCTTATACGCACCCTGATTCCTGAATTGAATGCCCACGAATGCTCCACACCTCCAAGCCTCTGCAGTCAGAGATGTGCTTGCCCGTATCCATTTTTTTACAATTAAAGAATGAGTCATGTATGCAGCCAAATGCACAGGAAGATTGCCTGACCCTTTCTCCATAGTTGCTCTATACGCTGACCTTTCCAAAGTAACTATGGAAAACCACAGGCAACTGGCAACGATCACTAAAGCTCTCCAAAATCACAAAATTCCCTACAAATGGGGCTTTCACACTAAGTTCCTCATCACCTATCAAAGCAAAACCCAAGAAGTGAGAACCCTCTCAGAAGGTCTCAAATGCTGAGACAGTGGCACATTCTGCTGGAGGAAGAGATTAACACAGCTGCTTAATCGTCTACCCACATGGAAACTGGAGGGGCATACCAAGATGGCTGATACACCTCTACAAAACCTTTTTCACTTCCATTCACCCAAAGGCTGGCTAACTGTAGCACTTTTCAATAGAACCCGCTTGCCTTATTGAGAAGTCCCTGATCTACTGACAATCAGTGGACCAATACCCCCTGTAATTCAGTTGCAGTAACTACTGCCCATTGAGCCCTCATTTTCTTTTCTCTTTTGTTTGGGCTCTTATTTTTAAACAGATTCTACACATCCCCTGCGCCAGCTGACGCTCAGTCACTTCTACCCAAGTTGAAAATCTCACAACTTCTTCTCAGGTAACAGATGTCTTATTGTACCTGACTAAGACAAGAACTCTCAAAATCTCTCTGAACATCACCCACTAAAGGACTACCTACTCTTTGATACAGTTGACGCCATGGCCTTCAAGATTGTCTCCATAAACTCTAGAGGATTAAACTCCCCTCAAAAAAGATCTGCACTACTTAAGGAAGCCAATGATCAAAAAGCTGACATCATCCTTGTACAAGAAACCAACTTTGCATCATCAAAAACACCTACATTTAATCTGAAAAACTATGATCAGCTCTTCCTGGCCTCAAACCTAAAGAAAAAAAATTCTTACAGGCGTTCTTACAGCTATTTAAAATTCCCTTCAATTCAAATTGCACCAAACCATCACAGACCCCCAAGGTTGCTATTTAATCCTGATATGCAATGTTAATCAAACTAACTACACACTGGTCAACCTATATGGACCAAACAAACAGCAACGACAATTCCATAAAAGACTCCACAAGAAGCTACTACAAGACCAAAAAGGCAGAATCATCATTTGACCGCCAACCCTGACATTGACACTACCTCCACAGTTCGACACCATCGCCCTGCCCTGAACCCCTTCTTCCACACAAAGGGACTCTTTGATACATGGAGATGCCAGCAAGGCTCGGAGTGGGACTATTCATATTTCTCCCCTTCCCAGCTATCGTACTCCCGCATACATTTCTTCATAACAGACAAAAGCACACCCCAAGAAAGAACGGAAACAAAGATAGGAAACATCTTATGGTCCGATCATGCACCTGTATCCATAACCATCAGAAACTGCCGACCGAACCTACCTCACTTATGGAGACTCAGTGCTTCCCTTCTTGCAGATCTGGATACTCTTTCACAATTGACTGCCGAACATCACTCTTTTTTTGAACTAAACAATCAACCAAACACAGACCAGTTTGTATTGTGGGCCACGTATAAGGCATATATGCGTGGCATACTAATCAAACTACATGCTAGAATAAAGAACCGGAGGTTTTGGCAAATTGAAGAGGTCTTATCCCAATATTACCCATTTAGAGCAACAAAATAAACAAGCCCCCTCGCACAAATTAGCTAGCGAACTCCTCGATAGGAGACAAAAACTTTGATCGCTTTTGCTTTACAAATTTGAGTGCAACCTTAAACTAGCAAAATCTAATTACTAAACCTTAGTGAACAAAGCTGGAGCCCTACTGGCCCTCCAGGTTAAAGCTCACCGCGCCAAGCATAGAATTGCTTCCATATATCACCCGACAACCAAACAACTCATGACTAATCCACAAGATATAGCAAATGCATTTAGCGATTACTACTCCTCTCTCTATAACCTAAACAATGACCCAACTACACCTTAACCCACAGACCCAATTGTCCAAAAATTTCTATCTTTCATTGACCTACCTTTTGTCACGCCAGATCAAATGGACCTCCTCTCCAAACCCTTCACCAACCAGGAAATCCTTAAAGCCATCAAAAATCTCCCTCTCCATAAATCTCCAGGAGAAGAATCTCCAGAAGAAGACGGTTATACCAATGAATTCTACAAACAATTTGCTGAACTTGTCTCACCCCTACTTACCGACTTCTTCCACTCTGCTGCCGCCTCTGGTTTATTACCGATAGATATGCTACATTTGATTATTGCTACCATCCCCAAACCAGATAAAGACCCCACCTCTACGACTAATTATAGACCAATATCAATTCCTAATACGGACATAAAAATATTCACCAAAGTTCTCGCAACTAGACTACTAGAATATCTTCCATTCTTGGTACATTCAGACCAATTTGGCTTTATACCCGACAGACAAGCTCCAGATGCAACAAGGAGGGTCATTGACCTAATCCATCAGACCACCCTAAAGTGAACGCCTTCTCTGCTCCTTTCCTTGGATACAGACAAGGCGTTTGATAGAGTACATTGGGGCTTTCTAAAAGCAGTACTCACCAAATTTGGCATAAAAGGCTGGTTCCAATCAGCAATACTTTCTCTTTACTCCAACCCATCAGCACGAGTCCTAACAGATGGAACTCTGTCTAGCCCATTTGAGATCACCAATGGCACCCAAAAGAAATATCCTTCTCTAAGCTCCTATACATATTTCAAACTGTAATAATATCTTTCCCCACTATCTTCTTTGCCTCAATCCAAAATCAGCTCACACAATACCTCTGGGACTTAAAACCACCTAGATGCGCCCAACATATATTAACTACTGTAGACATCACAAACAAGAAAGGGTGGGCCTCCCCCACATCCGCAACCACTACTATGCATCTATCCTTGACCAGATGTACTACTGGTGGCACCCTACCCCCAATAAGACCTGGTCCATTATGGAGTCCACACACTACCTACCTAATAACCTGTGTGACGCTCTCCCGCTCAACTCTGCAGGTTCCCCATCCCCTACAAAGAATACCCCCATCAATAGCAGAAACACTAAAAGCCTGGAAAATATTCACACAGGCCACATCCCAAGATCGCCCACCTCAAATACTTTCAATCCCTCTCAAAGCACTGACACTGCAGCTGACAAACCTTAGAATACAACACTGGCAATCTCATGGAATTAAAACACTACAAGACCTAAACATTAGAGGTTCCCTGAAAACCTTTGAAAATCTCCAAAAAGAATACAGCCTCCCAACCACCGATGCATATACATACATGAGGATTACCCACCCAAAAATTCCTGAACCATTGCACCATTTTATCACCTATAGGGATGAGCCGAACACCCCCCGGTTCGGTTCGCACCAGAACCCGCGAACGGACCGCAAGTTCGCACGAACGTTAGAACCCCATTGACGTCTATGGGACTCGAACGTTCGAAATCAAAAGTGCTCATTTTAAAGGCTAATTTGCATGGTATTGTCCTAAAAAGGGTTTGGGGACCCGGGTCCTACCCCAGGGGACATGTATCAATGCAAAAAAAACTTTTAAAAACGGCCGTTTTTTCGGGAGCAGTGATTTTAATGATGCTTAAAGTAAAAAAAAAAAAGTGAAATATTCCTTTAAATATCGTACCTGGGGGGTGTCTATAGTATGCCTGTAAAGTGACGCGTGTTTCCCATGTTTAGAACAGTCCCTGCACCAAATGTCATTTTTAAAGGAAAAAATCTCATTTAAAACTGCTTGCGGGTTTAATGTCATGTCGGGTCATGGCAATATGGATGAAAATCAGTGAGACAAACGGCATGGGTACCCCCCAGTCCATTACCAGGCCCTTTGGGTCTTGTATGGATATTAAGGGGAACCCCGCACCCAAATTAAAATAAGGAAAGGTCCCTATATACTCTGAACAGCAGTATACAGGCGGTGCAAACAAGACAGGGACTGTAGGTTTGTTGTTAAGTAGAATCTGTTTGTAATTTTGAACATTTTTAATGTGTTTAGCTCCAGCCAAAAAATCTTTTCTAAGCTTTTTGGAAAACATAGGGAAGGGTTATCACCCCTGTGACATTTGTTTTGCGTCTTTCCTCCTCTTCAGAAGATTTCACCTCACTTTTTTGTCCCAATGAAAAATGTTTTTTGAAAATTTGGGTTTTTTTGTGGAACAAGGATTGGAAAGCATCAGTGGAAAGGAGAAATTGTTTTCCCATATTAACTCTTACAGGAGAGAATTTCCCTTCCTTAGGGGTAGATTTCATCTCACTTCCTGTTGTCTCCTACCGTTTGCAAGTAGGAGTCGTTTGTAAGTTAGATGTTTGAAGGTAGGGTCCTGCCCTATATACTCAGCAGAAATTTGGGCCTTAGGTGTTGCTGTGGCCAAAACACTGTAAGCCCTCACAGGGCCCTGCTGTGAAATATTAGATCAAGAATTGTAATTACATGCCCCTGTTGAACAGGAGCTGAAAAATTAGGCCTTAGGCACTGGTGCTGGTGCCACAACACTGCAACCCCTCACAGACACTCTAGTTGGAACGCAGGAACGAGCCCTGCTGCAAAGTATTGCATCAAAAATTGTAATTACACGCCCCTGTTAGACAGGGGCAGAAAAATTGGGTCTTAGGCACTGGTGCTGGTGCCACAACACTGCAACCCCTCACAGACACTCTAGTTGAAACGCAGGAACAAGCCCTGCTGCAAAGTATTGCATCAAAAATTGTAATTACACGCCCCTGTTAAACAGGGGCTGAAAAATTGTGCCTTAGGCACTGGTGGTGGCGCCCAGAACCAAAAATGTTCTTACAAGCTATCAGCGTGATGATTGAGGAGGAAGAGGATAATTACTCAGGGATAGTCACTCAGCATCAGCATAGGCAGTCTTTGAAGGGATCTGAGATTTCAAAAAAAATTATTCGGTTACATCTGCATCAGGTGCTTGGTAGCTGGTGGTAATCCAAGACTGATTCATTTTTATGAAGGTCAGCCGATCGACCGAGTCGGTGGACAGACGCACCCTGTGATCGGTTACCACGCCTCCAGCAGCACTGAATGTGCGTTCCGAAAGAACGCTGGATGCAGGACAGGCCAGTAGCTCAATTGCATACTGTGCAAGCTCTGGCCAGTGATCCATCCTCAAGACCCAGTAACCCAGAGGATTTTCGGTGGGAAAGGTGTCCAAGTCTGATCTTGCCCCTAGGTATTCCTGCACCATGTAAAACAGACGCTGGCGATGGTTGCTGGAACCGATCATACCTTGGGGCTGCGGACCAAAAAATTGTCTGAACGCATCGGTCAGACGGCCACCTTCTCCACCGCTCCTTCTTTGACTGACCGAAGCCTCAGCAACACGTTGTCCAGAAACAGGAGTTTGTAACCTCCCAGTCTCTGGGAACGCGTTGCACAGACCTTTCTGCAAGGCCTCCCGAAGATGTTTCATCCTCTGCTCCCTCTGCGATGGCAAGATAAGGTCCGCAACCTTACCCTTGTAACGTGGATCAAGGAGGGTTGCCAGCCAGTATTGGTCCTTCTCCTTGATACCACGAATACGAGGATCCTTACGCAGGCTTTGCAGGATCAGGGAGGCCATGCAGCGTAGGTTTGCTGAGGCATTCGGTCCGGAGTCCTCTGGGTCACTAAGGACAACAACGTCCGCAGCCACCTCCTCCCAGCCACGTACAAGTCCATGTGTTCCTTGGGACTGATCCCTTAAAGACTGCTGATGCTGAGTGCCAGGCTCCACCTCCATACTGACACAATCTTCCTCCTCCTCCTCCTCCTCCTCCTCCTCCTCGTCCTCTTCCTGTGTGATCGGCGGGCACGCAGGAACACTGTCTGGATAAAGGGGGCCTTGAGAGCTAAGGAAGTCCTCCTCTTCCTGCCTCTGTTCTGCCTCAAGTGCCCTGTCCATTATTCCACGCAGCGTGTGCTCCAACAGGTGGACAAGGGGGACAGTGTCACTGATGCATGCACTGTCAGTGCTCACCATCCTCGTGGCCTCCTCGAATGGTGACAGGACAGTGCATGCATCCCTGATCATGGCCCACTGGCGTGGGGAAAAAAAACCAAGGTCCCCTGACCCTGTCCTGGTGCCATAGTCGCACAGGTACTCATTGATGGCCCTCTGCTGCGTGTGCAGCCGCTGCAGCATGGCCAACGTCGAGTTCCACCTGGTGGGCATGTCACAGATTAGGCGGTTCTTGGGCAGGTTAAACTCCTTTTGGAGGTCCGTCAGCCGAGCACTGGCATTATATGACCGGCGGAAATGCACAGAGACTTTCCTGGCCTGCCTCAGGACATCCTGTAAGCCCGGGTACCTGCCCAAGAACCGCTGCACCACCAAGTTAAGGACGTGAGCCAAACAGGGCACATGGGTCAGTTGTCCCTGTCGGAGGGCAGAGAGGAGGTTGGTGCCATTGTCGCAAACCACCATTCCTGCCTTAAGTTGGCGTGGCGTCAACCACCTCTGAACCTGCCCCTGCAGAGCTGACAGAACCTCTGCCCCAGTGTGGCTCCTGTCCCCCAAGCACACCAGCTCAAGCACCGCATGGCATCTTTTGGCCTGCGTACTTGCGTAGCCCCTTGAACGCCTACGGAGCACCGCTGGTTCCGAGGAAGAGGCCATGGAGGAAGAAGAAGAGGAGGGGGTGGAGGAGAGAGGTGTGTCACAATCAGCATTTTGGAGGCGTGGTGGCGGAACAACCTCCAACACTACTGCACCTTGTCCTGCATCCTTCCCAGCTGCCAGCAGAGTCACCCAATGCGCTGTGAAACTTAAGTAACGTCCCTGTCCATGCCTGCTGGACCATGAGTCAGCGGTAATATGCACCTTACCGCTGACCGCCCTGTCCAGCGAGGCATGGACATTGCCTTCCACATGCCGGTAGAGAGCCGGAATCGCCTTCCGTGAGAAAAAGTGGCGTTTGGGTACCTGCCACTGAGGAACCGCACATTCCACAAACTCACGGAAGGGGGCAGAGTCTACCAACTGAAAAGGCAGCAGTTGAAGTGCTAGCAATTTTGCCAAGCTAGCATTCAACCGCTGGGCATGTGGATGGCTGGGAGCAAACTTCTTTCGGCGGTGCAGCAGCTGGGGCAGGGAAATTTGCCTGGTACAATCTGACGTCGGTGTACCAAAAGCAGATTGCCCACAAGTACTTGGCTGTGACACACCTAATTCTACACCTTCATTCCTCTCACTGCAGGTCTCAGAGAGGACTGAAGGTCTAGTGGGGTTGGAAATCTCAGCTGATGAGGAGCAAGGAGAGATCGTCTTTGTTCTTTGGTGTGGGTCTTTCAGATACGCTTGCCAACGAACTGCATGGCAGGTCAACATATGTCTGGTCAAGCATGTGGTACCCAAGCGGGAGATGTTTTGGCCACGCGAGATACGCTTGAGACATATGTTGCAAATAGCAGCGGTGCGATCTGATGCACTCGTCTCAAAAAAGGCCCACACCAAAGAACTTTTTGAATAACGCGCAGAGACTGCAGCGCCCTGCACATGTGGAGCTTTGGGGTGTGATGCAGTCAATGTGCTGCCCTTAGGCTGGCCCCTGGAGGGCATCCTGCCTAGTTGGTGATGTGCCACCTCCTCCTCCTCCTCCTCCTCCTCTCTCCTATCAGGCACCCACGTTGAGTCAGTGACCTCATCATCCCCTCCCTCCTCATCACTGGAGCAAACCTGGCAGTATGCTGCAGCAGGGGGAGCATGACTGCCAGATTGCTGTCCTTCTTGGGCACCCCCTCTGTCCGTGCTCATGTTACTGCCTTCATTGAGCTCAGTATCATCATCAGAGCCTTCCAAACGCTGGGCATCCTCCTGGAGCATGTACCCAACACTGTGGTCAAACAGTTCGAGGGAATCCTCATGAGGACATGGTGGAGCTAGGGAAGGAGTCACTGATGACATTGAGCTGAGGGAAGAGGCCGCTGCTTTGCCAGACAAAGCACCCTGGGCATGGGTGAGAGAGGATGAGGAGGATGAGGACGGCTTGGTCATCCACTCGACCAAGTCTTCCGCATGTTGCGGCTCAACACGGCCAGCTGCCGAAAAAAAGGCCAAGCGTGTCCCATGGCCACGTGCTGATGAGGATGCATCGTCTCCACGACCAGCACTAGACACAGAGCCTGCTTGCCCTCTCTTATTGGCTTGTGACTGTCTGCCTCTCCTTCTTGGCCTTCCAGACATACTAATGGCCTGTAGCTGCACTAAGCTGGGATAGAACACCTGTAATTTTCTTCAGGTAGCTTTATATACTGTAACCAGACAAGCCTGCCTGTCAGTAGGAAGATAACAGGAACGGATCTAGCTGAACACTGTGAGCAGGACGTACTGCACTAAATGTATATAGCAGGAACGGATCTAGCTGAACACTGTGAGCAGGACGCACTGTACTAAATGTAAATAGTCTAGCTGCCTGACCGTGGTACTAATAGGATCAAAAAGAACACCTGTAATTTTCTTCAGGTAGCTTTATATACTGTAACCAGACAAGCCTGCCTGTCAGTAGGAAGATAACAGGAACGGATCTAGCTGAACACTGTGAGCAGGACGCACTGTACTAAATGTAAATAGTCTAGCTGCCTGACCGTGGTACTAATAGGATCAAAAAGAACACCTGTAATTTTCTTAAGGTAGCTTTATATACTGTAACCAGACAAGCCTGCCTGTCAGTAGGAAGATAACAGGAACGGATCTAGCTGAACACTGTGAGCAGGACACACTGTACTAAATGTAAATAGTCTAGCTGCCTGACCGTGGTACTAATAGGATCAAAAAGAACACCTGTAATTTTCTTCAGGTAGCTTTATATACTGTAACCAGACAAGCCTGCCTGTCAGTAGGAAGATAACAGGAACGGATCTAGCTGAACACTGTGAGCAGGACGTACTGCACTAAATGTATATAGCAGGAACGGATCTAGCTGAACACTGTGAGCAGGACGCACTGCACTGAATGTAAATAGCAGGAACGGATCTAGCTGAACACTGTGAGCAGGACGCACTGCACTAAATGTAAATACCAGGAACGGATCTAGCTGAACACTGTGAGCAGGACGCACTGCACTGAATGTAAATAGCAGGAACGGATCTAGCTGAACACTGTGAGCAGGACACACTGCACTGAATGTAAATAGCAGGAACGGATGTAGCTGAACACTGTGAGCAGGACGCACTGCACTAAATGTAAATACCAGGAACGGATCTAGCTGAACACTGTGAGCAGGACGCACTGCACTGAATGTAAATAGCAGGAACGGATCTAGCTGAACACTGTGAGCAGGACGCACTGCACTGAATGTAAATAGCAGGAACGGATCTAGCTGAACACTGTGAGCAGGACGTACTGCACTAAATGTATATAGCAGGAACGGATCTAGCTGAACACTGTGAGCAGGACGCACTGTACTAAATGTAAATAGTCTAGCTGCCTGACCGTGGTACTAATAGGATCAAAAAGAACACCTGTAATTTTCTTAAGGTAGCTTTATATACTGTAACCAGACAAGCCTGCCTGTCAGTAGGAAGATAACAGGAACGGATCTAGCTGAACACTGTGAGCAGGACACACTGTACTAAATGTAAATAGTCTAGCTGCCTGACCGTGGTACTAATAGGATCAAAAAGAACACCTGTAATTTTCTTCAGGTAGCTTTATATACTGTAACCAGACAAGCCTGCCTGTCAGTAGGAAGATAACAGGAACGGATCTAGCTGAACACTGTGAGCAGGACGCACTGTACTAAATGTAAATAGTCTAGCTGCCTGACCGTGGTACTAATAGGATCAAAAAGAACACCTGTAATTTTCTTAAGGTAGCTTTATATACTGTAACCAGACAAGCCTGCCTGTCAGTAGGAAGATAACAGGAACGGATCTAGCTGAACACTGTGAGCAGGACACACTGTACTAAATGTAAATAGTCTAGCTGCCTGACCGTGGTACTAATAGGATCAAAAAGAACACCTGTAATTTTCTTCAGGTAGCTTTATATACTGTAACCAGACAAGCCTGCCTGTCAGTAGGAAGATAACAGGAACGGATCTAGCTGAACACTGTGAGCAGGACGTACTGCACTAAATGTATATAGCAGGAACGGATCTAGCTGAACACTGTGAGCAGGACGCACTGCACTGAATGTAAATAGCAGGAACGGATCTAGCTGAACACTGTGAGCAGGACGCACTGCACTAAATGTAAATACCAGGAACGGATCTAGCTGAACACTGTGAGCAGGACGCACTGCACTGAATGTAAATAGCAGGAACGGATCTAGCTGAACACTGTGAGCAGGACACACTGCACTGAATGTAAATAGCAGGAACGGATGTAGCTGAACACTGTGAGCAGGACGCACTGCACTAAATGTAAATACCAGGAACGGATCTAGCTGAACACTGTGAGCAGGACGCACTGCACTGAATGTAAATAGCAGGAACGGATCTAGCTGAACACTGTGAGCAGGACGCACTGCACTGAATGTAAATAGCAGGAACGGATCTAGCTGAACACTGTGAGCAGGACGCACTGCACTAAATGTAAATACCAGGAACGGATCTAGCTGAACACTGTGAGCAGGACGCACTGCACTGAATGTAAATAGCAGGAACGGATCTAGCTGAACACTGTGAGCAGGACGCACTGCACTAAATGTAAATACCAGGAACGGATCTAGCTGAACACTGTGAGCAGGACGCACTGCACTGAATGTAAATAGCAGGAACGGATCTAGCTGAACACTGTGAGCAGGACACACTGCACTGAATGTAAATAGCAGGAACGGATGTAGCTGAACACTGTGAGCAGGACGCACTGCACTAAATGTAAATACCAGGAACGGATCTAGCTGAACACTGTGAGCAGGACGCACTGCACTGAATGTAAATAGCAGGAACGGATCTAGCTGAACACTGTGAGCAGGACGCACTGCACTGAATGTAAATAGCAGGAACGGATCTAGCTGAACACTGTGAGCAGGACGTACTGCACTAAATGTATATAGCAGGAACGGATCTAGCTGAACACTGTGAGCAGGACGCACTGTACTAAATGTAAATAGTCTAGCTGCCTGACCGTGGTACTAATAGGATCAAAAAGAACACCTGTAATTTTCTTAAGGTAGCTTTATATACTGTAACCAGACAAGCCTGCCTGTCAGTAGGAAGATAACAGGAACGGATCTAGCTGAACACTGTGAGCAGGACACACTGTACTAAATGTAAATAGTCTAGCTGCCTGACCGTGGTACTAATAGGATCAAAAAGAACACCTGTAATTTTCTTCAGGTAGCTTTATATACTGTAACCAGACAAGCCTGCCTGTCAGTAGGAAGATAACAGGAACGGATCTAGCTGAACACTGTGAGCAGGACGCACTGTACTAAATGTAAATAGTCTAGCTGCCTGACCGTGGTACTAATAGGATCAAAAAGAACACCTGTAATTTTCTTAAGGTAGCTTTATATACTGTAACCAGACAAGCCTGCCTGTCAGTAGGAAGATAACAGGAACGGATCTAGCTGAACACTGTGAGCAGGACACACTGTACTAAATGTAAATAGTCTAGCTGCCTGACCGTGGTACTAATAGGATCAAAAAGAACACCTGTAATTTTCTTCAGGTAGCTTTATATACTGTAACCAGACAAGCCTGCCTGTCAGTAGGAAGATAACAGGAACGGATCTAGCTGAACACTGTGAGCAGGACGTACTGCACTAAATGTATATAGCAGGAACGGATCTAGCTGAACACTGTGAGCAGGACGCACTGCACTGAATGTAAATAGCAGGAACGGATCTAGCTGAACACTGTGAGCAGGACGCACTGTACTAAATGTAAATACCAGGAACGGATCTAGCTGAACACTGTGAGCAGGACGCACTGCACTGAATGTAAATAGCAGGAACGGATCTAGCTGAACACTGTGAGCAGGACACACTGCACTGAATGTAAATAGCAGGAACGGATGTAGCTGAACACTGTGAGCAGGACGCACTGCACTAAATGTAAATACCAGGAACGGATCTAGCTGAACACTGTGAGCAGGACGCACTGTACTGAATGTAAATAGCAGGAACGGATCTAGCTGAACACTGTGAGCAGGACGCACTGCACTGAATGTAAATAGCAGGAACGGATCTAGCTGAACACTGTGAGCAGGACGCACTGCACTGAATGTAAATACCAGGAACGGATCTAGCTGAACACTGTGAGCAGGACGCACTGCACTAAATGTAAATACCAGGAACGGATCTAGCTGAACACTGTGAGCAGGACGCACTGCACTGAATGTAAATAGCAGGAACGGATCTAGCTGAACACTGTGAGCAGGACGCACTGCACTGAATGTAAATAGCAGGAACGGATGTAGCTGAACACTGTGAGCAGGACGCACTGCACTAAATGTAAATACCAGGAACGGATCTAGCTGAACACTGTGAGCAGGACGCACTGCACTGAATGTAAATAGCAGGAACAGATCTAGCTGAACACTGTGAGCAGGACGCACTGCACTGAATGTAAATAGCAGGAACGGATCTAGCTGAACACTGTGAGCAGGACGCACTGCACTGAATGTAAATAGCAGGAACGGATCTAGCTGAACACTGTGAGCAGGACGCACTGCACTGAATGTAAATAGCAGGAACGGATCTAGCTGAACACTGTGAGCAGGACGCACTGCACTGAATGTAAATAGCAGGAACGGATGTAGCTGAACACTGTGAGCAGGACGCACTGCACTAAATGTAAATACCAGGAACGGATCTAGCTGAACACTGTGAGCAGGACGCACTGCACTGAATGTAAATAGCAGGAACGGATCTAGCTGAACACTGTGAGCAGGACGCACTGCACTAAATGTAAATACCAGGAACGGATCTAGCTGAACACTGTGAGCAGGACGCACTGCACTGAATGTAAATAGCAGGAACGGATCTAGCTGAACACTGTGAGCAGGACACACTGCACTAAATGTAAATAGTCTAGATAGAAGATAACAGGAACGGATCTAGCTAAACTGAATACAGTGTATATATATATATGCAACACCTGGGATGCATATATATACACAATACACTGTAAGTGCAGCTAACTGACTGACTGTTCTGCCTAATCTATCTAACTCAAATCAAATGACACTGTCTCTCTCTCTCTCTATCTCTCAGCACACCGGAACACACACTACACAGGGCCGCCGTGCAGGCGGCCTTATATAGTGTGGGGTGTGTACTAAATCCCCTGAGCCATAATTGGCCAAAGCCACCCTGGCTTTGGCCAATTACAGCTCTCTCTACTGACGGCGCTGTGATTGGCCAAGCATGCGGGTCATAGTGCATGCTTGGCCAATCATCAGCCAGCAATGCACTGCGATGCCGCAGTGAATTATGGGCCGTGACGCGCCACACGAATTTGGCGCGAACGGCCCATATCGTTCGCAATTCGGCGAACGACCGAACAGCCGATGTTCGAGTCGAACATGGGTTCGACTCGAACACGAAGCTCATCCCTAATCACCTACATGACATACCCCAAACATGTTATCTCCACCATATATGCCACCCTTACTGAGAATCGCCCCTATTCCCAAATCACCACCCTCTCAAAATAGGTTGAAGAACTATCTCTAACTACCACCCCTAACATGTGGAAACAGGCACTGAGACTCACCCACTCAGCTTCCCACTGCTCATATCACTGGGAATCGTACCAAAAAACCCTTCATAGATGGTACTTGACACCCTGCCGACTTTCGAGAAATTACCCAGAATACCCTGCTTCATGCTGGAGATCTTGCGGAAGCACGGTACAATTGCGCATATCCTATGGTTCTGCAGATCTCTAAGCTCCTTCTGGAGACAAGTGTTTTCTATGATCTCTGCAATTTCACACAGCCCCACTGCACCTAACCCAGCTCTAACTCTACTGCACTTAGGCATAGAAAAATTTCCACCAAGCTCACGAGCTGTGGTAATACATCTATTACTTGCAGCAAAAATAGCCATCACCAAACTCTGAAAAACATCAGAATTCCCCTCCATTGTTGCTACAGTTGCAGACCTGAACCATCAATGTGAGATGGAGAAATTAGTAGCAAGAAAAAATCTAAATATGAAAAAGTTTATTTTCAATTGGTCCTCTTGGTTATCTGTCTGATATACCTGTATTTAACTAAACTGCTGGTGCTCCCTCTTTTCCTTTTTACCCCACCCACTTCATTTCCCCTTCCACCTCCCCCCTCCCCCATAATCCCTCCCCTCACCCCCTCTGGAGTTCAAATTGTTGGTTGATATAGATTGAATGTATTCAGTTATACCAAGTTAGTTTATCTAATACTTGATATGTATTTGTTACTGTCTGTTCACAATGCTCCAGTTGGAACATCTAACGCTGTACAAATGTGCACTATGTTCCTTATATGAAAAATGTAATAAAGAAATATTGAAATTTAAAATCATGTGTCAATTAATTAGTAACATTAAGTAACATTAGTAATAAATAAGTGAACAATTAAAATCCCCTCGCATAGATGGAACAACTGGAAAGCTTGCTCACCACTGTGACAATACCTTGTGAAAAAGGTCAGAGGTGGGCTGGCTTGATGAAGCAATGCTGTGATGGCAAAAA
The DNA here is from genome assembly GCA_037952835.1 of Lithobates septentrionalis. NCBI lineage: Eukaryota > Metazoa > Chordata > Amphibia > Anura > Ranidae > Lithobates > Lithobates septentrionalis. The sequence goes on along the minus strand of JBBDGP010002865.1, from coordinate 1,701,923 downwards.
CCTTCATGCATTCCTGAGAAATCCACTAAGAAGGATATCATTTTTATTAGTTTTTGACATTATGAATTATTGGTGTATTTGAATAGTAACTATGTTTTTTTTTACCATCATTAGTTTTATTATTAATATAATAAATTTTCATTGATTGTGCATTTGGGTGCATATACATATGTACATATATACAAATCATTATATATTTTTTTCCTTTTTATCCTTTTTTTATTATATATATTATTGCAGATTTTATTTATTACTTTTCTTTCTATATTTTTCTTTTTATTTTTATTATTATTATTTTTATGTGCATTAATTATTTATTTTATTATTTTTCTTTTTTCAATTAGCTTTTTGGATTATTTTTTAATCATTTTCATTGTTCCCCCTGTTTTTGTTTCAGTATTTTTCCAGTGTATGTATATTGAGTTAGTTTCATCAGGTTATTTTAACAATGGAAGTCTTGCTGCGGTGGAGAAACCAGTCATGGTTCCTTTAAAAATGTGATTCCTCCCGCGGTCTGTTCCTATTTAAACCTCATTGATTGTCTATGTCACTTGAATAAGGACCACATCCGAAATGCATTGTCAAGACAACTGCCATTCTCTCCCTCCACTCTCCTCGGCTTGCTCTCCACCATCCTGTGTTTCAAGTCTCGATCTGGACCTGTGCTCCCCACCAAATGACGTCACGCTCGGGTGTTTCCGTCTGCTGGTTTCTGTCGACAGTTGCTCTGCCACTGTCAAACATTCCGTGGTTGTCTCGCCATCTTGCCATCCATCACCGGGGGTTTGATTGAGGCTTTACACTTCCCTTCTGGCTCTGCACATGCTGGTTTCCTCCTTCTTAGTGGATTTCTCAGGAACGCATGAATGTTTTTGCCATCGCAGCATCACTTCATCAAGCAAGCCCACCTCTGACCGCTTTCACAAGGTATTGTCACAGCGGGGAGCAAGCGTTCTAGTTGTTCCACCCATGTGGGGGGATTTTAATCGCTCACTTATTTATTACATGTTACTAATAAATTGACACTTGATTTTATTGCATTGATTTCTTCTGAGAATTTGTCCATACAAGGCTGTCCCGATCAGTGCTTTCAATTGTGGTTGCCTTTGAATGTTTGCACTTGTATTCACACCTCTCCTGGTGTGCTCACCCACACAGCTGCTTTTTGGGGTCCTGTAGGACATTTACATGGTTCCCAGTGCAATACATGTCCCAGTTTCCTGGTGCCAGACTTTTTTGTTGTTTCACTGATCTAGATTCTGTCTGCTCCATTTTTGATAAATTACCCTCATTGTTTATAACTCGTCACGTAACTAAAAAAAAACACAAAACAAACACTAAGTGGGTTGCTGTGGATCACTGCATATGCCATTTGTGTGACAATAGCATTCCTAGCTACCCTCCAAAGAGCCAAAAGTGACCATCAATATATATATATATTTTTTTTTACATGAATGCAATATGACATTGAATTTGAATTAGACAATTGTCTTAACAAATTCACCAGATTTGGGTCAAGGGAAATGTCAACTTTATTGCTAATTACCTCTGTCAAAGGAACAACCTGGAGGGCTTTAGTGCTTCTGCTCTGAAATGTAACCATGAATTGCTATATGGTGCCTGCAGCTACAAAGCTTATTTTTGGCTTGTATTATAGCTAATTTAGAACTAATTAAACCTAAAGTCCTTTGCTTGCATCTTCTTCCTGGCTTCTTCCATGTGACGGCTGGCGCACAGGCACTGTACCAAGAATCTTCCCTGAGCTGCATATACCCAGCTTAATGTACATTTTAATGTACAGTACAAAGAGGTAGGTACCGTATATACTCGAGTATAAGTCGTTTTGAGTATAAGTCGAGGCCCTAACTTACCACAAAAAAATGGGAAAAACGTATTGACCCGAGTATAAGACGAGGGTGAGAAATGCACAGCTACTGTAAGTGGAAAAGAGGGTCAACAATGCCCATTTGCAGCCTCACTGTGCCCATTTGCATGCCTCACTGTGCCCATTTGCAGCCATAGGTCCCCCGAACTTCAAACTCGGTAGTTAAGGGTTCCTAGATGCCCCCTAGCTGCAGCCAAAATTTGGGGTCTCTGAACCCAAAGGGTCCAAAAATGACATTGCTGCAGATGGACACAGTTGACCGAATTTGGGGCCACTTAGTGCTAAGAACCCCAAATTTGGTATGCAAACCCAGTGGAACTAGCACCATAAAATAACCAAAGCTGGGGTTTCTAGCACCAAGTGGCCCCGAGATACAGGGCCCCAAAAATCGGTTCAGAAAATGTCAAGCACTTTTCTATAGCAGAGAATGACATTTTCCGAACCGGCTTTGGGGCCCCGTATCTCAGGGCCACTTGGTGCTAGGAACCTCATTGGATATGTTATGGTACCAGTTCCACTGGGTTTGCACACCAAATTTGGGGTTCCTAGCACCAAGTGGCCCTGAGATACGGGGCCCCAAAGTCGGTTCGGAAAATGAAATTTTTTGCTGCAGAAAAGTGCTTGACTCGAGTATAAGTCGAGGGGGGCACAAAAAAATGTGCTGACAATCTTGACTTATACTCGAGTATATACGGTAAGTTTATTTTATTGCAGAAAAGACATGTCAAATTTTTTCTGCAGAGAAAAAGCTTGCCTGCTCATAACCTTAAATATATACGGTAAATGTGTAAATGTCCATCACTTTGAAATACCATGTGGAAATGTATCTCTTAAAGTGGAATTCCAACTGTCTAAATTTTATTTTTTTGGAAGAATATAATTTTTTAAAAACTCATATTTATAGATCTCTTGGCCTGTTTCCACTACCCAGCTGAGCATTGCTGATGATTTAATGGGGAGGTGAAGTTCATTAAGATATTGATACAAGGTGGAGATAGTACTCTTATCGCTCTAGGGCAGTGTTTCTCAACTCCAGTCCTCAAGGCGCACCAACAGGTCGTGTTTTCAGGATCTCCCTCAGACAAAACAGCTGTGGTAATTACTAAGGCAGTGAAACTGATCAAATCACCTGTGCAAAATAATGGTAAGCCTGAAAACATGACCTGTTGGGGCGCCTTGAGGACTGGAGTTGAGAAACACTGCTCTAGGGGAGAATCTACACATATGTTCAAATGTATTAGTAGAGTTTGTCACCTCCAGGTGGTAGTGAGCTGAATAAAGGTGTCTGATCTGTAAATATTTGTAGAACTCTGTTCTAGGAAGAGTATATTTCCTTTGCAGGGAGGTAAAGGAGCTAAATGGGAGTTCCTGGGAGAAGGCTTCCAGGGTGGTTAAGCCATGCAATGCCCATGGGTAGAAATCTTGTGTATTTTTCAATACAGTAGGAAACCTATGGTCACCTAAATAGGAGGCCAAACAAGGTTTGTGGGGTACCAAAGAATATTTTGATTTTTAAAGAGACCAGATTTGTAAAGACCGACTAACCACTCCTTTTAAAGGAGTTCAATCTTTCAGTCTAATTTGGTCTATCCATAGGAGACCTGGAAGGTAATATGGGTTAACTGAGGCCCGTTGAAAACGGAGCCATGGTATATCTTCTGGAGGGACGTGCCATTGTTCTAATTGTGTCAACCTGGCAGAAGCATAATGTAGCCGTGAGTTTGGCAGTCCTAACCCTCCCAGGGACGGAGGTCTATACAGTAGTAGTTTACTCAGATGAGGCTTCTTGTCCTGCCATATAAAAACAGTCACCTCTTTCTGAATAAATTCTATGGTCTGAATTATATATTTTTCTTAAAGCAGAGACCCTAAAGAATAAATTGGTAGGTTTTGCAATTTTTTTATGTCACACGTATTTGCGCAGCGGTTTTTCAAACGCAATTTTTGGCAAAAATATTTTTTTTTAATTTTAATGCAAAGAAATACAATACATAACCCATTTTTTCATAAAATATAAAATATGATGCTACGCTGAGTAAATAGATACCAAACATGTCACACTTAAAAATTGCGCAGGCCCATGCAATGGTGACAAACTAAGTAAACTTTACTATCCATAGGCACCGCTTTACAAGTTACCACTTTAGAATTACAGTGGAGGTCTAGTGCTAAAATTACTGACCATGATCTGAGCTTACAAGTATGAAAAGATTGCTGTTTGCGTGCGTGTGGGGCCAATGCGCACGTTCACCTTTGCGTGCAAGCACAGGGGAACTTTTTTAAAAACTATTAATCAATTTTTTTTTTTACACTGTTGCATTTATCACTTTTATTGCTGTCACTAGGAATGCAAACATCCTTTGTGACAGCAACAGGCATGTGACAGGTACTCTTTTATGGAGAATCCCTCCTCTGCGCTTAAAAGCATTCAAAACACCAAGACCAGTGTTTTAAAATATTTTCAATTTTCCAAAAATGTCTCATTCGGGTTTACATTAGTAGTAATGTCAGAAGTAATGTCATGTCATCACTTTACGATGGGTTGCCATAGCAGAGACCCAATCAAAGCTGATCCCATCTTTTTATGGGTCTCTGACTAGCTGGCAGATGTGCAGCTAGTAGCTTGGTTCTCCTAGTGGAATGGGAAAGCCCGAAAGAGCCATGGAAGGCAACAGGAGGGGGGGTGTCCCCTCCAGCTGCTTGTAATAGCAATTGAGCAGCAAGTTAGCCGCTCCAATTGCTATTACAAGAAAGACAGCTCTTAAAAACTGTACCAGGTTGATGCCTTCAGCTGCAGGCACCATCCTGGTACAACCACTTGAAATCAAATGACGTACTAGGTATGTGATTTGGCAGCAAGTGGATAATTTAAAGGGGATCTTTTAGGATAGAACTACAGTATGAGAACTTCCATTGCTGACTTGCTTTTGGAACTGTCTTCATTATTGCTGCTTCTCTATTTATTGTGTAAATGACCTAGAACAAGAATGTGCATATCATTTCTCCAAGCATATGTTTATACCAAGTAGTTGAATCAACAAGTAGCAAAGCAAGGGAGCTTTAAACCTATATCAACAGTGACAATCTCCACATTTCTTTTATTTAGATTTTCAGCTTCCATCCAGCATTGCATCTTGCATAGAATTTGTTAGCAAAGAACTCCGCTAGCAGGAACTCCGCTAAGAAAAAAAAGGCCTTGCAAATGGTTTCTGCTACTCCCCACTGGTTCACTTGGCCTATTGCAAGGGGCAACATACAGATTGCTTTCTGAAGTTAGTGTCAAGCATATATAAGCTACATAGTCAACATAGCATAGTGGTTTTCACAGCCAGCTTTGCCAATTTATCTTAAATTACAGAGTTCATTGTGTTTATAAATTTATTGATTGAACTAGATCTTTGCAGTGGACAGATTAGGTGTGTGTGTAAAAATGAGTTTTTATCCTATATGGTTTTGAATTGGCATTCTGAAAAAGATAAGTTTAGTAACAAACCGCATCTGCTACTCTGAAAATAAGATACAAAATAAACAATTTGTTAAGGTACAATAGGTTTATTCTTTTTGAAATATGCTTTAATGTCTTTGATATTTCTTACTGCTTCTTATTATTTTCACTGTATATGTACATCCAGTATGCTGAATTTAAAGAAAAGAGAAGATTGACAGACTATCTGATTTTTACATTAAATGACAGCGTAAAGTGAACTGTTTTATATAAAAAAAATAATTAACAAAATGATTGCATTTGGTCTTAAAATAGTATTGTAATCTAGTGATAATTAACAGTCACATTCTGATAATTAAACTCTATGTTTAATCTCTTTACATAATTGATTTGCTCACTAACTTGAAGGTAACATTAATGTTATTCTGGAATAAAGCAAAAAAATAAAGCTTTCACCAAAGGGCATTCAATGTAAGAATTCAGACTGTTTGCGTGACAGAATGATGTAAATAAATTATTCAAAATGTAACCTTAGATTCAGTGAGCCATCAGGATGTTGCAGCTTCAGTGTATCACTTAGTTTAAAATGACATAACATGTCCCTAGTGAACAGACTTTCACAGAAGTAACATTAACTCTTTTAAATCTACTGAGTTTTTGTGTTTTCTTAAGAAACCACTGCTATACTATTTATTGGTCATTGGCTAACATTAAAGTTGCATACACACGAGCGGAATGTCCGACAGAAAAAGTCAGACAGGAGCTTTTCATCGTCTATTCCGATCGTGTGTATGCCTCATCTGACTTTTTTTTTTTTCAAAAATTCTGACATACCTAGAAATGGAACATGTTCTAAATATTTCAGATGGAACCAATTCCTATCGGGAAAACCGCTCATCTGTAATGCTGTTCCGACTTACCAGGTACGACTTTAGACATACAATAGCATGCTTTGGCCATTCACAGTGGAATCTGTTGTGAGAGCCATGATTGGCCAAAGCCAGGGTGACTTGGCCTAACATGGCTCAGGGAGCTAAGTCCATGCCCCACACTATATAAGTCTGCTTACACGGTGCCCGTATGTCATGGGATATGTGGAGGAAATTGAGAGGACTTGAACTAGATTAGGTGGGTTAGTTAGTGGCGTGCAGGCAGTAGTATATATATATATATATATATATATATATATATATATATATATATATATATATATAGAGTATCTCACAAAAGAGAGCACACCCCTCACATTTTTGTAAATATTTTCTTCTATCTTTTCATGTGACAACACTGAAGAAATGACACTTTGTTACAATGTAAAGTAGTGAGTGTACAGCTTGTATAACAGTGTAAATTTGCTGTCCCCTCAAAATAACTCAACACACAGCAATTAATGTCTAAACCGCTGGCAACAAAAGTGAGTACACCCCTAAGTGAAAATGTCCAAATTGGGCCCAATTAGCCATTTTTCCTCCCCGGTGTCATGTGACTCATTAGTGTTACAAGGTGTCAGGTGTGAATGGGGAGCAGGTGTGTTAAATTTGGTGTTATCGCTCTCACTCTCTCTTACTGGTCACTGCAAGTTCAACATGGCAC